>OY998144.1:21067358-21667358 GCA_963921925.1 Sphagnum tenellum
GAAATGCTTTTCTAGCTTGGTATCATCAACATCATCATCATCATCATCATCATCATCATTCAAAAACCATTCTTCATCCTTAAAAAAACCCATTATTCATCCTAAAGTTCTTAGGGTGAATTGCTCTTCCAAATGCATAGCACAATTAGGACAACAACATCACGAGGTTTATATCAAGTAATTTACAAAGTTAGTAGCGATACTAATGACTAGGGTTACATAGTAGGGTTCATAATTGGTCATTTAGGTGAATTAGGTACTAGGGTAGTGTTGGGTCAATTTTTCATCACCTTTGGGTCGACCGCTACATACCTAGTTCAATATCACATCAGAAAACTCAACCAAGAAAACAAACACACACACACACACACACACAAACAAGGCTGACCTCAACCAACTGGCCACTCAACTGGGTTGGTTATCCCAATGCCAAATCATTTGACCTAAATCATCATTCATCATCATCACCATCCTTCATCTTTAGAGGTGAAAAGTATGGATAAAAGATGGATGGATGAATGTCATGTGGTGGAGGCCTACCTTATCAATGGTCATTTTCAACATCATCAATCTTCATCTTTGGGGAGGAAAGGTATGGATAAAAGATGGATGGAAGAATGTTATGTGGTGGAGGCCTACCTTATCAAGGGTCATTTTCACCATCATCATCCTTCATCTTTGGGGAGGAAAAGTATGGATTGATGAATGTCACATGGTAGGGGGCCTATATCTTGTCAATGGCCATTTCACCTAAATCATCATCATCATCATCACACTTTGTCTTTGGGTGAAATAGTATGGATGATAGATGGATGGATGGAGGAATGTTATATGGTAGGTGCCTATCTTGTCAACTGTCATTTCACCGAAATCATCAGCATCATTTGTCTTTGGGCAAGAAAACCATGGATGAAAAGTGGATGGATGGATGGATGAATGTTGTATGGTAGGGGCCCATCTTCTCTCCCTTTCCACAACACCAATCATCACGCCCTTGGAGAAGAGCGCCAAACCCTAACAAATTGCAGATTGAACAGAGCGCAAAAAGAGAGGAAGAGACAGAGAGAGATGCAGACGAGAGCGAGCGAGAGAGAGAGAGAGAGAGAGAGAGATTCAAATCGAGGGGAGACATGCAGATCGAGATGCAGAAGAGATGAAGATGGCTAGGGAGGTGGAGATGGAGATGGAGATTTGAGTGTTTGCAGTGGACGTGAAGACTTACTTGGTTGCCATGTCGTTGAAGCATTTAGCAGGCTGCTGTTGTCTGAGCGAGTGCAAGTCACCGCCCGAGCAGTACTCCATGACGAGGCAAGAGAATTGGGAGGTCTCGAAATGGGCATAGAGAGTGGGCAGGAATGGATGATCCAAGGAAGCTAGGATTTCTTTCTCCGTCTGTGCACGCGACAGTTTCTTCCGAATGGCTAGCGCTCCTTTGTCCATCACCTGCACGCACCCACCCGGTACAAAACAAAACCAAACCAAACCACCAAAGAACACATTCATTCCCTCCTGCTGCTGCTGTTTCAGCCACAAAGCTCGATAAACCCTAAACCCCACAGCTACTCCAGGCAGCGGGAAAGAAACAAGAAGAAGGCTTGCCCCCGCGAAGTAGTTGGTTGCAGGAGATTGTTCAAGAGTTTGTATGTTTGTGTGTGTTACCTTCATGGCGAAGTAGCAACTGGTGCCGCGCAATTCGCATAAATACACGCTGCCGATGTCTCCGCAACCCAGGCGTCTGATGAGCTTGAAGTGGTTCAGACCCACAGCTCCATCTCTCTCTCGGAGCTCCTGTATGGCCTCCCATCCCATGTCATTCGCCGCCTTGCAGTGCGGCTTGCTGTTGCTCGGTTTCCTGCAAAAAACCTGAATCGTTTTGAGCAGGAAGAAGACATCAATCAAAGAGTTGAAGCCGGCAAGCAACAGTCGACGCAAGAGAAAGAACCGGAGCACAGAGAGAGACAGAGACAGAGAATATGTGTGCGTGCGTGTGTGTGTTCTACCTCAACACCAGCATGTGGCTAACGATCGGAGGAGGATTCGCGGCGTCGCGCTTTTTGGTTGGCGTGCTGTTTTCTTGATCTGACGCTGCAGCAGCAGCTTCTGCACCAGTGGCGTTTGGAATGAACTTGGAGGTGTAGCTGCAGCTATCATAGTATTCCTCTTCCGACTCGTCCTCGCCTGACGTCGCGGCAGCTACCATCATCTTGGCGCATCCAGACCTCCTCATGCGATCCGACTTCGATCCCAGCTGCTCTCGGAAGCTGGATCCTATTCTAAAGGATCCTATCCTGAAGCTGGACCCAATACGCCGGAAGCTGCTAGAGCCTATCTTGGCAGACGACTCCTGCAGCGCCGCCGCCTGTGCTGCAGCAGGTGCCACAATTGCTGCTCTTGTTTTCCTGAAAAACCCCATCTCATGCTCCGCGCGCAAAGACCCACCCACAGACACAAATCAAACTCTGAGATTGTCTCTCACAGCTGCTGGGTCCTTCCTTCCTTCAGTCCTTCCTCCTCCTCGTCCAATTCCACGACTTCTCCAACCCAATTGTTGCTTCTCCTCTACCTACTTGCAGAAGACTCCAACTGGACTGGTGGGTGCCCAGCTCCGGCGCGCCTCCTCATCATCATCATCACTATGGAATTCCACTCCAAGAGCTTCAGCACCGGTGGTTCATCTCTAGTCCCCCGTCCAGTCATCATCATCACTAGTCGCGGGCATGCCAAAATCCGAGTCCTCCTCAACAACAATAACAATAACAATAACTCCAACTTCTTAAATAATAATTGCTTGAGCTTTTCTCTTCTAACAGTTATCGCAGCAGCAAGTGTTCATAGCTCTAGTAGCACATGAGATTGAAACTGTGTAGCGACACTAGCGCCGGGGCGTAATCATCGAGTTGTGGTACGAACATCCTGCACACCCAAAATGACTTCACGGATCCACATCCGAAGCAGCAACTGCAGCTTCACAGAAGAAAAGAAGAAGAAGAAGAAAGCTGCTGCTGCTGCACATCGCGACTGGCTGTATAACTCCAGAGAGGAGAAGGAGTAGTAGTTGTTGTTGTTGTGGTGCAGATCTCTTTCCTCATCGCGGCTGATGTATTCCGAGGAAGAAGAACAAGAACACAGAGCCAGGGAGCCAACAAAAGCAACAACAACAAGAAGGAATTTTTTCAACGAAGCAGTGAGACGGTGGAGTGCAGAAGGTGGTAGAAGAAAAATCCGCGGCAAACAACAACAACAACAAACCTCATCGCCTGTTATTAGCAACGCACCACGCGCGTCTCCGAGCTTTTCTCTCTCTCTCTCTCTCTCTCTCTCGCTCGCTCGCGCGCGCGCGCGCCCGCTATTCTCTCGCGGACCTGCCGTGCTCTCTTGCCAAGCCCTTTGATCCTTGTGCGGGGAAAACCGAACCGCCAAAACGCCATTTTTGTGCGCTTTTAAAACAGGGGCAAACCTTCAACTTTGTCAAAATCTTTCCCCTGGTTTGGTAGGTAGGTAGATACAAAACGTCACTTTTGTGGCCTTTCCGAAAAGAAAATGGGCCAAACTCGCGACTTTGTGTCAAATCTTTGGAATGGTTTGGTAGGTAGGTAGGTGGAAAACATCACTTTTGTGCTCTTTTAAGAAAATAAGAAAAGGGGCTAACTTTCAACTTTGTGAAATCTTTGGAGTGGTTTGGTAGGTAGGTTACTAGGTAGGTAGATAGAAAACACCACTTTTGTGCCCTTTTCAGAAAATAAGAAAAGGGGCTAACTTTCAACTTTGTCAAATCTTTCAAATGGTTTGGTAGGTAGGTTACTAGGTAGGTAGGAAACATCATTTTTGTGTGCTTATAAAAAAGGGAGGGCTAATTTCAATGTTGTATATCTTTCCAATGCTTTGATAGGTGAGTAGTGGAAAAAAAGTGGAAGGTAGGCAACATTTAAATTTTTTTTTTTTTTTGGGTGTGAATTTTTTTTTGTCAACATGTGAAAAAGAAAAAGAAGATATTTTGTCTCAATAGTCTCATTTTTTTGGAAAATAAAATAAAATAAAATAAAATATCGAAATTAAAAAAAAGAAAAGAAAAAGTCTTTTGTCACATTTGGACCCCAATTGAAGTTTCGCAACATTAAAAAAAACTACTTCTTTTACTAATTAGACAAACTCTAAAAACTTGTTGTCAATTTTGTTTTTTTTTAATTAAAAAAAAAGAGGCAAAACTTTTAATGTTACCAATCTTCAGATGGTATGTAAGTAGGTAAAGTAGGTGAGGGAGAGACAAAAAAATAAAAGGCCATATTTGTGCACTTTTAAAAAGGGCAAACTTTCAATGTTACCAATCTCCAAATTGGTACCCAAGTGGAAGAAATAAAGCATCTTTTGTGTGCACCCTTTTTTAAAAAGAGGGAAAAGTGGGTGTTTTTCAATGTTCTCAATTCTTTCAAATGTTGTTTGACCTAATAGTTAAGTTAGCTAGCTAGCTATGTGGGTGGGAAAATGAAAACCAACACTTTTGTGTGCTTTTAAAAAAAGGTTGAACCTTTCAACCGTTCTAATTCTTTCGAATGTTTGATTTATATCCACGTAAGTAATGGGTAGGAAAAAAATTGGTCACTTTTGCGACCATTTTTGAAAAGTTTGAAACTTTTTAACATTTTCAAGAAAAATTCATTGGTTTTGATATGTAATTTAAATAGGTAAATTTAAGTAAGTAGATAAGTGGTTGCACGGATGAGTGGAATAGAAACCCATTTTTATGCATTAAATTTTTAAAAAGAAAACATTTTCAACTTTATCATTTTGTTTCAAATGTTTTGATTTATAACAAGATGAATGAATATGTAAGCATGCCAATAAGTAAGGGGAAGGGTGAAGCGGCACTTGTGTTGGTACCATGGTAATGAAAAACCCAAAGTTAAATTTAAATTATTTTAAAATATTACAAATATCCCATGCTTAGACTAAAATCAAAGTCTCTTGGTTCAAATCTAACATTTGTTGAGCTTTAATATGGCCACTAAGTGGCCTCACTCAAAAAAGGGTTAAGGTACCAAGTTTCACCCTATCTATCTTGTAAGTAAGTGGTTTTAATCAAAGGAATGCATAACTTTTTGACAACTTCCAACCCTATGGAAGAAAAAAAAGAGAAAAAAGGCCAATATGTTCTACATATAGGTATGGACCGAATCACACTTAAGACTTGTGCCATGACAAATTCTTTGGGCATTTCAAGAAAGCAATCAATTTTGTCATTTGTTTGCCCAAAAAAGGGTTATTGTAACATACAAGTTTATATTACATCATGTTGTTAGCTCTTTTTCCAACAATTTCATCATGTACAAAATTATTCATGTACATGAAGAATTTTGCAAGGGAGTGGTTTGTTGTTGCATCATCACCGAAGAAGAAGAAGAAGAAGAAGAAGAAGAAGAACATATATTTTGATGCTATGTGAAGCTAGCATGACTTAAAAGTAAAGAGTTTCTTTCCTATATGATTTGTTTACTAAGGCTACCTCCTCTCTTGGAAAATCTACGAAGTGTGGTGGCACCCATTATATAGGGTTGTGGCACTTGGGCACAATCATTGTTGCGATTCACATAAGTCACCTTTATAAAGGGAAAAGGGAATAGGGAGATTTCAATTATAGGATTCACAAAAGTTTATGATACATATGTTGAATCAAATTGTTGCCAATTCGCAAAATGGAATTTGTAAGGATATTCCCTTTTCGAGAATTATTCAATAGGAATGTCTTCACAAGCATCTTGCACGGGTTTCACAAATTTTCAAGGTTTTAAAAATCTATTTAAAGCAATCTTGTAGATGGGTTTGCAAATGACTTTGGTGGTGTAATGTGATACTTGCAAGTTGTGCACAACATACGAAACCTACATTATTGGTAGCATTCAGGTTCTCAAACCCTAAACCCTAAATTTCACCATTATATCACAAACGGTTGTTAAATTTTTAAAAAAAAAATCATGACTATATATCAAAACTAGTTCTTCAATTTTGTTGAGATCCGTGATGATTATGTGTCCTAAAGAACAACCCTGAGAACCACTGGTTATCAAATGCCATTTCTGATAACCGTCCCAACACGGGTAGTAAACATGGAAGCTTTTTAGCCTTTAATCTATATTAGTCTGACTACTTCTTCTCACTAGATAGTTCAAACTAAGCACTTTGTTGTTGTGTATGAGGAGCCCCCACCATCAAGCAAGATATCTTTTGTTGAAGGACACGACAAGCAAATGAGAAACAAACAAATTGACCGAGTTAATAATGTTGGGTCTCACCTTTGGTAACCTAGTAACTCAGGTTAGTATAACGGAGTTACCAAGGTGGACCTATCCTATTAACCATCCTACTTTCACATCCCACTACCTAGGTAAACTACCCACGTAAAAGTGTGTCAATACCAATAGGTAGGTAAGTAGGTAGGTATGTAAGTAAGGCACATGGTAGGTAATAAGTAAGTAGATACATGTGGATGGTTAGTATGTAACTAACCATCATGGTTAGCTGAAAAACTTTGATTTAGTGATTACAAGGATGGGACAATTGGGATGAATTGTGAATTGTGCATCCATGCCAAATGTGAGGGAAATGTCATGTATTCTTTGGGCCTATTGTTTTATGGTTTTGAAATCATGAGAGGAGTGGCCCCCCCCCAAAAAAAACCACCAGATTTTATTGTCAAAAAATGCATCCCTATTTATTTTTGTTGTTTGGGGTGGGAATTCATTTCATTCATGGAAAGTTTCATTCTTTAACAATCCATTGGGAATCGATCTTGAATGAATGGAAGCTAGTGCCACATCCAACAAGTTTGGATGATTTTGTTGTGATACCTCTCCTAGGAAAAAAAAAAAAAAACATTGAGTGTTTCATAGACCTAAAGTAGATCTTGGTTTGAAGACATTGACACCATGCTCTATGTACTACACATTAGACTTTGGATTCTCTTCTTATTTCTTGCAAGGACTCTCCTCCTAGTTTATTTGTTGGTTGACTACAAATTTTTGTCTTTAATTCTTGTTTATATATATTTTAAAATTTAAATAAAATTAATTCTTCATTAGTCTAAGGTGAAGGACAAAACAATCCCTTTTCAAAGGATGTTCTAGCACAATACAAAATGTTGGAAGATTTAAGGAGTAGAATTTGACCAAAGACCCAACTACTACAAATTCCACAAATGGGGGACTCTAGAAGGCACATAAAGTCATGCCACATAAGAGAGAAGACTTGACTTTAGAGCATCTCCACACTAGAATTTGTGGGATGAAGTACAAACATTTTTTAATGCAATTTTGGGCATGAAGATCCAAATGCTTCTAAAAGCCAATGCAATGTTTTAAAAAATCACTCTTGAGTGGCCAATGTGATTGCTTGCATTTGAATAGTATCCCACCTTATATATCTCTCATTCTTCATGTTTATGGGTTGGGATTGGGAAACAATTAGTCCACTATGTTGCATGGTTGGTGAGGACATGAGCAAGGAGAGTGAACCAATCGGAGCACCATCCATCCATTGGATGTCCATTATGATTCAGTTGTGGATGAACCCCAACTTAAGGATTTGACATTGGGTTTCCCCTTGCTAACCTATCCTGCAAAAAGTAGGTCTTGTAGGTAGGTAGGTAGGTAGGTAGGCACATAGAAGGCTATATTTTGTAAGTAGATGCATGTAGATTGTTAGTAGTTAGTGTATAGTAGCCTTTTTTTTGGGTTGGCTATATATAGCTGAAAAAGGCAAATCAAAAATGAAAAGTGCTAAAATCAAGTGGCCTTTTGAGATTTCCAATACCCAGATTTGACCACATCAATTGTTGTCCATTTTTTTTATGTAATAGAATTCAAAATTCACAAATCTAGCTAGAGAATTGAAATTGTTTTTGAGATCTTGACATTCTTTCTCACACCATAAAATGACTCCTTTTCTTTCCCCCATGATTCTTGACATTTTCAAAAAAACTAATTGTGTGTTGCAACCGCATTATGCAATGGTCATCTAGATTGCATACTATGCAGCAAACCCATGCATTTTTTTCTGGATGTGAAGAGGTCAACACAAATGATTGGTTGGGCACACAATGATATGTAACTCATGGATGCCTGAATCGGGCCTTATTACAAGCCTAAACAACACGTAGATCAGAAGGTAGTAGGAATGGGTAGGATCTTACACCTACTGTTTAGGAATGACAAGGACCTTACGCCTATCAGTAGGTGTAAGGTCCTTCTGACTTCTAAATAGTGGGTGTAAGGTCCATACCTCCGGGTCAGAATCTGGCAGGTTGCGGCATCCTTGGGCCCTTATTTCAGTAATGCCCCCCACTCTAAAGACTTACATGAGACATGAAGGACCATATGTGCTGATTCAGCACGGTTTTCAAATGCCATCTTAAATTGCACAATCAGCAGTGGCTGAAGTGTCCAGAAAACAAGAACACAGTTGCATTAGAATCTTTGGTTACAAAAAACCATTGAGCTCAAAGCACAAATCCAGCTTATAGACCCACCTCAAGCTTCTTCACATAGAGCTGACCACCACCCCATGATTGACACTCTCCCAACTGGTCGACACAATTCAACTGCAGTCCTAACGTGCTTTTCATTTCTGGGACAACAATTCATAACCACATCCCCATGGCAAATTATGCTTGAGTGCTCATACATGCACTTGCTTGTTCCTGCAACCACATGAGCACTTCATGTCAGATCTCCTGTGAACTTCCTATTGTTGACAGCTTGTGCCCATTTCAAAAGCTCCTCGACTACAGTATCTCAATGTCTTCATCTTCTTCTTCTTCTTCTTCTTCGTCTTCTTCTAGAGATAATTCAACTCGGCAGATGTCCCCATTGCAGAGATCTACTGGGGTGGACAGATCCTTATGCCCAGAACTGAAGAGAGATGATACTGAAAGTACAAAGAACAGATCAAGGATGTCCGTAGTAACATCTAACTACCTCAGCAGTCAATTTCATGCAATGCCCTGGTAAAAGAACATGGGTATTTGACACACAACACATCTGACTGATAAGCAACTTACATGGGTAACGTGTAGTCGTAATGTGAATGTCCCTGCTACAGGTGTTGAGTAGCACTGAAGTATAATACAGTTAATCTAGTAACAACCCTCTTACAAAATAGAGTGCCAAGATCATCAAAATTGACCAAAGAATCTGCCTTGATCTTCCCTACAAGAACACCACTACAAATCTCGTGAGCTCTTCTTAGCTCTTTTCAGAAAACAAAGGATTATTTAACATTGACTGAAAATTATTCCAGCAAGCGGATCCTAGAGTTATTGCAGCACAATGGGAAAAGAGCTGACAATAAATCACAATTTGTGTTAGTACAAAGCAAACAAAACAAGGACGACAATTGCACAAAAATGACTGCCATCTCTTAGGGTAGGAAACATAGTAAAAGTCGCTTAGGGAAACAGAGATGCTGAAATAGATACACTTTTATTTGTTGATAGGATCTTGGACTTACTCGTATAGCTGCAACACTTGTACTGCTGCGTGGATTCCTGTCCAATAATATGTCTTGTTGCACAGCTTCCAGAGTTGTTGACACTGACTGGATCACTTGGACAACCTCCGACAACTCAGCTGACTCACCTTGCGCTCCCAGTGAAGGAACACGAATATGAACAGGGCACTGGGGTTTTTCCCCATCCTTATGACACTTACGAGCACTTTCTTTCAGCATGTAATCATAAAGCTCAACATGAAATCTGTGAGATGAGGAAAAACAATTGAAAGCAAGGTCACAGTAGCCCCTCAGAGAACCAGATGAGGAGGAGGACCCTTCTCCTCGTATGCCCCTGCAGAATAAGGGCAATGTATCAGGGTCCATTACCTGCAAAACACTCCCACTGCATCTTCTTATTGACCTAAGCTTGTGTCAAAAAAGCTAAAGATTGCTGCTCTACTCATGAGACAAGAATTGAGGATTCCAGACATTAAAACATCTAAACTGCAAACAAGGTAGTGAAGTTACCTCAAGAAGTTCATCCCTTCCATTATCTTTCAAGATTTGCACCTTCTGCCTTGTCTTATCTTGTAACATTGGTTTGACTGCCTGCAAAGACATCATAGACTTGAAATGTGACATAAGGATTTAGTGAATTTATAAAAAAAAAAGGTATCTGTGGCGGAGACCCTGATGCATCCAGTGGTTCCATCTCAGAGCAAATGTAATTACAGTCTAAGAAAACAGACAAGAGAAATAATACTGTTATGGTAGTTGCAATAATGAGGTGACTACATACCTTCCAACATGCGGAGAACACATATGGTGCATTGACAATATAGTAGACATCGGTTTTCTCTGGGTAATTCAAATCGTCCACAGTCGCAATGGCAGTTAATACCTTGATCCGAGTAAAGGCTGAAAACCCAAGGCCTGTCATATCAAAAATCTTCACGCAAGTGCCTACATACTGTTGGCTCTTCATACGCATTTCAGGCTGTATAAAACCCCCAAACAACCCATTCTGGATTAAAGGAATAAAAGCTGTATCAAGAAGAAGCAAGATGAAAAAAAACGTGCACAATTGTGCTGACAAATCTACAGTCAAGCCAGTTGACCACTGTTAGAAATTGAGATCAACTTGCAGCATTCAACTCCACCTCTTGAATGGTCACTCACAAGCATTACTCTGTCCCTGTACTCATTCATCTGTATGTGAGATTGCACATATTTGTCTACCTGCCAAAAGTTTGCCATTATCAGAAGAGATAAGTGACACATGAAACAGAAGACTAATAATATTCAGAAAGTTGCAATTATGACATGTGATACACTTGCAATTGATTTAACATGTGCACCAACCATACTACCATGTTCAATAGAGATAAACTGTGTTGTTGTCCAAGGTGTTATTATGTCTACAGAGTTCAAATCCATTATGTAAATCTAGCATATACACTGAATTGAGTTCTTCATCGTCATCATCATAACAAGTCAATTACTGCCAGTTTCTAAAGTACACATGCTTGCAGAATTCAATTGGGTTTTACATCATACAGGAACTTTGTCAAAGGTGCTTTTACCCACGCCAACTGCAAACACTGGTCGACCCTACAAAACATAATACACTGATATTTCACAAATGACTAAGAAATGGGCTTATCATCAATCCTCCAAGTGAATTCAGATATCTCAACAAGACTCGTTGGTCCAAGAATTACAAGCTCAAGCTTATGATAGCCTTAGGATTAAGATTTGGCCTACTGACTTACAGTGCAACCACTAACAAGAGAACTACTCAAGGGCAGAGATTGTCACAAGAAAACGATAGTTAAGCAGCTTGCCTTCTTACAATTCCCACAAAAACCCATTAGATATGATTCTCGAATGGTGTCATATGTTTCTTTTGGAGATATGGGTCTCTGCCAAGACAACAGAAGGTGTGTCATTCATGAAAGATTGCACAGTTTCTGACCATTGGGAATTTTCCAGAGGACCTTCTCGTTCATTGGGGGGTAGGTTTCACAAAGAAGCCTTAACTGTTATTATGCCCATGGTTTTGCCAACAGTGTTTCAACCAGAAAATCCATGATGCTACATGTTCAATTATAGGATCAGGTTTGAAGAATCACAGAAAGGATACTGTCAATCTGATTGTCAACTCTCCACTGAAGACAAGTTATTAACTGCACATCAGGTACGGCAGAAAATATGTGATTAGTATATGTGGTTGTGTACAGCATGGTTATATAAGCAAACATCAAATGTTGAAAATAACACCATTACCTCCCAAGATCTAATCATCCACTAAAAAAGTGGTTCCCATCCATGAGCAAACTCACCATCTTGCTAGCCTTGACAACATCTTGATCTCGTGCTCTGAGAAAACGCTCAACAGTGAAATGTGGGTATCCAACGTTCACATTCTACCAGAGTTTCCCAAAGCCAAGATTAAATGACAAATGTTATGAAGTTCTTCCAAGGGCTATCACTCCAATTTGCAAACATGGTTTGTTACCACGACTTTAGATGAGCCTCTTTCAATAAGACTGTAAGGGACCCAAATTGAAGTATCATGCTATAATTTGGTGGATAGAACCACTTCTAGAACCTGGCAGCTATTTTATGGCTAAATCAGAAGCCATCATTTGATATTAACTTCTGTAGACCAACTCTCCTTAATAAAACTGAGACTTTTACGTGCATATGAGGCATCCATAGATTCCCAATTGCAAGGAGTGCTGCATTTTTTAAATGCTTTAGTGCTGGAAAATAAAGGTTTTATATGTGCATGAAGGAGCAGTTAGTGCACAGTAATGGGGTTTTTCTTTGCCAATTTCTGGGCCTTTCTTTGACCCAGAAGCATAGGAATTAAGCATACATTGCCCTAAGTGCATCCAACATCTCCCAATGTATAACCAAGGAGGATATGAGGCACTAAAACATACCCAACATTTGAGGATCAACAAAATGGGATTGCAAAAAGTAAAAGAGAAATGGATCCTTGTCTGCAGATCTCTGAAATTCTTGCACTTACCTAGGAACATCTGGAACAAGATGGTCTTTTAGAAAGCTTGAAAACACAAAAGCTGATATTTACCTCAAAAGAGCGCTTCAATGGTTCATCCACTGCTCTTTTCAGGGCATAGGGGGGCCACCAAATCATGACAAAAGCAGACGTCAGTTGAGCACCTTCCATTACATGATATCTAGCAGAAGTTTAAGAGAAATTCAAGCCATCTGTGACTAGAAATTTCAAGCAAAGAAGAAGGAAAGACTTTTGGTTCTAACTTTCCAACTACAATCAGAATCCCTAAACGATGAAATACACAAGCAGAATTTCAGAAGAATAAAACCAGGGGGATTTATCACGACATGGCACTCACATGCATCAATAATACCTTGCACCTCCTTCACTGTGGGTGACAAAGCAGAGTCACACAAAGACATTTTCAATCTCTTGCTAACAATAATAGGAATCCGCTGCAAGAGCAGTGTACCAGCATGAAGTCAAATCACTTTCACCCACAATTCATGGATATAAGATCCAGAAACCATTGAACCCATCAGGCTGAAATGGTCTGAGATTCTTGCAAAATGTGGAAAGGACTCTTGCATGATCAAACCCTACAACACCCTACAAGCACTTTCTTCTATCCCATTCTGATCCAACACCATATCATAACCTACATGTGCAGTAGATGCGATGTTTCATCCTTTAAAACATTCAATGAGAATTGCATTATAAAGAGAATTGTCTCAAAACCAACAGACACCCAGAAACTGTATCTGGGGAAAAAAAAACAACAGACAAACTCTCTGATCCAGCACCATATTACCACAAACAATATAATACAAGTGCACTAACTGTAATATTCATCTTGAAAACTCTTGGCATCATTTATCCATCACTACTAAAAGCTAAAATGGGAATTCCCATGTAATGCAAGCAGCAGAATTTTTTGGTGTTGAATAATCTCATCCCCTTTTGAAACCCTAAACAACGCAAAGACTGGGAGCTCCCATATCTCCTTTAAAACCCTAATCGATGCAAGACAGTTAGTGAGCTCCCCCAAAACCTTTCTCACTCTGTTGCTGGAATCTTGAAATGCTGACACGAGAGCTTGCCACCATCCTCTTGAACAAAGAGAACTTCGTCGTCCTCCTAACAATTCTGCATTTTGTGACTGTCACATAGCTAGGTAGACAGACGACACCCATGTGATTGCTGAAACCCTAAACACATTTTGCACTCAAATGAGCACCCAGCAATATCTCACTTCGTTTAGCCTGTACAGTGCTAGTAACTAGGTATTAAAATTTGAAGCTATACAGTTTGGAATTGGACCTCCTGGACCAATTATTATGATAAGCCAATCAGAAACAATGAGCAGCAGTCAGATCATATTTGTTACACTTTTTTTTTTGGCAGGTGCACAGCGTTACTGCTGCACTTGTTTGAGCATCACCACCAGTGCTCAGTATGTCATTCTGGATAATAAAATTAAATGTCTAAGTTTAGCTGTTTTTTATTTGGCGACCCCACCAATAAACTGGAACTGCAAACACGTGGGAACTACTAATAGCAAACCATCTGGACCAATCATTATGATCGACCAATCAGAAATATTGAGCCGCAGTCAGGTCCAACTTATTACACTTTTTTTTTTGGAGGTGCACAATTGTGCTGCGCCTTTTACCAGCCACGGCAAGGTGTACGAATTTGGTGCGGAAAAACCAATTTCCTGAGCTAAACCAGCACATTTTGACTTTTCCGCAATAAATTTTACTGTCTGTAGTCATATACCGAGCACCGGTGGAGATGCTGTTACCAGCCATTGCAAAACTGTGCAATTACGCTGAGCCAAAACCATCGTCCTGAGCCAAACCAGCATATTTTTGACTTTTCTTCATCCAAATTTATTGGACATGATTACATACTGAACACTGCTGGAGATGCTGTCTAAGGTTTCTGTTGTTGATTCACTTCGTTAATAGTGTTCCTCACCGTTGATTTTTGCATGACAAAGTAAGTTTCATGGTGCCAATTCCTCACACAAAGTTGATTCAAAACACAAGTGGAACTCGTAGAATCTCAAAGTGGAACAAGCCCAAATGTTTTGTTGTTGACAGAGCAAAGTGAACTTGGTGAGCTGCGAGGATATGCAAGTCCACCCGCACATTTGGCCTCTTAACGAGAGAGCACAAACCCCAGTTATTTGTCAGGGCCACCGTGAACCAGCACCCACCAGCGCACCATCCACTGAATGCCCATTATTACTCAGTTGTGGATGAACCTCAACTGAAGTTAATATTTGGTTTCACCTTGGTAACCAATTCTGTAAGAAAATAGGTCTCATCATACATAGGTAGGTAGGTAGGAAAATAGGTAACTACTAGGTAAGTAGTAGGCTGTTTTCATTACCTACCTACTAACAACTTGCTTGTGGGTTGTTAGTAGGTAGGTTAAAAGAAAAGAAAAAAAGCAAAGTGAGCTAACCACCATGGTTGGCTAGGGAACTGGGAACCCAACAGATAACTGTTTCATGACCACTTATCATTCATCCTTCATGGTGCACTCCGGCCCACTTTGGAGAGCCATGTTTATGAGATTCTACCTCCCACACTCCCTATGTACCATCAGCACCCACCATATCCAAAATAATGTACTAGTTAATTCATTTTCCATCCTCACTATTTTTTCTATTTTCTTTCGCAAAGTTTTGTTCTTTGAAAGAGGTTTTCTTTTAATTCTTTAATTTAAATTATTTTTAATTAAAATTATTTAAAATAATAATAATAGTAATAATAATAATTCAAGATTTTTACAAAATTATATAAATTAGTATTGAAGTTGTCCAAGGTACTACAATAGTGTAAATTAAAAGGACGCAATCAAATTTCACCACATGGGTCAATCACTGAAATTAATGAATCAAAGGCACTTTTTTTTTTCATCAAAAAAAAACTTCCAAAAAAAAAAAAAGGAAAATGTTCTTTTCCATCTTTTTTGGTTTCTTTTGGTCCATTTTATTTTATTTTTATGTAGGGTAATTTTTTAAAATGGTATGATTAGTGTTTCTCTCTTTCTAATTTTGTGGTGTAGTCGAAGCGGTGATCCTCCATAACAAGATTTAGCCAAATTGGGCTATAAACAAGATATGAAATTGGAACAATTTAAGCACTTTATATCTTGTTCATATCTTGTTTATAGCCCAATTTAAGCACAATTTAAGTCTATATTGTTTGCTAGCTATGAGCACCTAATGTAGAATTCTTGGGATTTATTTATTTTCTTTTTTTACCCAAAATTTGGTGATAAAACCCACAAATTTCACTTTTTCTCAATTTATATTTTTCATCAAATATATATTTAGAACATCCTTAAAAAAATGTTGTTCATAAAAATATGGAGCCAGAAGTGGCTTGATGATTCATAATTATCTGTTTTCAAATTTTGTGATGTAGACTAAATGGAAATCATACATAAAAAAATGGAGACAACCATGATAACAATTTTCTCTTTTTGCCTAAGTAGCAAAAAAAATCTAACAAAATAATGTATATGGAAACTTTTGACAATAATAAGATTCCTCCCAAAAACCGATGAATTTTTAATATTTAATGTTTTAAAATTTCACCACAATGTGAAATCATTACCAAATTATGAATGTCATAAATGGTACATAACAACACAACATGGACATGTGAAAAAACAAAATCAAGATAACTTATGTATCAATGATTATTAGTAGTAAATAAATCACTTGGGCCAATGAGTAGGCACCATCACACTATGCAATGGCTTTTGTGAGCCTCAACATCTTGAATTAAAAATGTTTAGCCAAAGCCATTTTTTATAAACCCTATTTTCACAAATCTTCATCCAAAACATGTGTGGACAACTTGATGTTCAAGAATATGCTTTATTTTTATAGGGTAAATATATAAGGGTAGAAAATTTGATGAGATTCATACATTTGTGTAAGTTTTTACACAAATTTGACAATATTTCCCATACATATATGTTTTTGATATCTTTGTCTTAGGTCCCTTATTTTGGAAAGGTCCCCCAAGCCATGGGGCCTTTTACCCATCATAACCAACACCTTTCCAACTATTTTCCTTGGGTGGGACAAGCAACCATGTATGTAATCAATTTGACTTGCAACAACCATGGATGGTGGAGGAAGCGCAAGCATTGTGAATCCACAAAGGTGGAATCAACAACTATTTTTGCTTTGGAACAAGCCCTAATCAAAACACCACCTTACCACCCAATATAATGGCAATGGACTTGGTAGCATTCCACTATACACTTGGCCTCCAAGTTGCTATGCACTACTAGTGATAAATTTCCTTCTTATTATGTTCCAATATGATTATCAATAATTCATCAATATTCATGTCAACATTAAATTTAATTTTAATCAATATAAATATCAATAATTCATTATTATTTATGTCAACATTAAATTTAATTCTAATCAATATAAATATCAATAATTCATCATTATTTATGTCAATGTTAAATTTGATTTTAATCAATATAAATCTCATGGACATGAAAATGCACACGTTAATTTATCTTTTCATGTCCATGTTGGTGGGGGTAAGGAAAGGGGTGAAATAATTATAAAGACTAGTGGGTGCCCGTGGCCTTCGGCCACCTTGGTTCATGTTTTAGAAACTTTTAACTTTTTTATTTTTATGTATTTTCTATTTCTATTATTAGTTTATATATTTATTTATTTGAATGCAAGTTTGAAGTTTGGAAAAAGAAGACACACCTCTTCTTTTTTTTCCAAGTAGGGCTTTTCTTATTTTTTACTCTTTATTTGGTTTTTTCATTTTTGGAATTTTTTTCTTTTAAAATTATTTTATTGTATTTCCCTTTCCTTGTTTCATTTGTTTCCATTCCTTTTTTATAGTTTTTATTTGTTTCATGTTTTTTTTTTTTAATTCTTATTTTGTCTATCTTCATTTTTTTTGTTTTTATGTATTTATTTTCTTTTTTCTTTTTAAAAAGATTATAGTTTTTTTAATATGTTCTATAATGAAAATAATTTTTTTTAAAATTATATTTTTGTTTGATTAGATATAGGTCCCCCTTGCCCTGCCCTCCCCCCGCCCCGTGCTTCACCGGGCATATTTGGCTAAATCTTGGTGGGGGAATGATAGCCAAATTTTTCTACATCTTTCCTACTAGAGATGATCACCATTTTGGCTACAAACAAAAAAATGCCTAAAAAGGAAACTGAAGTTCCGGGTACTACTCCCCATTATTATCTAAGAGAGGGAGGGGCTTTAGGATAATGAGATAGGCTTAAACCCTAAACCCTAGTTAAAACCCTAAACCCTAGTTAGATCCCTCCCACTCTGAAAGAAGGAGTCGGTAGGTGGGTGGAGTCTATTTGAGCCTTGACTTTTGGGCCGTAAAACGCGGAATCTGGTTGGGATGTTCTGGCTTGGAATCGGTACCTGAAAGAGCTGGAATGCTCAGTTGTGTGGAGGAGGAACTTCCCAGCAATTGCGTTGGAACTGTGCAGAGGTGTCTACTAGGCACCACCACTAACGTTCGTTCTGCCGCGGAATGACGCTGCAAAGCGCGAGTTTCCTCTTCCTAGTCAGCTTCGGGAGCCGTGGCGCTCTCGTTACTTTGGTCGGTTGCGCTCAGCGATCTCGACTGCATTTTTTTGCACTTAACGAATTCCCGCATTGTTCATTTCCACAGAGAGAGACGCACGCACGCACGCACGCACAGAGACGGAAACAGCTTGAAGCCAACAAGAATTCAGGAGACGGTGAGACTAGAATTCATGAGGAATAAGAGGAAGAACAACTGAAGAGACAGGGACTCGGACGCACCAGTGAGAAACTAGAGAGAGAGAGTACGAGGTCCAGCAGCAGCAGTAAAAAATTATGATAGGAGCTGAAGCACTGGCGCGTAGCGTCGAAGACTTGGAACCGCCAGCGTCTTCTGCCATCAATGTCTTTGTAACTGGCCAGCCCGGTACGTGAATTTATTTATTTTTTGGTTTGGTTTTTGCCTTCTTTCTCCTCTTTTGCATGCATGCCTGTATGTATGTATGTACGTATCCTCCTCACTACGCAATTCTTCTGCATTTCCTCTTTGACTCTCTCTCTCTCTCTCTCTCCGCTGCTGCTGCCTTGCTGCGAAGTTTTAGCCTGTCGTGTCTAATTCCTTGATATTACATTTGTTCTGTGTTTCAAGAAGATGATCACAATGTGTAGAAGAAAGAGCAGCTTTTGTTTCTCGTAATATTCTACATGACTGTTTGTTCTGTGTTTCAAGAACACGATCACAATGTGTAGAAGAAAGAGCAGCTTTTGTTTCTTGTCACATCCTAGATGACTGTTTGTTCTGAGTTTCAGAATATGTTCACAATGTGTAGAAGAAAGAGCAGCTTTTGTTTCTCGTCACATCCTAGATGACTGTTTGTTCTGAGTTTCAGAATATGTTCACAATGTGTAGAAGAAAGAGCAGCTTTTGTTTCTCGTCATATATACTGTTTACAGGATAGGACGAAGGACAATAATAAATGGAGGAAAAGAATTACATGATTCTCCACTGTTCTGGCCACAAAATAATCTTAGAATGCACAATTACAGACTGCAATACTGTTCTCCAACAGTATGCTTGAGGCAGGTACAGAGGTCCCTACTTCAAAGAAGATGTGCCAAAAAACTCAAGAGTGTATGCATTTGGAAAAACACTTGGAAGGACATGTACTTCTTCTCTGTGCAAAGCAAGTAGGTATACCTGGAGTGAATTCTGCAGTTTTGAAGGTAAATGAAGGCTTCTAAGAAGCAGGACAGAAGAACAATCAGTAGGCATTGTTGGAATTTATGTGCTGGCCATCAGAACCTGCAGGTGTTATCAAAATTGAAGTTCAGTTGAACACAACCATTGTGGATTGAAAACAATGTTTGCATTGAAAATGTTGTTGCTGTGAACATTCTTGACCTGTGATCTTCACTTTCTCTCTTTTGAAAAGAACACTTTGACAATATACAGCACCCTGACTGAATGCATCTCCAGATGTCAAGTAATATTTATCTGAATCTGTAGTCTTTCCGTTGAATGAGAAGTGAGGAGGAGGTTGAGCAGTGGTTCATTTTTCCCCTCCTTCTGGAAATTGGAAGAATGCTCCGATGGTCAAGATCTTGAGTTTTTTTTTGTCTAAAGTACATAGGAACAGGTTTTCACAGACATTGTTGTTTGTGGTTTGGGGATCTGGATGTGGCTTTTTTTGCAGGTGTGGGAAAGACTTCGTAAGCACCCTTCCTTGGAATCCTTCTCGCCTGCAGAGTTGCATTTTAGATTTAGTACATCTTGGGCATCAACCAAGATGTAAAGAGAGGGATAAGAAATCAGGGAGGTTTTCTCTCAGTTTTTTGTAAATTTTTGAAAGTTTACCTGAGGTGCTGTAGCTGTTTAAGGACTTGGAAGTTTCCCAGACTTTCACTAGATGAGGTAACTCACATGACCAAAACCTTGTAGTGGTCATGTTTTGGCAAACATTGTAATGGCAGAAAATTGATTGATTTGGAGGTGCAAGCCAGCCCTGTAGTTGTTTTTCAACTTGCAATGGATGACATGACAACACATCTGCTGATTTGGAAATGGGTTGAATGCAGACTGGTGTTGAATGCAGTCAAGAAGTTGCCAAAGGACATGATAGCTGGATTTTACACTCTTGAAGCACGAAATCCTAAAACAGGTGAAAAGATTGGGCTGGACATAGGTGAGTCTGCAGACCAGTTCACCAGATAATTTTTGTGAATTTTTCAAAACTTTGTTGGGCACAGCAAGGTTAATTATTTGACATCCAAACTTGTTTGAACACTTATGTATGTCTTATGCAGAATCACTGTCAGGAGAGTGTGCACCCCTGTCTAGGTTGCGAAGAGGGTGTGGTCCTAAGGTGAATTTGTCCCTTATATGTCTTGTTACTTTGTGCGTGTGACATTTATTTTGTCAGAAGGGGAAATGTATGTCTTTTGCTGATCTTTTGACTCTTGTAGCTAACCAAATACCCTGTAGGAGCTCCATTTTACTTCATGACGCTGTTGGTAGTCATCTATTTGATATGTACTTTGTACAACTGCACCACACCAATTTTCCTTACCACAGCATATAAGTGAACATCTCCACAGTTTTACTCTTTTATTCTAGTGAAAAAAATATTTTGTTAAGCACTTGCCACTCTTGAAATGTGCAGTGATTCTGATAATGCAACTTTGCCAGGTTCCAATCTTTGAGATTGAGCCATATGCAACTTTTCCAGCATGATTGTGGCCTCTATTCTGATGCAACACGAATACTGGCTGAGGACTATTAATGCTTAACTCTAAAATCAATGTGTTTTGCAAATCCAGGTTGGGAAGTACTACTTTGCCATGGAGGCCTTTGAGAGGTTGGTCCTGCCATTGCTGAAACCGAGTAATGACATCAATTTACACGTTATTGATGAGGTTCGTGAATCTTGCTACACCTACTACAATCTGCCACCATAGCCACATTAACAGTGTAAAGTCTTCTGTTTTTAATTCAATTGTAGCTCTCAATTGAAGATTAGAATTATTTTCATCTCTGTGGTGTAGGTGGGACGTATGGAGCTGCAAAGTGAGCTCTTCAAGGATGCACTTATGGCCTTGCTGGCTTCCCCAAATGTGGCTGTGAGACTCTGAAGCTGTCTTGTTTGCCATTGTCTTCAGTAATGGCTAACAAATGGTTTGTGGTTATTACTCTAGTTGAATTTATCACACTCATAAGAGTAAGCAAATTGGGTGAGGTGGTGCAGGTGTTTGGATCCTTGCCCGCATGTCGATATGGCCACGATTTGCCATTTGTTGAAGCTATTAAGCAACGGTCTGACACAGGTTCAAAAATCTACATTCTGCATTTTCAATGAGTTGCAGTTGAAATGTAAATGAAACTTCTGTTCTCAGCTCTCAGCATCAGACTGATAGTTTAGTGCTAGTGCTTACCCCTTTATATGCAGCTAGATTTTATGCAAAATCATCAACTTAGCCATAATGGTGTTCAGTAGCTCAATCATTCATTCCTGGTGTGGGGACCTTCAGGACTTCTGTTTGCTGCCAACAATGAAATTGGTTGCTTCTTTTGCAGCATGTAGAAAAGAGTCCTGCTAGACTAGCCACACATATGAGGGAACTCTTAGTCTGAGGGATTAGCAGGCAGCATTATTATTCTGCTTCACTTCTGTGTTCTTAAAGCTGGTTCATCTAACTATATGAGTTTTATTCTGTGCAGCAATTCTGACCCTGACAAAGTCAAACCGTGATGCCACTGCCTTACAAGTGGAAGCTCTTTTGATGAATATAGTGAGCTCTGCTAGTGTTAGTGGTGCACCTAGCACTTCAACCGTTGAGATCTCAAGCCGAGCATCATCACCAGAGTTTGCCTCCAGTTCCATTTCTCCTTACACTGTCAGCTGTCATGAGCACGGTGGGTAAGAAATTCTTCTTCTAGTTGCTTTGAGCTCCATCTGCAATACCAGAATTTTAGAACTAGGTGGTGGCTACCAAAAGGCCAGTCACGTTTCGTATCCACTATCCACCTCCCAGTTTCCACATGTAATTAACATGATAACTTATACTCAGTGGGAAAAGTATGTGGCCAGATGACCCTAAAGTATGGTATTTGTTCTATAGCATCATTTAGTGCAAGTGAATCATCCAAATTGAACATTTGTTCTTCCTTTTGCTCAATTAGAATATGAGTAATGTGAACTTGCATACCATATATGAATTCTCAGACTGATTGAGACCTTTTTTGTTTCTCTTATTTATGCAGGGGAGCCAATTGAGAAGCGACAAAGAACATCAGATTCCAATACTATATAACATAAGATTCCAAAGACATATTGGTGCACAGTGGAATGGTCCTTACTGTGATTTCAAGTTAGTGATTTCAAAATTTCCTTACTGTGATTTCTAGTTTCATGGGTTGAAACTGTGCAAAATACTTTATTTTTATACCTCTCAACTGCTCCCTGCCATAGCTTCTCTGGTCAATACTGGCAGAGAGCAGATTCAGTCCTGCCTTTTCAAACCATGATTAGTAACATGATTATTTGTTAGGGTCCAGTTCTAGAGGTGAAAGGAGCAAACTTCAGACCTAAACTGACATTGAAATGTGTCAGAAATCTACACTCAATCCAATTGGGTGAGATGTAGATCAAAGGATCATAGTCCAAGTATTTATTGGTTGGGGCTAAATTGTCCTCAAGGTTATGTTACCAAGGATTACACAGCACTTTAGTAGGACCACAATGGTGATGGTTTTTCGGCATGTATGGTGTTGCTGATCAGGAACAAATTTAACCAGGAAAAGCATCATTAAGTTCCCAAAAATGAACTCCCAATTGCCATAATGGAATTGCAAGTTTAAACTCAAAATCAGCAACAGTTGAAAATAGAAAATGTGGCAATAATTATTTTTTAAAGGAAAACTCATAGCTGATGGAAGCACCAGGTTAATCATTTCTCAAAATCTACAACCTGATGAAAACTACACATGATATAATACAACCCCTTCACACGTAATAAATACAACCCCTTAACACGTCCATCAGAGGGCCCACAGGTATTTCCAAGTAACACTGAAGTATGTGTAAAGCTCATGAAGCCTGTAGGTGCTTGCAAATAAATCTCAGGTTTGTGTAAATATATCTTTCATAAGAATAGAGAAATCTCCATTCTCACGATAAAGAAGAAAACAGCAAGGCTAACACTTCCTCAGGAAGCCACAGAAAGAACCAAACAAGGAGAGACAAAAAACAAAACAAAAAACGAAAAACACACGGCAGTATGAACAAAAGTGCCAGTCTCACACCTGTTCAGGGACCATCAACAGTAGTATGTATGATAGTGACTTAACTATCACAACTTCCCCACTGACTTCATCAGCTCCCTACAGTGGGTAAAGGCCGGTGACAAGCACCATCCTGCGAACTGAGTTTCTGCTGCAATCCGGAAGCAACGGGAAGACTCAGCCATACTACTGGCTAGCAACAGACCCCACAACAAAGACCAGACAAAGAAACAAAGAAAGACAGAAAGGGAAAAGAACAGGGGAAGACAAAGAACAAGTGGGCTTACAGGAAGCTCCCCACTTACATGACCCGAAGCAAAATCATTTTGAAAATGCCAAAAGCAGAAATTCCAAACAGGAATTTTTCGTTAAGAACCAACCCTCTAGTTCTCTTTAGAAGAACTTTAAAAGGGTAGCCTTTTGCCTTCAGAAAGACAATAAGATTGACCATCTGGAAGACAAAAAACTTCTTACAACTACAAAGTCTCAAGAATCTGTAAAATTGACTATTGATAACCCCCAGCTTCACAGTCATTGAGATATTGGAATGAACATGAGGCATTCTAATCATATCAATACCTGCATACTCTGGTTGAAAGCGTTTGTCAAAAATGTCACAGGATAAACCTTGAGGACTTCTGGCTCACAGTTAGATCCAACAAATTACATGAGAAGCCTTTAGATGTACAATTCAACTCACAAGGAGTTTTTGGGTATATGCCGCCGCCAAAAGAGTCTTGGTTAAGGTACATGAAGTTTTCATAATCTGGAAAATCAGGAACAAAAAGATCATCCACGAACCTACGAACCAAGGACAAACTATGAAGCATAACAGGACATGTGTTACTCTTCAAGAGACGCTTAATGAAATCAAACTCATAAGTGAAGAGATAGAAATTTGCCAAATAGACTGCACAATTTGTACCCATAGGGATTCCAATGCATTGTCTATAAACACCCTGACCAAAACAAAGAAACAAATTGTCTAATAAGAATTCCAACCAAGAGATCAAATCTGAAGCCTCTGCAACTTTGAAGCTATGAAGATTTTCAAACAAATTGACCTCTGCTTTATTTTTCAGCCACAAGAACCTAAAGTTCAAAGCTGTTTTTTGAGCCATCAAAAACTTAAAACAATGAAGTTTCAACATCCGATTGAACACTTTATTTCTCAGAACTCTCATACAAGCTTTTAGATCCACTAGGTCAATTTTAGTGTATAGAGTTGAGAAATCAGAAGTGGGGGAAGCTTTATCACTTTCAGATCTTGAACGATTGAGATTATTTATTACCTCCACCACTCCTGTAGAGTCACTGAGAATCCAACTACTATCACAAGGAACATCCGCTTTTTTGAGCTTAGAAACATTTAGAGCCAGGAAACATAGCTTTGAAGAAAGAACACAGCCACTTAGAAACATCAGTCAGAGAACTAGAGCTGGCTGCACAGATAAATCTAGGTTTAATTGGATTTTTATGAAACTTCCAAACTGCACAAAGAAACGGGGACGAGGTTTGTGTAAAGGTCAGAAAGCTACAACATAATGGTATCTTCAGAGAGACTTCATTGTCTGGTGGCTCAGGTCCTCTTTTGAGGAGGTTTCATGCAAAAATGGCTTTGACTACCATTTATGATGCTGAAGATTGATATAAGGAAAAGCTACTGATAAGCTTGGACAAGCTCCAGGTTGCTACAAAATTAACTAAAACATATGTAGGACACTTATGACAGGATTGAGGAGAGAGGGAAACAACATTTCCAAACAGGATGTCCAAAAAAAAGGGTCATAACAGGGAAAAATTTGGAAAAGAATGAAAATATATAAATCCACGGTACATGACCAGATTGAAGGGAGAGAGGAAAAAAAAATTTGCCAACAGCATGTCCAAAAACGGGTCACTATGGGGCAAAGAGCAGTGAGCTGAAAACAAACCAATCTACAGCAGCAAAACCTTGAATGTCCATATAACAAAATCAAGCCCTGCCAGACCCATATATCTGCATAATTCAGAAGAAACTGAAGAGATTTCTCCATAGATATGGGACCTGATTGTATGCAACTCAAATCCTGTCTGTTAGCAGCACTCTGAAGTTTCATCCCTTGCACATACACAGCACAGCTTTGCAACCAAAGAGAGACTCAAAGAAGACATGGAAGAAGAAAATAGTCACTTAATAATTCTGGATGGTCAAGGTCAAAATCAATACCCTTCATCAGGCCACTCCTTTTGCACCTAATCAAGAGTGCAAGATTTGTCAATCCCCACAGGATTTATAGCGACTAGCACTAACACCCATGGCAGAACAGGTTCAACTTGCCTAACATACATTAGATCTCATCAAGCATTTCAATGCCTCCAGATTTTATATCCACCCCTCTGATTTCCAGGCAACTAACAAAATCACATAGTACCCCAATACTAGTTGTCCCAAACTTCAACCATTTCACCATATTATAATGGCACCTTCACTTGATACTTAGAATAGTTATCAAAATTGTCAAAAAAGACCCAATACATTTTTTACAAGTGAATCTGTTGCCTCAAATGGTTTTTAAAATCAAGCCCAAAGCAAGCACAGAAGTGATAATACATCTTCCAGTGTAAATGAGACCATGCTACATACAGAAAGTCTTTTCTATCATACCATGAAAACTGGGAAGCAGATCACACCATAGCCAGAATGCTTTCACCAGTGAAATGCCTGCAGCACTATGATAATTGGAAGACAAAAATGACAGAAAGCAGCTGCCCTGTGAGAAACGAAGGCGAGTGTAGCTCACTCATCATCTTCAATAGCATCTTCATCTTCAGGGACACCCCGCAGATAAAGCACATTATTGCACCTGCATCAGCAAATCCAGGCACATTCAGTTCCATGCCTCTGCAGTTGCTACTCAATGCAAATCAAATTAAATTGGGAGCAAGCAGTCAGACTGGCAGTCAGAAGTCCAAAGCTCATCACAGAAAATAGAGAGCATGTGGAATTCAACATCTTTAAATCTACTCTGTCAATCAGTAGGAGTACTCTCTGACTATTTACCATTACTAATGAAGACACTAGGTATACACTTCTAATCAATCGAAGATGTAATCATCCCTTTTACATCCCCCACCTATGATACCGCAAAGCACTCATTCATAGAAAGCTTCCAGAACAAAAGCCCTTCAAGATCACTCCAACAATTGCTAGCAGAGGTGCTCAGAAGCCAAGCGTTAACAGTAATTTCATGGAGAGCTTGCAGAATCTAAGCTCTTCAAGATTACGCTTATCATCACAGCACCCTCTCTCTTACATTCCTGTGATCGTCTTATTCCAAAAAGCGACAGTAGCAGCACTCAGAAGCCAAGCGTTAACAATAATTTCATGGAGAGCTTGCAGAATATAAGCTCTTCAAGATTACGCTTTTCATCACAGCACCCACTCTCTCTTATTCCTGTGGTTGTCTTTTTCCAAAAAGCGACAGTAACAGCGCGCTCAGAAGCCAAGCGTTAACAATAATTTCATGGAGAGCTTGCAGAATAATAAGCTCTTCAAGATTACGCTTTTCATCACTGCAACTGCATTTTACCCTTACATCTGGCTAACTCCTACCAAACATACAGCACATAGATGCCAAGCACTAAAGATAATTAGTTTCGTAAACAGCTTGCAGAACATAAAGCTCTTCATTAAAGCACCTGTAGCAACCTCTTATATCTAGCAGGGATAATACTTTGATGGCTTGCAAAAGGCTCATGAATAGTTCCTCAACAAGCACATCATCCATGCATTTCGCACATGGTTTTCAGGGTTTCCCCATGGGCCATGGCGGAATGAAGTCACATATTAGAATGAGGCTTTCAGCAAGCCCTATTGAGTGGAAAATAGGGATAGCAGCACAGAATCTGTCCATCAAACAAATTTAAAGAAACGAGCAGGTCAAAATTATTCCAACACGTAGACCAGGAAACCTGAAGTACAAGGAGAAACATGGATGATACTTACCTGATAAGAACCTCTCCTAAATTCCCAGTGAAAGATCCATCCACGTACTCCTCTGTGCTTGCTAACTGGACATAGTCACAACCAACAAATAGTGAGGGATTATATCAAACTCCAAAGCAAATACAGTGAAATAAAATAAACCCACTCACCTAAAAATTGCACCAACAAACTTAGTAAGAAGCATGACTTTTTTTGCCCCGACTGTCCCCATATGTACACAAATATTTCTCGCCAACAATGGAAAGGGAAGTTGCACTTGCCTGGAGATTCATGTATGAGTCCACAGAGACCAGATAACCTATATTCACATTCACCAGACCAAACCCCCTTCTGGCATTAGAGCGTTTATCTCATGACCCGCAACAGATTACGGTCTGCCGAGGAGAATAACCAATAGTGAGCTTTCATAATATGTCTTTTTCCACAGTGAGAATGGTCATGACAACCTACAGTAATAAGATTCACCTGCAATGGACTCATCCTTAAACATATGTAATGAACAGAAACGATACCTTTGTACTCCATGCCCCACTTGAGCTTCACAATCACAGGTTTTCCCGTCAAATCGTTCAAGAATGGCTTGGGGTTGACTGGAACTGTCTGCAATCACATCAACCCTCGTTACACATCCATAACCACCGCTAAGACAGCTCTAAATGCAGGAAAAAAATATGTAACGCAACCATTCTGGAGTTTGATTTTTTTTGCTTTCTCCAAAACTCCAAAACAATCGTCACAACAGTAAAACAGAAGACGACAAAGGAGGGAACAATAGAACAAAAACATCTAAATTTCAAAATGGGGAGAGAGCTTACCGCCATAGCTAAATAACGAAGAGAAACACCAGCACTTCCGTCGCCAATTGAAGCTCTCGAGACGCGGCCAGCCGCAATTTGACGAACTGGAACGATACCACATGTTTCCATGGCGGACGTTTTAGGGTTTTGATGCAACGGCCACACGAGCATGAAACCCTAACGTTTTAGGGCTTGATGTAACGGCCATATTAGCATCAAACCCTAACACTTGGTGCCCTAATTCTCAAGTGCTACTCAATATTGGGGAGTTTGCTATTCTTCAAATTTTCAATTTACCTAATCAAAGAACCTCCTTATCCAAGTTTTTTTTTTTGAAATTTTTCAAAAACAAACAACCTTCTATTCTGGGCTTTTGAAACTTTTTGAAGAACCAATGTTTCACCCAAAAACAAATTAAGAAATTAAAAAAATTTAAACAAATTGATAATTGGTGCTAGATTCATAGGTTTGGTTGTTTGATTTAATTTTAGAATCTATTTATGACAATTTCCCATGCCAATAGTGCTCCTCCTCATGAACTCACTAGAGCAAAACCACCTATGACTCTTTTATCATCATACAAGTGTGATATGATTTCATTTTTTAAATGAGAAATTGATCTGAAATGGGAAATTAGTCTTTAATTTTTGTCAATTTCTATCATATCTTTAAAATGTGTATGTGAATCCTTTGTCTACAAAACTTCAACAATGCGAAAATCATCCCAATTCAACATCATATGAAGAAGATATGGGGTTTCAAAGTTAATCAATGAATGATTTTTTGCAATTGAACAAAGTCCATATTCTATGCCCAACTTTTAAGATATTAACAATCAAAATTTAGAGTGATGAATCCTTGAAAAAGCTTGTGAAGGCAATAGATAACGGTGTTAAAATTAACATGGCAACTCATCATTTTGGCATTCCAACATTTTTTGAAGTGACCACTCTCAATAGAAAAATTGAATCTCAAAGGCATGGGAAAGTTGGGATATTATTTGCAAAAAAAGAGGAACAAATTGTTCATTAGGTGTTAAAGATGCAACACAATGGTTTGTATGTGTCACTTGAACATTTAAGGTTTAAGAGAGAAGAACGACATTCACAAATGGTGTGCCTAAGAGAAGTTGGTTGAAATGGTTCAAGGCAAGACACCTTTCATTAACTTTGAAAATGGTTCAAAGGCTAGAGGTAACTAGGGCAAGGGGGCTAAATGCAACAAATTGTTGCAAGTTTTTATAGAAACTTAAAACAATTTTACGAGTTTCATAATTATGACCCATCCCACATTATGAATTATGATGAGTCAAGAGCACAAATTTGAAAATGTGGCTAAGGGAGGGTTTTGCAAAGAAGGTTTCACATTCAATGCACATTTTTATTCTTAAGAAAAAATGGTTGTTTGTGTTTGCTTGCATCAACATTGGGGGAAACAATAAATTCCCAATTTCTACATTTTCAATGGGGAGGATAATGTGCAAGAACAACATTTAGTGTTGTGAATATAATGCCACAATGGCCATGTAGTCCAAGGCTTGGATGACCAACCAATTATTTTGGATTATTCATTTTGTCAAATATGTGAGCATATGCATAGATGGCATTTCTCCTTTTAATCAACACCTTTCAAATACTTGATGGATGTGGTTCACATGTCACTTCAAAAATTGTCCACCAAGCCAAAGGTGTGTTTAGATTTCCTCACCTTACCAACCCAAACTTCACTTCACATGAACACTAACCTTTGAATGCAAATGTTTTCAAGTCATTCAAAATTACATTTCACAAGTTTTGAAACATTTGGAACTTGGCTAATAAACATAAATTTTCAAATATAAAAGATTTATCACAATTGATATCCTTGACTTTGAAAAAATCCATGACAAAAAAATAACAGTTTGAAAGGTTTTGAAAGAACCATAATTTAGCCCTTTGATCTAAAAGCAATGGAAGGGGAAATGGGGCTAAGGGTAAATTTTTCTATGACGGAGAATTTTGAGTTAAAATTTAAACACTACATTGATTGATGAAGTAGATCCATCACATGTCAATACCTTGGAAATGCAAGAGGTGAAGGAAATTGTACCTAAAACAAAAGGAAACCAATGTGACTACCTTGTGGAGGAATTGGAAGAAGATGATGGAGTTCATGACATGTTTAAACACATTGTAATCAAATATCATCACTTGTCCCCAAGCTAATCAAAATGAAGGTATCTCCAATATTTATGTATTTGCCACAACTTGAAAGCCCAAAAAGTAAAATGTTGGATCACCCCCCCCCCCCCACCCCCCCTCATCACAAGTCCATCAAAGTGACAAGTGAATAACACTCACAAGTTTTGAAAGAAAAAACCAAATAGATGAAAACAATAAAAAGAAATTTAAACAAGAAAGGCAATAATTGAACAAGAATATGGAAAAAAGAACATTGGAAAAACACATGAAAAGGCAACAAAACTTGAACATCACAAACTTTCAATATCATGAAATTTCAATAGAATTTGCTTTAAAATAGTAAAACAATATGTTCGTGCAAAATTTGTGAGCTTCAAAGTGTAAAAATTGTTAAAATATATGTACAAATGATGTGTTTTTTTTCCTTATTATGTTTTGATGTGAAGTATGTATAATTTATATATTTATTGAATTTGTGCAATTATCATGATGTAATTTTGCATATAATTATGCGAATTTTTGTATTTAAACATGAACTCTCATGTATGTTAATTAATTACAATGTTTCATCCATTTGAATATTTAAGATATTGAGTAGGTACAATTATTATTCATATTAACCATAACATGGAATTCATGTGATTTTGTATGAACCTATGAAAACTAAATTTCGCACAAAATTTATACTTGTCATGAATGATATTGCCATAAATTTCATAGATGTTAATGTTATGGAGTTCATTCATGACTTGTAATGAACTTGTACCTAATTTATAGTTTTATTTTAGTTCACTTTAAATTAGCTTCTAATTAAATTTTAATTCGCTTCCAATTCACTTTTAATTAATTATTAATTAACTATTAGTTCTCTCTTAGTTGAATATTAATTAATTTTAAGTTAGATATGACTTCATTCATATTCCGCACATGGGTGAGCATGGGCCACTTCTTTGAGCTAGGTGCCCAATAAGTATAAATAGAGGTAGAATTCCCCATTACCTTTAATGTGTTCAACATTAATTTTGAGTATGTTTTCTTATCATAACCTTGTTTTGTTTTTTTTTTTTTTTTATAATAAAATGTTGTTGAATTTTTATTTTGCATGTGTCATGTTTTTGTTCTTGTTTGTTTTGTTTCACAATTTGGATTTGGACATAAAATGGTTTTGTTCTTTTTATGGTTTAGGAAATCCTATAGATTTGGTTGTTTTTATACCCATGATAGTACGAACCTATGAAGCCATGTAAATGAAAGAAAATTACCAAGACAATTTTCAATGAACAATGGTCATTAAAAGGTGTTAGGATTGTTGGTGACTAATTCCATGAAGTAATCAAATTAGGTTCACCAATCTAACAAAGATATTATGTAGCACCATATTGTGGGATTATCTCATCATGGTGCAAGTACAACATGGCCATTGCAAACAAAAGGCCAAAACAATAACAAGAAGATACATCACAACTACCACCATTCATGGAATGCTTAACCTTATTTCGACCTTCAACCTTTCAATTTGGAAGACTATAACAACATTAATTAATTAGATCCCTTATCAACATAAATAATTTTTTTATTCAAGATAAATAAATGTTACCATATACATTTTGCCCTTTTGTATGAATTTTTTTTTTCAAATTATGACTAATTTCTTACCTTATGTAGTTAAAATGACAACCAAACAGAATTAAATTATGCGATGAAAGGCAACTATCATAACCAATTGGTAGTTCTTTTCTTTTCTTTTAATAAGGAAAAAAATTCACATGAGGCATGTCCATATAGTAATTGACATTGTTGTCCAATGTAATGGATAATGGCTAAAATAATAAAACATTGCCTTCTTGTGAATTAACCCATCTATAGTTCTAAAAAATTCCACTCCAAATTAATGATTATTGTAAGGTTTTAGCAAATAAATTTAAATGAAAAAGGGGATGAAGTGAATAGGGTCCTAAAATTGGATTATATTATCAACTCCTTCACAAATATATATTTGCAACTAATTGATACAAGTGCACCAATATGACTTTTAGTCTTTTTCGACTTCTAAAATGGATACACTATGAAAAAAATGGGTGTTTTGCAACTAGATGTGCAATTCAATTTTTGCGTTGCAAAAGACACTTGCAACTCACTATATTTATATGCTATGAATTGTAACGGACAAGTTGCATGAATTGAAAAGTTGCAACTCACCATATATATGGAGCAATACATTGCAACTCAATCAAAACAATTCATTTTCAACTACTATTCAATTCCACACTGACATCATTAATTGTCATCCATCTATTATAAATTATCACATGACATTATGAAGATTTTTGGACATAATTTTTTTTTCGAAATATTGATCTCCATTGTTCATTAGATTATTAATGAAAGTCCAAAATTGCAACACGTGGCATAATAAATTTTTTGTCACGTGGCATCTTAATTATATTTTGGAAATAAATTTATTTATTTATTTATTTTGGTAGCTAAGTAGGTCGTACATAACCATAGGTAGGTACGTTGGTATATTTTAAGACCTACATACTTACATATTTACCTAGGACCTACCCACCTACATAGGTAGGTAAAAAGGTAGGACCTATTTACTTATTTAGATAGGTAAGTAAGTAGGAAAACATAAGACTAAGTGCACTAAAAAATAACCATGAAATTTTATTTTTTATATATCTTTTGCTTTCAAATTAAGTTTTTTTCAACTCATCCCAAATGGCACATGTATTTTAATTTGAGATTGTAAAAGAACAATCCTTCTTTATATAATTTGTAACATGGGATTCAAAGACGAAACATATGGGTTAAATATTTTCGTTGTTCATTAGTTGCAATTAAATTGCAATTATAACATTTAAATGTTCAAGGCAGGCTAGATCCAAAGGGAAGGCTCCACTATATTTACCATATAAAAAAAACTTGAAGCCTTCCTATTAACACATCTAGTGCATTAAAAACTGTCAAAAACGGAATACAATTAAGAAAATTATGGCTCCTCAAAATAGAAGGGTCAAAAACAATAAAAAAACTACCAAATGTTACAAAGGCCGGTTCCCAAACACCCATAAAATTCCTTGTATGTTGTTTTTTGTTGTTAAAGTTCAATGATAATTTGTAGAACTTTAGGTGGTGCTCCTATAACACTTTAAATCGTTTAAAATGTATAAGAAACAAGAAAGTTATGGGGTTTGAAAGTAGGAGGGGCCCAAAGACAAAAAATGTTTTATAAGTTAAGAAGCTTATTTCTCTTATTGTTATTTTTTCATTACTCATTTTAATTTTCACTTCAAAAATGATTTTAAAAACTTGAAATAACATTCCCATGACATTTTAAATCACTCAAATTGAAACGCATATTATGAAAATTTAAATAAGTAATGAATATGTATCCTTACTAAGTTATAAGTAGTTGTTTTACAATCATAACATAGTTGAACAATGATATTTTAATAGTGGCGCACTAATGGCCATATTAATTGTATAAATGATAATCATAATAAAAAATTAGTTACAAATGTATCCCATAATGGGTGGTGTAGATATGGACACATGGCATAATCACATCTATTTACATTATACATTAGTTATACCATTGTTGTTGTTTTAATGACACATTTATAATAGTTTTAAAATAGTTGCCACATGCAATTACACTATAACTCCTTTAAAAATCAAACATGGTTGACTACATATGTTGCAACCCTAACATTGGGCTCACGACCAAAGCAAAGGTGCGGGCCAAGAGGCAAGCCTAGGAGTCACATTTCATGCTCCCAGGAGTGCAAGAGAATGTGAGGGAATGAACCCTCACGCTCCCAAACTAGCTCCCACTTTGGGAGTTAGAGTCTTAATGGACTCCCAAAATTTCAAAAAGCAATTACAAGGGTCAAATTTATTGGATTGAATATTTTTTTATATCGTTAGAAAAATCTTGGAACGTAGATGTCTAAGATGGGCTCACATGACCCATTTGGACACTTAACACACAAATTATAGCCAAAAGAAGGGTTGAGAGTCAAATTGGCAATTTGACTCCCAACCATTAAAAGTCGGGAATCACCTCAATTTCCTTGTGTGTAGGTGGCATGCGACATAACGTTGAAAAGCTCTTCATGAGGTTACAACTTTTCTTTAGACCTCATCTCAATCGGAGGTATGCACACAAAGTTATGGGCCCCCAAAGTCGCAGGAATCCCAGTTGTGGGAATTTCAAAACTCCCACTTAAAAGTCCTAAGACAAAATGACATTTGGGTGATGGCCCCGTGGCTAGGCACAAAGCAGACTATAAAGGTGAAGGTGGTGGAGTCCCCAAAATCCGAGCCGTGGTGAGTCTTGTGAGTTCGTGTTTGCCCATGGTTTTTCCTAACACCAAAAGTGTTCCAGCTATGCACTAACCAAGTTGTTGTTTGGTCTTGTGCAGGTCCGTGTGAGTGAATGATTGTGTCATTCTTCCTAGTCCCATCCTAAAGCTCCAGCACGCCTTTCTACCCCCAAAATGCTGCGAACCAGGGAACATGCCCCAACTCTTTACCTTTCCATTGTTTTCAACTTAGACTCACATTTGAGTCTATCAAAGAGCTTGGGAATGTGTCAACATATGTATGTATGTTGTGTATAAATTATCATATAAAAGACCCATTTTCAACTCACTTACAATTATAATATACCTAATTGATTTTTTGACATGGCAATTTATTTATCAATACATCGTATTTGTAAGGGGATAGTTACATGACAGTTGTATACGAGTTGTTTTTTGAGTTTTATTTACAAGGCAATGTGGTTTTAGTAGATGTGATTTATCATAATGATATTGTTTTGCCCATTGTCCAAACTTCATTATATTTCAATGAATGTTGAGGAAAATACATACTTGAATGAAAAGCTTGAACACACACTAGTAGTTTTTGTTTAATAGCCAACACATCATAAATTGGTGTTCAAATAATCATCTACTACTATATATACACAAACCATAAGATAAATGGGATAGAAATTTCTTCATGAATACAAAAAACTTCCACATACTTATGATTAAGCACAAACAAAACATAAATGAAAGATGATCCAATGATAAGGTTACATGGATTTCAAATTTATCACATTTCAACAAACATAAATACATATACAAAATCATGTTTATTCAATTGAAAATAAAAAATAACACCTCTAAAAATGTTATGGAAAAAATGTTAATTAGTAATATTTGAAATGTTCAAAAATAAAGGCCACATACCAATGAAATGATGAAGTGCCCCTATACTCTAAAGATGAAGGACAAAATCATCACTTGTAGAAAAATGACATCAATGTTTAACAATTATTTAACGCATAGATCGTATTATCAAATGTAACTTGACATGGTTTTGCCCAAATTACAATGCTATGATATGGTCCATGGAAAAGAAAGATTTGAGGATATTTTATGCATGAAGTTTCAACAACGAAATGAATGGCATTAAAAAAAAACCTTTAAAAACAAATTTAACTAAGACAATGAATAATACCATTCCTTGTAGCTTCTTAATTGATTTGTGTCCAAAGACAAATTGGTGTGAAAACTCATGCAAATTGAATCAATGTATCTAAACATTACTACAAAAAAAAAAACATGTTCAAAAAATAAATTTGGATGTTGTGAATGGTTGAATGAAGGTTTAAAAAAAACATAATTCCTTGATGGGGAAAATAATACTTGTTGTCATCATAGAAATGTTATGCATCCAAATGCCAATTATCGACAATGTAATGACAATGGTTATTGACAATAATATATGAATTACTACATCCATTAATAACCCAAGCAAGACTATGGGCCTTCACATTTTGATTAACAACCAATTCTATTTTTTGGACATCATAATTGAATTAACATAATTTATCCAGTTCAAGGAAAATAATTTACATTTTGTTATCATATTATTCTCAAAAATCCTTTCAAAGAAATCAAGAAATAAAATAAGGAATATTAGTTTTCCTTCAACATATGAACACAAGAAAGACAATTTTTTTTTCAAGATTGTTGCAACCCTAACTTTGGGTTTGTAACTAAGTGTGAAATGTAAGGGCCCATGAGGCCGAGAGTGTGTTTAGGTGTGAAACACATTCTCACAAATGGGGGAGAATGTAAGCGATAAAGCCCAATGACTCCCATGTCCACTCCCAGTTTGGAAATTACATTCATGTAGGGGTTGTGAATGTTTAGAGCCCTCTTTCCCATGCACACTTGCATGGACATGGAAATGCACATTTTGAAAACAATATGTAAATGAAATTAACGATACATGAAATAAATCTTCAAGTTATGGTGAGGAAATCAAACATGTTTATTCTTTTTCTTACACTAAAAAAACACAATTACCAAGTTGCTTTCAATGGGGCATAATAATAATATGTAAAGGCTTAAGGGTTTTTTTTATACATTTAATGGGATTATAACATGTAATACATCAATCAACATCAAGCATGTCTTTTATTTGCTAATATCACAATAAACTAAAAAACAAGGTATGTTCACTAAAATTCAATTAATTGCACCTGACATTCAATTGCATGCGACACACCATACTTGACATGTATATATGGTATCATTATACATATTTTTCATCAATTTGTATTGATGTTAGGAACTTGCAAATGCAATTAATTATGCGCCATTAAAATGGTGACCCGTTGTTTTTTGACACATGTCCATTCAAAAGGTGAATTATATCATGACATATGGCATTTGTGCCTTATTTAAACATTCAATATAATTAATAATTAATAATATATGAACAATTCGATAAAATGTGAATAAGATTTCTACACACGCCCTTTTGAAAGCCAATTATTTAGCAACAAATGGAAATTTTAAGCCCAATTATTATTTAATTAATTATGGATATCTTATTTGAGGTCAATAGGATGTTGACACATAATGTTTAAGTAGGTAGGTTGGTAGGCAGGCCTAGGTTAAGTAAGTAGGTTTAGGGTAATCTTATTTTATGTTTAAGTTTTAGGGTTGAACCTCTTATATTGGCTCATCCCAAATGGCACCTGGTTTGTGAATATGTTTAATGCACCTATTCATATATATAATGTACAAAATTGAAATATGAAACAAAAGATGTGGGGGTAAACAATTTAATTGCAAACTAGATGCAACCATTATGTAGTACCTATGTTATGTTAACTACATTAGCATATTTCATAAGAATAATAATAATATTATTATTAACCCTATTCTTATTTTTATAGCTAGTAGGTTAGGCTAGTTATTTATTATTATTTGTTATAATAGTTTATAATGTTATAGGTCTAAATAACATAAACTTACTAGCATAGGCCTAAAGGTATAATATTAATCTATGTATTTATTAGTTATTTTGCCCATATGTACATCATTAGTTGCATGTTAGTTACACACAACTATATAGCCCAAAAATATATGCCACCGATTTCATAGTTGTATGCATGTTTGATATAGCTTTAAACAAGTAATTGCATGCAATTGAAAAGTGATTGATTGCATATGACATGATTTCTTATAGTGGTTCTACTTTCTTTTGTAATAATTGTGAAGTAATCATGAAAATATTTCATTCATTGTGTATTTTAAAGATTCTACTTATATGTATTTGACAAAGATTTGAAATGTACATCATTGTATTTCATTTCATTGCATGTTAAATATAACAAAATTGAAGTTGAAGAATGGGAAAAAAAAAAACAAAAGTGGTGCAATTTTGAAGAAGCTCCAAATGATTCTATTGTTATTGTATATGCATCATAAAGTAATTTATTTGCAATTGAAAGGTTTAATACTATGATTAGAATTTCAAGTGTAGTTTTACATGTTTAGTGATTAATCTTTCTTTATCTCCTACCTTTTTGATAGACAAGGTACTTTCAAAATTGTAGAAAGAAGTGAGCTTGTCGAACATTGTTTCAACAATTTAATTATTGTTTTGGTAGTGAAAGGTTGTAGGAAATCAATGTGTTAGAATTATATTCATATTTACTCATGTTCCCTTCCATGATGCAAATACAATAGTTGCTCATGGGTTGATTTTTTGATGTGATCGTATATGATTAATTAAATTACCATATTACATGGGTGATTTCAATTTATTTTTTTAATATAAATTTGGCCAAAGTTCTTAAAAATCTTTAGCCATGTTGTCAAAAATTCCAATTTGTTTTTTGGCATGAATCTTTCAATGAACCCTCAACTAATACTATAAGCACATTAGTTGTGAATAGACTAACCACGAGGACAATAAAATAACTTTGAAGTTGAGTTAGAATTTAATATCTAAATTTATTATATGTTGAAAGGTCCAAAATTAAAAACTCACATGGCGAATCTTAAATTTTAAAACCAATAAATTATTCAACACATGTGTGCCAAACCTACCCAAGTAATATGGTAATTCTCATGAACAATCAACTATAATACAATATGTGCATGTGTACATTTATCAATATTGACATGTAAAGGTCATGTTATGTAGTGATCTAAAGGAAATATTATCTAAAAGAATTTGAAAATGGATGTGAAAAGCAAGATACATTGACATTACTTGAAAAATATGAACTTAAAAAAGTGCCAAAACATGAGGAAAGCCTACAATAATGCTTTAAAACATTGGAATAATTTTTTAGGAGTTTTGAATACCTTTTTGTGTCTATAAGAAATATAATACATTATGAACGCATAGTTTTTAATTTTAATTAGCTTATGTCCATTCCTTTGATCATATTTTCTGAATTTTTTTTGTGAATTGTCATTTTGGTTGAGAATTGTACATTATTGCTAAGTTAAATTTGTTAATTTTCCAAATTTTCAAGTTTTTTATTATCCTTAAATGAACATTGTATTTTTTATATGGTGTTTTAAATAATTAATTGACTACTTAAATTTTTGAAGTGGCAATTTATTATTATTTTTTACTTGTAGAATTTGTTGTGTTTTTTGAAATATTGATACATCATTCAATTTAGACTTTTAAAAACTCAAATCAATTAATTATTGAAAATATGCACTTTTCAATTGGCTATTTAACCTTTCAAAATATCAGACTTATTGTTTGAAATTTTCAAAAGGGGTGATACATATTAAATTATGCATAATTTTTTTTGATTGTTTAAAATATGAATCCCAAATTCAAAAATTTAATTATTAATTATTAATTTTTGAACATCATAATTAGTCGTTTAATATTTAATATTTATTTTTCTTAGTTCATATATATTATTTCATATTAAAAAACGAGTAATTTATGTCACTAGACATTAACTAAACTACAAAAATTGTTTTTAGCACGGGAATTGGTTGAATAATGAGTTCACATTTGGGACAACAATGTAGGGCACAATAATATTTATTGTAATGAAAGTATTATATTTTAGATAATATTATTAAAAATTTGGACTAAGATCAGATTGGGATGCACATAATTTAAATAGACAACCTATAAGTTTCAGTCAAAATTAAACAAAATCAAACCAAAATAATTAATCTGAGATTGGAACATAATTGATTAATAATATAATATAAATGATATATTTTTCATAATAAATGCATAATATTATATATGTAAATTATCTAATTACAACTCTCCTTCCCCCACCCCCTTTGAATGAAAATGTTTGTTTTTAAATGCTCCAAATAAAACTTTGCATTCCTTCCATAGAATAGTTACGTGGCCTAAACCTAGGTAGTACACTAGGTAATAGGTATGCCTAGCCTACTATTTATTTTAGGCCTAGTATTGATCTCAAGGGAGGAGGGAGGACATATAATGTAAAGTTTGGGATTTACGTGCATCATATGACCATTTTTAAACAGGGTATTACATAATTATCCAATCTATGTTTTATCACCCTATTATTATTTAAATTTATACTATAATCATATCAAAACCACCCTATATTAATTATAATCCATTATTTCAAATTATTAAATGCCAAATATTATAATTAAATTCATTATTTGAATAAAATGTACCTTATATTTGAACTAATTGACTCATAATTTTTACCCAATAACCAATATATTGCCACCCTATATTTTTAGTCACATATTTTTTACTTTTTTTCCTAGTGTTCCCCACCCCCCCCCCCCCCCCCCTAGGCAAGTCTTGATTAATAGGCTATTTTAGCTAGGTAGGTTACACTAGTTTTAAGGTACATAGATGGGTACACTTGTGTAGCAGTATTAAACCAAAAGCAAATCAACAGATAGGACGTACATGGCCAATGCACCTATCTACTTATTACCTAACTCCAACTTACCCTTGACCTTTCTACCCCACTTGTTAGCTACTTGCTTGCCTTTTTACATAATTACATAAGTAGCGGACATCAAAATGTGAAGTGAATAAATTGACAATCTAGGTTTTATGTACCTTTTCAAATTATGATTTGTTAATTAAGAATTTGGTTTTCATGAAGGTAAGGGATTCAATTCCTCATGCGTGCAACCTATTGACATGCCTAAGGGGAGAATGTCTGTAGGTTATGGTAGGTTATTATCGTAAATAGGACCTACCTAACTACTTATTCACATACCTACCTACTTGCCCTACCTACCCAATTACTTAATTACCTAACACAGTTTTGTTTTAAATTTGAATAAATATTTAATGAAACAAGTTTTTTTCTAATTCTAAAAAAAAATTGCTTGAATTTTTTTTGTTTTTTTTAGCATATAATGTAATCAAAACAAAGGTTGGAAGTACATTGTTCAAATGAATGTGTCAAAATTAATTTATCCAAAATGGCATTTTGGTCAAGTTGGATAAAGAGTAAGGGAGGTTTTTTTTATTGATTTTTCTAATTTAAAACTTTATGATTTCTTGTAATGTAAACTCTAGAAAGAGCTCATGCCCAAGGATCAAACATCTTTTGTAATGAATCATATTAAATAACTTATTTGATACATTGTTGTGAACCTTTTAAAACGTGTTAATATATGTATTTCAATACATTTAATTAATTAAGATGGTTTTCAAGTCTATGCACTTGAAATGTCACCTTAATAAAACATTAACTAATCCTAATCTACCATACTTTAGATGATGCAACTTTTTTGTAACATAATTCAATATAACATTTTCATTGCCTTTTTAATTTCAACTTTTGAATATATGTTATGTTGATATTATATATAACTATTTTCAACTAGTTTTAAAAAACAAACAAGATTAAATACCCTTATTTAAAGGAAGAGGAATCATGAACCTTATTCGTAAACATGCATGATGGTGTTGCACTCTTGCATGAATATGGAACTATGTCCAATACTTTGTATTGATTTGATACATTTCCATGGATTTCACTTCAAAGGGCCCATTTTCATTGAGCTGTGAAACCAATTTAAATTAAAGGTAAATTTGGCTAAACGAAGAGTGTTGTTGGCCCTTAGAATGAAAACATAATCATCTTATCCTTGGTTCATAAATTTGATTTAAAAAATGTTTATGTTTCTTTCCTTAACATATATACGTTTAGCCATCATTCCATTTTTGGATGATGCCTCATTATTACAAAAAACATGTTATTTTGATTAGATAATGTAATCAAGAAAGATCCCATTTGGACAAAGGTAAAAAATACCATCTTGTTAATTTAACAAAATCATTTTATACATGTCCTACGTGAATAGTTTGGTTAATTTGACCAAGCCTAGGGTAGCCTTTTTGTTTGGTCAAGTTAATCACAATGGTGATTTGAATACTAATCAAGTTGACAACATTTGGTGTCATGTTTTACCATTACATGGTGTCATGTGCTTGCCATCTAACTAATCAATTTGTCTCGTTGCCATTTTGACTACTAATTAATGCAAGAGTCAAAATGTCATGAAATGTGGCATCATATTTATGATAAATGAATTCCATGTGTCATGTGTCAATGTGTGATTATATATTATTTAATCAATTTGACAATGTTGATTTGACTACTAGTGCAATTGTCCTGGGGTGTAAGGCCACAAGCACTACAACAAATCACAATTTATTTGATTGGAAAATTAAACCAATAACCAATCATTTTAACATTTAGTCAACTTGACCATTTAGTCATATTGGACAAGTTGATTTCAACATGTCCAACTTGATTGGTGGGTTATTTGACTGACCATAAAATGGCCTTTTTGATTAATCAAATTGGACAAAGATTTGGGCTACCAAATCAAATTTTAAAAAAATTTCAATTTGTAAATATAAAAATGTAAATAATACATAAATACAAAATACCTACCTACCCAACCACCCATTACCTACCTACCACCATGGTCTCTTACCTACTTATACACAACCCACCTAAGTATTGTATATTTACACACATGCACAATGTATATATATGAATATGCATACTCCATATTATTCATGTTCATAAAGGGATTGAACCATGGTCTGCTTGGTCCCACACTAATGTTTTGACCATCAAACCACCCCACCATTTTGTAAAAGAATATAATATCGAATGGATTTTTTTGTTCGTGTGTATAACAATAGTTGAATTCAAATTTTTTCATAAATAAATTATTAAGTACCTAATTAGGTAGATAGGTAGGCATATATGGCTACCTATTTATGTTTTAAAATGTTTATATTTATTTATGTAAACTATAAATAGGTATGTAAGTAGATAGTAGGTAGGCAGATAGATAGATAAATAAATAGATAAATAGTTAACTTTGGTAAAGAGTAAGTAGATAGTAATAGGTAGGTAGGACACAGGTAGGTCGATGGTAGGTAAGTAAGTAGGACACATTTAGGCAAGTAGCTAGGTAAATACTTTAATAAACATAACAAGTAGGTTACTTAATCAAATTAATATGGCTAATTTGAATAAACATGGCCATTCAGTATGGTTGATTTGACTAGGCCATGGGCATCTTGATGGATCAAATTAAAATTTTGTCTTTTTTGAGTAGGTGTATGATTTAACATTTGGTCAAAATGGTCATTTCAATAAAAAATACCAATCAAAATAACCTTGTGTATTTCATGACCCATGCTTTTAATAAAAGTGAACATCATTTTGGTCAATGTGGACACTTTAATCAAGTTGAACCTTTTGAAAAACCATGGTTTCTTGTAGTGAAGGTGCCACATGTCATCAGATAAATGATTTCTTGAATACATGTGTCACTTTCATTGACAACCACGTGTCATTGTGTACTTAGAACAAATGTCACATTTCATTGATATATTCATCCCCCACTACCACAAATAGGTGGTTTATTAAATGAAAGAGGGTCAGGAACCTTGACCTATTTGACCAAATAATGTCAAAATGGTCTTTGAGTTATTTGCCCTTTATTTGATGAAGTAAGGTCAAAGTGAACCTTAACAAATGGGTGGTTTATTTGATCAAATGGGGTCAAATGATAAGGTGTTTAATTGATTAATCTTGGATTAATCAATTTGATTTTTCTACTATGAAGGTGTGGTGTTTTGAAATTGATTGTAATGTGAAAGATTCACAAATGAACTAGTCATTTCTATCGATCCTATTTTAAATAACTAGGTTAATTTATTGGTTTAGTTGACTAACTATGGTCCTATGATAACATGCACAATAGATTCTTGTAAACAAGTCATTTGACTACAATTGGTATTAAAATACCTCCAAATTGCCATACAAAAGTCATATCATGATGGTTCAAAATTCCTGGATAGAAATGATGACAAATGCCATAATAAGATGCATTCAACATTCTATCCATGTTTTAGAAGTTTACCATGTTCCATCTTTTGCTAAGTTCCTTACACAAAATTGACCTATGTGAGTTTTGTACTAATGTTTCACACTATTTAAATATAACTATATGTTTAGTTACATACAACTATGTATTTACCACACCACAAAACAAATTGATTTTCCATGCCTTTCATTTTTGTCATAGTTGAATTTGGAAAGAACAATTTAGTCAATTGCTTTTTGACAACTATGATAAATTGTAAAAGTCCTAGGTGCAATTAAGGGATGATGAAATGTCATGCTCACTACAATGCATATGTTCCTTTAATCACATGGGATTTGACTTGCTAGGTCAAGTTCAACCTTCAATCCTAGTTTTAAGGTTGATTATAAGCAAATCACAAATGGTTTTTATGAATATATGTTTCAACTCAAACCTTGAGCTTGCAAGACTATAGTGAGGAAAATGATGATTCTTTCACAGGTTCAAGTTGTGACACATTTCGTTTTGATGTGTTGGTTATGGCTTGTGTTTATGCACCATTTTGGCTCTATTTTACATCAATTACCTTCTTTATTGGTTTGTGCAAATTTATTTCACTTTAAACTCAATTTAAGAAGCCCATTTTAGTCCCATCCCAAAGCTCTCATGCTTTTTTTTTTTAGGGAACTAAAGAACATGCCATGAATTTGCATTCCATTACAAAATGAAGTTTTTAACCCCTATTACCATTTGACAAACCTATTCATACATCATTGCAAAAATAATTCAAATGTTGTTTAATTCTTAAGATTTATGGTTTTGAAGTTTCTTAGTCTAAGACTTATTGGCTTAAAATAAAAAAGATTTTGTGCAAGACGTTATAAAAATAGGGAGTAAGTAAAACTAACTATTAAATTATATTTGAATTTAATTATAACATGTGAAAATTCATGATGAATTGTTTTAATAGCTTTTTGATGCAACACGTATAAAAATAAAATGCATATCAAAATCAATCTCACACCCACACACATGTAAGGGTATGGAATACACTCACTTTTTCTTTATGGTGAATCAACCACATGCTTACTTGCCTTTGCAAGTATTCTTCAACTTTAATTACCCTCTTTACACATTAATATTATATAATTTATATATATGTTGTTTCAAAACTTGTTCCTATGTTCAAATATTATGATTACAATTCATTTAAATATGCATACTTTATTGCACAAATAAAAACTAGAACAAAGATGAAGAATAATTAAATTTTAGATGTTGTTTATCACACACAAAAACCAATCCTTAAATAATGATTAAGAAAAACCTTCCTCTCCATTTAAACTTAACAATTAACAATTTAATAAACCCCATTTTAGAAGCTACAATAGTGCCTTCTTCAATTCTATCACCAATCAATAAATCCTTTTACCTCATATAGATAAAAAGAACCATTATGTGATCATTCACAAATTAAAAAAAAAATTTGAACCCATTTATTTGATGTTAAGACTTTTGCTATTTAACTTAGGCAACCTAGTATGAATTTTATACATTTTGACTAAAAATGTGGCAAATATGGATTTATTATTTTGAAACATTAGCAATTAATTAAACAGGTGCTAGTGTTTTGGTGGGGAAACATGGTTGACATATGTTAATGTTTCAAAAAGCATTTAGATAGAAAGACATAGGAACATGCATCATTTTTACAACATGGACAACTAGTTTAATCAAATTTTAATGTTTTTGCATGACATATGCGCACCTATGTATTTTTGAAGCACTATGACAGACAACCTTAACTTGAATATGCAACTTCCATAATGGTGGGTTTGGTGATTTTTTCATTTACTTGGTTTGAAGCATTCATGACTAGTTTGACATGATCTAAATTGATTACATGACATGTGAAACATCTAGTTCAAAATAATGTTAGTTAGTTCAAACTTATGTCTTTTTTCCTTTGTAAACATGGCAACTAGCTATGGACGTCAAAGTTAGCCTAAGATACTTGCATGGGATGCATGACATTTTTTATGTGTACATGCCGTATATTGTTCCATGGCCATAAATTCTTGCCTTGGCGATGCATAAACGCTATTACATGTAAAACTCTAAAACAAATTTCAGATTTACTAATACACATTGAAATTAAAACAAGGATTTCATGAAACTATTTCCCTATGTAAGCGGGCAAGTCCTAAGTAATAAGTACCACTCATAAGTAGGTAGGCAAATAGGTAAGGCACTTGGCGGCTGCTAGCTAGCTAGATGCAGGGTTTCTTTTAAGGATTGTGTGACGTAGCCAAAGTGGCAATCATTTAGAAAATAATTTTGCCAATTTTGGCTATGTACTAGATATGAAAATAGAAATTAAAAAAGAAAAATCCTTTGATATTCTTGGTTACATATTGGAACTTATCCTTAAAAAATCTGGCTAATTTTGATAATCTTTTCCATGGAAAAACCTTCGTATTAGTGTGGAACTCATATTTTTTTTCAAGTTGAAATTTGGCAAAACTTTGCTAGTAAAAGAAACACTAGGTAGAGAGGCATGTGGAGGATGGTTACTTAAGTTACATAGCATACCATTGTGGTTAGCTACAGAATATGAAGATAATGAAAAAGTGAATAATTTCTCATCCATCTTGCACGGTGCACTTGATGGTGCTAGTTTCTTTGTAGTTGGGATTACATCATCAGTGCACCGTCCCATCAGTTGTGGTTCATCCGTAGCCGAGTCACCAAGGTTTCACCTTAGTAACCTATAGCCTTTCAAAAAATAAAAATAAAAATAAAAATAAATGTATATATTTCCAATTTTTACACAATTAGCCAAATTTGGCTTTTGAAAAAAAAATGAAAGAAATTGTTCAAACCTCTTTATATACATTTTTAATGTACCTACTTGAAAAATGTTTAAAAAAATTGTGGCAATTTTTTAAAAAATTAAGTGGGTAAAGACACTTGGTAGTTACTTGATTGGTAGAGATGCATGTGGGATGGATGGTTACTAGTTACTACATAGCCTAACCATCATAGGACAGGAATGGAATGAAAAAAGTTGTTTTCTGTCCACGTGTCATCCATCTCACATGGCGATGAAGTTCATCCTTGTGGCACAGGAAAATTTAAAAATTATCCAAGGGTCAGGAATCTCCTACATCCCCAGTCGAGTTGTTTCTGTTGGCCACTGATCCCTTCACACCCATGCAGAGCTAATTTCCCCAACCAGGGTTTTTTTTTGGGGACAAATTTTGTTGGTTTTTTTAGACCAAAAAACTGGGAAAGTTTTGCTAAGTTTTTTTTTAAAAATTAAAATTAATAAAAATAAAAATATATTAATTTGGCTAAAATTTTGGATAAAAATTCCAAATTTTTGATATCACATAATTGGGGGAAAAAAAATTGGCCTTGATATTTGCAGTCACAATTAGTTTATTATTATTTTTAATAAATTTTCCAGAAGAAGCTATTTGATTGGTCTATCTCTAGTACTTTTGGAACATAAAAAAAATGAGGTGCTATTGAGAACGTCGTAGGGAACAAATTGGGAACTTGAGAACAGTTGCTCTGGAGAGGGCACCTAATTCCCAATCAGACCTGTCATTTTGAAGGGTAGGGTTGAGAATAGCCAGTTTAACCCCCCTTCATTCACTTGCGTTTCTGTTCCTGGCTCTGTCCAGAAGGGAAGAGTTTTGCATCTGTTGTGGGCCAAGAAGGATGCCACCGCTGTGGAGGGTCTAGGGTATAGGGTAAACCTAAAGAGTCTACCTAAAACCCTAAACCCTAGTTGCCACCATAGGGGACGTGGTGGACATACAAGGAAGCTCTGGTTAATAATGTGGCCAGACCCGGGTTTATCACCACCCATCACTTCGATGGGTCCTCCCAATGGCCATTTCACCTAAACCCTTAATTAACCAAGGTTAGAGTTGGTTTTCTCTTAACCAGTGTTAGGCAGGTATTTCTGCTTATAACTACTGCCAGTTCTGGTTTTTTTTGAGAATTTTCCAGTTTCAGAGGAGAACTGGTGGTTCTGGCATTGGGAACTTGATAACCGGACCTTGATAACCGGATTTCATCAGGCCCTCGAGTTTGGTGCAATTTCTAATACCTGCCAGACAATGGTCTGCAGGGGTGTTGTGCAGGTAAGTGTAAATGCGCATATATCCTTATGTATGTGTAAAACAATGGATTAAAAAAAAAAAAAAAAAAAGCCCATTTTGATTAGTCCTTCACAAAAAGTTTTCAACAATTTTTTAATCTTCTTCTAAAAGAGCCTTTTTCCATAGAAAAACAATCCCCATTAGCCTATTTATTTATAAAACAAGCCCACTTTTTTGGGCCGAGACGCACCACAACTAATTAATACAAATTACAATAGGCACCCAAGCTCTTGTAAAAGCCTAGGCCAAAATGTTCATGAACAAAATGTTAGGAAAGAAAATTTTACTCCAACAAAGGAGGTGAGATAACATGAAGTAAAGAATATGCATGCAAAGCTCTTTTTAAGTTTTTAATATTTTACAATGGGTCATTTTGATTGGCCAATCACCAAAAAATTCTGAAACTTTGGATCTTAAAAGCCACCCTACGTAATCAATATCAACCTGATTACTAAGGCAGTTATTTGATAACCAACTCTTATGCACAACAACAGCTTGTTACTAAAAATGGCTAAATTGAAGATCATGGTTATGACTTTGACTATGAAATTGATTACATATGATTTTTATTTTTTATTTATTTTTGGATATTGATAACATGTGTGATCTGAAAAAAAGATTTAAAAAAAAAGATTTAAAAAAATTTGGCTAATGCTTATTGGGAAAGAAAAACCTAACCAACGCTAGAATAGACCCCAACCGTTATTAAGGTAGTTCTTAATCTTTTGAGTTGTGTTTTTTCAATCAGATCAAAGAACTGATTTGTAACCACGAGTCTACAATTTGTTATGGAGAGAATAAAATAACCGCCGGTTCCTTATTGATTTTTTTTCCTCATTAGTTCTTTGGAACCGGCAGTTCTTTGATTTTGATTTTTTTTTTTCCAAAAACCACCACTGCCATTTCTCTTCAGTAGGAAACGTGAGAAAAATAAAGAATTGCTGATTACTCTTAATTCTCGGATGATGAAAAAGCCCAACCACAAAAACTGAAAACTCGCAAAATTAATTTCCACCACTCACAAATGGGTGTCGTATGTTCGCGGGAAGCGTTTCGAATCCCGCCGACGCTGTCAATTTGCGTCGTCACAAGAGCGCCGGTGAAGGTGGGGGGGGGGTGAGAGGGTACAACTCTGTTACTTGTTTATTTATTTTCGTCTGTGTTATTTTTCGTTCGTTCGTTTTGTTTGTTTGTTGGTTGTTTTTTCGGAAGCTGACTCGCCCGTTTTCGTCAGTCCTTTCCACCTTGCTTGTCCGTGTTTACTGACAGTGCACGCTGTTTTCTTTGCGTACCTCGCTTCTCAATTGTTGCGGAATTCGACATTCTTCTTCCTCGTTTGTTTTGGTCCTCTTTTCTTTTCTTTTCTTGCTTTCTGCTCGTCTTTCGCATTGTCTTCCTCTCGTTTTGTATTTTGTTTTGTGTTTTTCCCTTCGCGGAGTCGAAAATCGTGTGGAGAGCGAGAGAGAGAGAGATGCGTCTTTTTGCTTTTGGTTATGGATTGAAGCTTTGTTGTTGATTGCGAAGCTCAGATCATGGCTTGAGGAAGAGGCCGAGGAGGGAGTGAAGAAAAAGGCTGAATCTCTTCTGGCAATGATCCATCCACGCAGTTTCTCTGTGACAGCTTCGTGGTCAGCTAGGGTTTAGGTTTTTTGGTTTTTCCCTGCTAGAGAGAGATGATGCCTCGCTTTCATTGATGCGATTTCTGGTGGTCAGGGAGTACGTGCGTATCTACGGAAAACACTTGAGAAAAATTGGATAGAAGCGCTAGAAGGATTTTGAACATATTGCGTGATTTTAGTTCGTAGCTCTTCTGGTGTGTGGAATTCGAGGTTTTCGAAATGGCTCCTGTCTCTAGTCACGTGGCGGGGACTGTGCAGTTCCTGATGTCAAGTGCAGGGATAGGAGAAGATGCGGATCATACGCATGTGATGGCCATCTGTCTGTTTGTAACGCTTCTATGCGCTTGCATAGTGTTGGGACACTTGTTAGAGGAGAATCGGTGGATGAACGAGTCTATCACTGCTCTTATACTTGTAAGACTCTCAATCTTTTTTCAGCCCTGGAAAGTTTGGTCTGTCTGGTGAAGTAGCAGGAATGTATCTGTTGAGGAGACTATATGTGCATGTGTTGTTCTGTGCAGGGCTTCTGTACTGGAATCATTGTTCTGGTCACAAGTAAGGGATCAAGCTCTCACATACTCCAATTTAATGAGGAGCTTTTCTTCATCTATCTGCTTCCTCCTATTATTTTTAACGCCGGGTAAGTACCATCCTAAAAACCTGCCTTTGGGGTGTAGTCCAAAGGATCATGTCACCACAGGCACGGGTAATGTGCGTTGTGAAAGGGTTTCACAGTGATGTGGCAGCACCCTGCAATTTTAGTTGCTGCATTTTTCTCTGGGTTTTGTGTTGGCAACAGACTAGCCTACATCAGATTTCCTCAAATTCATTCTAGGTCCTCTACGAAGCCTTTGACGGGAACCAGGCTGTCTTAACTGAATGCCTGTCTAGTTTGTGTTGCAATCCATATGTTGCATCTCAGAAGCCTTTATGGTATGAGGGGAGTGCCTCTCTGGTAATGGTTTTGTAAGTGTACTGGGCAAGTCCTTTTAAAGCACCCTTCTTTGCAAGGGTAGTGCTTAGTTTGCATGATTGCCCTTGTTTTGGAATAGCCTCTGAAACATTGTGTCATGCATGCTGTCAAGACATTGGCTTCAGAATGGGGTTGCTGTGGCAGATTTCAGGTCAAGAAGAAGCAATTCTTCCAAAACTTTGTGGCAATCATGCTTTTTGGAGTGGTTGGTGTCTTCATTTCTTTTGCCATCATCTCAGCAGGTATGTGCCATCCTACTGAACTCTCTGTGTCTTCCTCCTAGATGACACTTCTCCATCTTAAAGCAACAGCAGGAAATCTTGTAGGCATATCTGGGCAGACATTTTGTCGCTTCTGATACTAATTTGTGATGTCAGAGTCTCACCAGAATCTGTGGGGTTGCAGGTTCCAGTTTTGTGTTTCCTAAGCTGGGGCTTGGGAAGCTGCTTATCCAGGATTATCTAGGTGTGTTTTCTCTAGCTCTCTTTTGCACCTCAGAGAGAGGTTGTGCACTTAATCTCATAGAAGCATTTGTGTTGAGGGTTATATCTGCTGCTGACAGATTCCCCACTCTGGCAGAGTTCTTGCCTTGACACGACTGACATTTTGGATGTTGTTATGCCAGCTCTTGGGACCATCTTCTCTGCAACAGACTCAGTATGCACACTGCAGGTAGTCTATCCATCCTCAATACTTCTCTACAAATGCTCTACATGTATCTAGTATCAGCAATTGTATGTGACGTGGCTTTCTTCACTTTTAGTTCTCTATGGGGGTTGATTGCAGGTTCTTAGCCAGGATGATACTCCTTTGCTGTACAGTCTTGTGTTTGGGGAAGGAGTTGTCAACGATGCTACCTCTGTTGTCTTGTTTCGGGCAGTTCAGAAGTTGACCTTTGATGACTTCACCAGCATGGAGGTGTTACAAATGAGTGGCAGTTTCTTCTACCTTTTCTTCTCTAGTACAGTCCTGGGTATTGCGGTAAGTTTTCTCCTGCAGCACTCATGGATAGCATTTATGGTTTTCAGGTTACACCAAGTTAAAATTGCTGGGAAACAGAGAACAACACATCAATAACAGCTCTGGTTGCCATCCGTCTGAGCGTGAATTCGCAGGGGTGGCTGTGACAATAGGAAGTGTCTGTTGTGCAAGTAAATGTTCCTCATGTCTGGGTTCAATATGTTGTGCAGACGGGACTCTTAAGTGCATACATCATCAAGACACTATACTTCGCACGGTGAGTTTATTTTTGTCAGTTTTCTGTGCATTGATTTGTGAGGCTTATTTTTCACCACTGTGGTTTCGAGTGGCTGACCTCTTGTTTCTTTACCAATTCATTTGTATTTGATGATTTGATGACAAGGATCTTTTTTTCTGTGTAATGTAGACACTCCACAGATCGTGAAATTGCAATAATGACTCTCATGGCATACCTCTCATATATCTTGGCAGAGGTAGGTTTTGCCAGTAATGGCATCTTGCATTTTATTTGGGTCGCTCATGGAACTTGATTGAGATGTGGAGGCCTGTGTTTTAATCTTTAAGAAGAATTGGCATTTCAAGTAAGGCTCATTATGTACTAGCTTGCTCATGAGGTGCTTGCTTCTTGTGTATGCAGCTCCTTTTCCTCAGCGGTATTCTTACTGTCTTCTTTTGTGGAATTGTTATGTCACATTACACGTGGCACAATGTTACAGAAAGCTCTCGAGTTACCACAAAGTATGATCTCAATCTTGTGATCTTTCTAGCTTCTACTTTCTGTTTCTGGAGTTACTGTTGACTTTTTTGATTAGCAGTGTCTCTTGAGTGCTAGCCAACATCACGTCTGAGTCTTCCCATTGCTTCCGGAAAGGCAACAGAAACTCAGGACGCAGATTGTGTATAATGGTTTGCCCAAGTTTTTGGGAAGATTATTATAGCTTATCTACACCCACTGTTGGGAGCTGATGAACTCAGTGGGTAGTCATGGCAGCTCGTCACTGCCATTCGTGATGAAGGTGATGGTCTGTCACTTTGTGAGCGACTCTCATGAGGTTATGACTGCACTCATTGTCATGTTACCTTTAATTGTTGTTGTGGAGATTTCTCTGCAACTTCATCGATCTTTCTGTTTCTGGAGTAATGGTGCCATACTTTTTTCCTAGGCCTAATATGCAGTTAGATATGAATAGCAGTTGTTCATGTGAGGGTTTAACAACTATGTTCCAGTGAGATTTGAGATATTCTAGTGTGGCTTTGATTCCCTTCTATGAAACAGAAGTAGTCTTTCTGGTCTCCATTTGTTTTATTTGAGTGCAACAAGTGGCATTTTCTGGAGAGGATCTCACTCATGGATTAAACTTCAAATTTAACTGGGTAGAGGGAGTAATTTGGGGAGACTTCAAGAAACTTGTTGATGGAAAGTTCTGTGGATGAACCATCTACTCCTTTACAATACCAAATGACTTATGTCTAGCCTTGATGATGTGAGCTATGTTGCTCTTCTATGGTATTGACTATTCTCCATAATTTGCCAATACCCAAGTGTTGTCTGGAGAATTTGTACATAAAAAGTTTCTAGCAACTTAGCCATAACCATCTTCTGACCATGCTGCATGTATTCTGATGAAACTTTTGGTTGGCAGACATGCATTTGCCACCATGTCTTTCATTGCAGAAACTTTCATCTTCCTTTATGTGGGCATGGATGCATTGGATTTGGACAAATGGAAGATGACAACAACAACGTTAGTGCCACCTGCTTCCCTTTGGTGCTTTTCTTGTCTCTTCTTTCTCTGGTCTGGCTGGCAATTGCAATATCTCACCAAATTCTGCAATGTTGCAGTGTGGGTCAATCGTTTGGGCTTTTCAGCACTCTGTTGGTTTTGATCCTGGTGGGTCGAGCAGCATTTGTGTTCCCTTTGTCAGCCCTTTCTAATTACATGTGCAAATCTGCAAATACCAAGATCGGTATTCGCCAACAGGTACCAGCCCTGTCACTAGTAAATTATGCTCTGCCACTGGACTTTCATGAAGCAATTGTTTTGATGATGTCTCTGCATCTGCACTTTGTTGGTTGCATAGATTTCCAACTGTGCGTGATTGAGTCTTTTCACCTGCTTCTAGGTTAATGCTCCTTTCTGGAAACAGTCACTTCTGATTGCAGTTACCCCACCTTGTTGTGTTGTGTGACGTACATATGTAAATATGGTTGTTGGTGATGAGTTTTGTTGATGAGGCCTAGTATATATTGGGTTGGCTAGAACATCAAGCTGGTGGTTTGATTGGTTGGCTCACAGTTGTTTCACAAGTCATGATGGGTTCAATTTAGCACTAGACCATGTTAAATGTTAGTTTGGAAGTTAACTGACTGCAAGGTGAGTTTAAAAGGATTTGGTGTCCTGGATTAGTTTTGTTCATTGCAGAGCTATTAGGACAGATCAAGTTGAGGTGGATTCTGGACAGGGTTCTGCAGTATTAAGGGCCTTGTGTGAAGATATTAACAAGGGTTCACTTTGCAGATTATTATTTGGTGGGCTGGATTGATGAGAGGAGCTGTGTCTATAGCCCTTGCATTCAATCAGGTATCTGTTTCTTCTCTTAAGCTTAGGGTTGTGATGTGTTTCTGTGAACAACTTGACATTTGTAAAGAGGCAGAGTCTCTCTGAGTGTTTAGTTTTCACAGATAAGCAGAAGAGTTTTCTTTTGTCAATGCAATGTCTTGGGTGCCATGTCAAAAGGAAGTTCTTTTATTAGAATCAAAGACCACCTTCTTCAACCTTTGCTCTGCCACTTTAATGACTCGGAACCCAAAGCCCTATCCAAAGCAGAGTCTCTCTTTTCCTAACATGTCCTGTCTGCAGTTCACCATTTCAGGAGATGCAAAGAATCCAGAATTTGCTGCAGCTATCACTACAACCATTGGTGTTGTGCTCTTCAGTACAGTGGTAAGAGGCACATAAGACTGTTTACCAAAACTTATGTCTTTCTGTCAAGGCCATTTATGCTCTACATGCCATCTAGGGGTTGAGTATAATTCCTGTGTCATAGTCACTCAGCTCTTCCTCTCCCTTTTCAGTTGTGCAATAGGTTGGTAATGCAAACATTTTGTGCAGGTTTTTGGGATGCTAACGAAGCCCTTGATTCACTGGCTACTCCCACCACACTTGCGGTCATACATCAGTGACACATCGGATCCTCCCTCTCCTAAAGACCTGAACTTCATAAATGACTTCAACGTCCCTCTCCTCTTGGACTCTAACCAACGTGGCAACAGTGGCTTCTTTAGTGGGATTGTGTCAAGGCACAGTTCTCTGGGTATGCTGCTAGCTGCTCCAACTTCATATATTCACGACCTTTGGCGGTCATTTGATGACTCCTACATGCGACCGGTGTTTGGAGGCAGAGGATTTGTCCCTTACATTCCTGGCTCTCTGACTATTGCTGAGGAAGATGAACATCATCCTTCACACTTCTAGTCAAAGCAATTCCTCTTTGTAGAATTAGTTGGGTATTGTTTCTCTATAAAGTTGGAACGAGATCTGCAGACACTTTCATCAACTTTTGCATTTTGCAATCTACTGATGACAAATGACCAAAGCTGTGCAATAGTGAACAGTGTCCCAGAGCCCAACCTTGCCTGGATTGGCACCCACAAATTCATGAGGTCTGGTGACTTTTGGAAGAATGGTTGCGATTGTCAGCACATCGAGGTTCTCCTTTTGAAGGTCTTCAACCAATTCCATTACCGCTATTTTTTCAGGAGGCTGGTACACACTTCTGATCCAGTCTGAAATGCCCCTATAATTTGTACAATTTTTATATTTGCAAATTCTTCCATTGAGGACATTCCCCTTAGTAAATCAAGGGTGACCAGTTCAAGGATTGCAGAATATGCTCCCATAGCAACTAGTCCAGACATGGAGGAGACATATTCAAGCCCCTCAGGTGATGTATATAATGTTAACGACGTTATTCATTTCAGGGGCTTGTCTTTCAGAGATAATAGTATGAGGAGAATGTAATGCTTTTAGAATTTTGACAAAGAGCCGTGATATTTTCAATGCTTGTTTATATCGAGGTGAAACTTTGCAATCTGTTGTTTTCTAAACCATATTTTAATGGTTTGTTATGGGTTCCTCTTTAATGGGATGGGGAATGGGGATGGTTTTCTCACTTCCCCTTTCTTCTTCGGTGAATATCTTTGTTAGTTTTCTTCTGAAACAAGCAAGTGGCTCAGTGTGCAATGGCTTTATAATTGAAATGGGCCCATTTTCATTTTCAACAGCTTTTAACCTGGAAATGATGGATTTCCAACCAAAATATAAATGTGATGGATGTTGTAGGGGTTTAGGGTTTAAATTAATTTAAAAGGATGCAGGGACTTTGGTAGAGACTTCCTATCAGCGGGCGGGATTTCTTTAAGTGATGTAATATTGCTATTTTCAGAATTCTACAAAATGGCACGTGACTCTACTTCAAGTTTTTAGAATTGAAATTTAATTTCTCATTCGTTTTGATTTGCTCATTGGTTTTGCTTGTTTGATGATGTTTGGTTTGATCTTGTTTGTTTGTTTCAAAGCATGTATACTCTCCTTGGCGTGTTTCTAACATATTTTAACACATTTCAACTATTCTTGACATGTTGAGGGATGTTTCAAAACATGCAAACCCTTTCAAGTATGTTTCATAACATATAATGATGTTCCAAGACATGTTTTCAATTCTTCTTTACGTGTTTGAAAGCATGCAAGACCAAAGTTTGAATAGTTCTCAGGTTTGTTTAAGATCTGTTGGGTTGGAGTTTTAAAAGTGCTCACAAGACTTGTCTTGGCTTTTTAATTGTTTTTCAAGAAATTTGAGCAAGGTTTCAAAATTTTGGGAAAATTATTTTCATCTAGGTTTCAAAGTGATGGGTTTCACACATTTTAGACCTACCAATTTTCAAAGGTGGTTTTTTAATTTTATCTTATTTTAGACATATAATTTTTATTTTCAAAAATTCAAAAAACTTTTACACAAAATGAGAAAAACAATATGCAAAGAAATTGGAACTAATATTTTTTGTGAATACGTGTGTTTGAATATGTATGTTTCTTGGTCCCACACACAACAAACCCAAGAAAAAACAACTCAAAACATAGTTTTATTAACAAAAAAACACCTTGAAACTAAATGGAACTTTAAAAAAAACAAAACTTATTTAAAAATTGGAATTGAAATTTGAAAAAACCTCCAACTCTCCCACACCTACACAAAGAAAATTAAAAATGGGCAGCACCAATTTGAACAAAAAGAGAGAACCAAAAAGAGGTGTTGAAGAACAAAATAACGAAAACAATAGAATTAGGAGAGGGCCAAGGATCAAAAAAGTATTAAAAAATGTCAAAGAGTAGATCCAAAAAAAATGTCAACATTTCTAAGAATAATAAAACCAAAAAAAGGCACATTAACAAATAAAGGAGTAAAAGCCAAAGGTGTAACAAAAACTTACTATAACAAACTTTGAAAGGAAAAACTTATTTATTAAGTTGAACTACCTTCCTAAACCCTAAACCTAACTTTAAATCCTACCTAAGATCAAAGTGATTTAGTAAATTTTTAACATACTAAAGTACGTGGAAAAATATAAAACCCTAACCTTGGTACTTTTTAATATCGTAATAGGGTGTTAATGTTTTTAAAAAAAAAGAAAAAAAGGCATGGTTCAAGTGGTCGGTTCTTAATCTAGTGAAAACTAGTGAACAAGTTTTCGACAAGATATAATGTTAGGTGATACTTAGAGGTATTCAAATTGAAACCTTGCCTGATTTTCAGCCATTTTCTAATACTTGCCCAACACTATGTAAAACCTTCATGGCATGTTTTTAACATGTTTCAAAAACATCATGTTAATGCACATTGTTCTTGTGTGAAATGTTTGTGTGCATGATGTTTCTTTGTAAAGTCTCAAATATTTTTAAAGCTTATAATTCCTATTAAACTTAAAGCAAATGGGATATATGAACCCTAAACCCCATTATTTTATAATGATTGTCAAAAGCTTCCCAATGCCTTTTGTTTATTTTCAAGCAAACATGATTTGGTTTTTAAAATTATACTTTAATGGTCTAACTCCTTTTTGCAACATTTATAAAAATATGTACTTTTATTTGCACAATGCAAAGTCGCCTTATGATTGAAATCTTTGAAATATTTCTAAAAAGACCAAAATTAACCATTTGAAACATGGGAAATCTAAATTTTTGAAACATTTTGCAACTTACAAATTTATCTTTACAATTCAACTTTAAAAGCTTTGTAAAACCTCCAAAACTTTAAATATGTACATAAATCATTTGGAAAACAAAGAAGAAAACAAGCCATGGAGCTCATAGAAAAGTAACAAACAAATATAAAATACTAAAATTATACCAATCAAAACAACAACTAAGTAACCCAAAAAACAAAATCAAGAAAAAAATGAAAAAAACATATTAACAAACAACAAACACTTTAAAAACTTATTTAACTAACCATTTTTTCTAAAAAAAAAGGACAACAAGAAGGCAAAATATGTTGGGTAAAACTGATTTAAAACTAATAATTACATGAGCAAAACCAACAAGCAAATAAAACAAGTAGTAGACAAAATATCAAATTAACCAAATCAAGAAACAAATCAAAATGTGTAAAAAATTGGTATCCAAATTTTTTAAACCTTGGGACAAAGGCAAGCACCATGTTTTAGCACCTCAAAAATTTCATTTGAAAAAACATAAAAAAATAAAAATTGAAACATTGATCTAAAACATGCCAAAATTTGAAACATGGTGCAAGTTGGGAGTCATGTTTCGCATGTTGGGGGAACTTATGTGTATTTCCAAGTCCTTTGATTGTCATGCACACCATTGTTATGCAATCATGTTTTGTTTTATATATCCTTTGGTTAGGATGTATTATATTAGCCTAATAGTTTTAGTATTAGTTAATTATTTGCAAAAAAATCAAAATTTTATTGTCAATATCTTGGAAAATCTTTTTAATATTTTGCTTGGAAATAAGATACCTTGAAAATCAAAATGATAATAAAATAATAAATTTCCTGAAACTTCTAGTATTTTTTATTTTTCAGTTTTTTGAGAATATAATTAAATCTTTGGCTATATACTAGGCTACTATGGTAAAATAATTTTCAATTTATTCACTTGTTGAATAAAGGGATGTTAACATTCAATATTTTTCCATGAAAATAACGTTTGGATATACAAAAATTAATAGGTAAAGTCCAAGTAATTTAGAGCCCAAATCTAATGTCAAATGTAAGAATCATTGTGTTTGATTCATCGTAACTACAAATATATACAATCTTTTTAATTATTTTAATGAATAATTACCCACTATTAGAAAGGGGTATTAATTCAAGCAAAAAAAGGAATTTTTTTGTCTTATGTGTTTTGTCTTAGTACTTTCATTAATACTATAGAATTTGCCCAAAGTTTTGCCCTTTCTCACATATAAAGGTGGGCAAAAAAAGGAAGGCGTTACATTTCACATTTAAAAAAACAATTGGGCATCCTCAAGTTTTTTTTGGGTTGAAATGGGCCAATGAAATGGATCATTAATTTTTAAAGAAAACCTTAGGAGACACTCCATCTAATCAATAGAACTAACAAAGTTTAGGGTTTAAGTCATACTTATCATAATTTTTTTAATTTGGATGCTTAGACATATCTAACTTTGAGTAAGGATATTTCATACACATATCCAAGGTGATGAATGCACTATACTTTTTCAGATTTCATACCTTTGAATATTTGCTTCAATTGTGTATATTGATTTTTAAATAATAAATTAGGATAAATGACACACCCTATCCATGTCTATTGGGTATATTTGGGTAAAAGATATATTCACACAATAGAAATGCATGCTTTGAAAATCTGTTGTTCAAAGAATGTCAAGGAGACAATGTAAATAGATAGTTAGAACTTAGAACATGGGTTAATGTTTATTGAATTGTTCAAGGTAGGTAATAAAAACAAAATTTGAGCTAACTATCTAAGGGATTAGAAATCAATGAAATTTTCTTTACCATCCATTATTCGTCGTGTGTTGGGTGGATGGTTGGGTTCACTAGATGGTAAGGTTTGGAAACTAATTGGTAATTCCAAAATGTTGCTGAATAAATTGGTATACAAAGAGTTTTAAATATTTGGTTATTTGGGATGAAAATGCAATTGACAAACCTCATCCTTTTTCACATGTTAACTAATTAAGTCATCCATCTAGGTATGTTTTTTCACATTCTAGTTTTGACATTGGAACTTTAAAAAATAAAATTGGATGAAATAAAATAATAAAATTCAATGGATTCATTGAAAATTACTTTTAATTTGAAGCAAAAACATATTTCAAAGCCTTAAAAGAATTTTTAAATAATACAATAAGTAAGAAATGACTATTGTTCATTGTTTTTGATTGGTTAATCATATGATTAACCCATGTGATGAATTATTATTTTTTGTATTATATATTGTCCATTTTTTCTTGTTGATGGATGAAGAGGAGTAAGACATTTTATTTTAATTTCAAAGATATTTTTTAGGGTTAGGCTACATAAGTGAAAGGGTTCCCACTTCTCTTTCTCTATTTTTTCTCTGATTTCATTTCACTCGGAAGTTTCATTTCACTCAAGACTTATGAAATCCACTACATTTTGAAGTAATTGTCAAATTTGTTTTAGAAAAATGTTTGTTCACTTTCATTATTTACATAAGACATGATGATGTTATGATGTTATGATATATGATTGTTTCTTGTGGAATTGGAGGAAGAAATGTACTAAATGATAATGGCATATTTATTGTATCTTGCATTAATTCCACCATTGCTAATAAAATCCAACGATCTACTATTAGAAAGTGAGGTAAGCTAGCTAAGCAAATTTTGCAGTTTCAAATTTGTATCGATGATTCATGATGGGAGTTTTAATCTTTGGAATATTAATACTTATAAGATTTGCTTTAATTGACATAAAACAATGTACTGCATGAACAACATGATGGTGTTGGATCACTACAAGTTGTTCATTTACTTGGACCTTTGGTATTTTGGAGTTGAACATCTACAAAAACTAATGTTAATATTTTGTGCACACAAATGAATACTTTGAATGCTTGTTTTAAAATATGGGTATATGGGGAAAGAAATGTTTGTGATGCATTACATTAAGAGGCATGTTAACACATAGTGCTAATGTGGATGCAATTATACCATACAATAAAATGCATGCATGATTAAAAGTTGGGTGAAATGAGATATTGGAATATTCAAATGCAAATGGAGAATGTTGATGTAACATTTTGATTTCGCACAACCAAAATATAATCAGTTTTATAGTTTTTGCACTATTAGTGAACTTTTTGCATAAATGTTTCACATTCAAGGTCATTGGTAAACATGTGGATGATCCAACAAAACATGGTTGAGATGGTGATTATTAACTATAAGTTTAACAACTCCAAGTAACCTTTGTTAAGATTTTGCATATTAAATCACTCCACAATCTCAAGTTGCCCTCAAATTAGATATCTTAAAATAAATTTTTTCGGTATATTAACAATTATTTTTGGCTTTAACAAAACCTCTTAGTTTTCCACATGTGCCTCCATTTTTTGCAATAATGATGGGGGTTTTTTAATTAAAATTACAACATATTGGCATTGGTTAACGACTTTTCCAGTGTTGTATATGTAAAGTTTTGTGTAAATTTTATAATAGGCTTTGATGAACGCCTTTACATTTTATTAAACATAAGAATAAGACTAGGGCTAGGAAAACATAGAGATGAAATAATTGTTATTCCATTTATTATAAATTGTTTTGTTTTGAGTATATTTCATGTTGCATGACCATGTGTTGCCTCCAAGTATGTTAAAACTTCATCATTTTGTAACATGGCCTTCTTTGCACCTTCTTCATTTTTTGTGCATGCCTTCAATTCCTTCAAGGTATCCTACAATTTATCCTTAAAGGTTTCTTTCAAAAAATGTGAGTATAAGGATTTCAAATTTTAGTCTTTATGCATAGTTTTTCGAATTAGCTAACGATAAGTTGTGATGGTTCTAGAACATGAAATGATGATCGTAGGAATTTGCCATGTAATTTAGGTGTAAAGATTCCATAATGCACCTTGGGCCTTTATCTTTTGAAACGGCCTTTATGGGTTTCTTATCAACCAACACTCCACATTTACGATCTGGGGTCATAAAACTTTGATCAATATCAAGACTTATCATACATATGGTCAAAACAACTCCACTAAAAAAATTTAGACACAAAAAAATCCAAAAATAAATAGGAACTTTAGAGACTAATAAATTTTTATTTTGTTATAAAAAAGGAAATAATTCAATGAGGAAAATCTATAAAGGAACTCTAAAAATAAAGAAAAATCCAAAAAAAAATAAAAATAAAAAGATATTTGAAAATGATAGGAAATTTATAAAGAGAGTCACAAGAAGTTGGAAGGGGTTTTTAGGGAGGTATAAGGATCAACATGGGGTTTAAGGAGGTCTCAAGAGGTCTACGAAGTTTTAGGAAGGTTTGCAAATGTTTAGGAAAGCCTATAAAAGTGAAGGGGGTATAGGGAGAAGAAGGAAGTTTGGAAAGGTTTAGAGAGAATAACAAATCAAAAAGGATATAAACAATGTCCAAGGGAGGGTTTAGAAAAGTTTGTAAAGGTCTAGGGATAATATCATATTCAAATCAAATCAAACCAACTCAATTCAATTCAATTTAAAGCATATGGAAATGGAGTGATAATGTGATGTCATTTACAACATGGATCTATGTGGGATTTCTCAACCACTATAAGTGTAATCAAAATAATCAAAATTTGAATTATGTAAGATGGGGTGATTACAAGCATGCCTTCAAGCATTCAAGCTCAAACTTCAAAATGCTTTTGAAGAGACTATCTCAAAATACCATTATTTGCAATTGATTGAAGGTAAGACCTATGATCAATTCTTAGTGGCACCAATGCAAGAGACATTTTTGCCTACAATGGCAAATCATGCATCATTTATTCAAGCAAGGTACCAAAACATGGAAGGGGTCAATGACAAACATAGGAAAATGTGTGCAATTACAATGTAATTTGTGATAGGAGGCAACAAGGTCTATTCCTTTTTCAAGCAAAAATCCAAGTTAAAATTACAAAAACATGTTTGTTAATAAGATTTGTATGGAAATTTTATTTGTACAAGACGATATGAGGGAACTTTCTTAAGAAATTGAATTAACAAAGTGATGACTAGGGTTTATAGGCTTTCGTGCACGATTTCACAAAGTTTGCAACAAAAGGTGGAAATAGACCACACACACAAGAAAAAAGTTTCCCAATTGTGAAATTGAACAAACGAAGTGATGGTTAAGGTTTGCAAAATTTCACAAAGTTTGCAACAAAAGGTGGAAATAGACCACACACATAAGAAAAAAGTTTCCCAAATTGTGAAATTGAACTAACAAAGTGATGACTAGTGTTTGCATGATTTCACAAAGTTTGCAACAAAAGGTGGAAGTAGACCACACACACAAGAAGAAAGTTTCCCAAATTATGAAATCATTTTGAGAATATTAAAAGATGTCATAACTTTCACGGTTTAGCTACAATGGCCATGGCTTTAAAAGATTTTATTCATCACTTGTGAAGATACACTAATATATTTGAAAAGCTCACACGAATCCATGCCCAAACTTGCTCCACACTATGACCTTTCTCTCTCTAAACTCTTCATGAACCTAAACAAACTAATTCATTCAACCTTAACAGCTTCAAATCATCTTACCCTCTCCCAAAGCCTACAAGGCTTCAAACTCGAAGTTCAAGCCCTTTCTTTAAGCCCATGACCTTTGTGCTTCTTTCAAGCACTTTTTTTCATGCATTTGTCCTTTGAGACTTTCAAATTTTCTTTTAACATTGTTGATACCTTTATGGATCCTTCTTTCAAGCCCTCTCTTTGAAGCTTGCTTTTTCAAACTATTTCAAGTGTGGGACTTTTATCCAAGCCCATTATTTCAAGTTTGAAACATCGTTCAAGCTCTCTCTTTCAAGCCCAAGACATATTTCAAGATCGTTCTTTGAAGCCCAAGACCTTTTTCAAGCCCATTATTTCAAGTTTGAAACATTGTTCAAGCTCTCTCCTTTAAGCTGAAGACGTATTTCAAGATCATTCTTTCAAGCCCAAGACCTTTTTCAAGCCCATTATTTCAAGTTATTTCAAGTTTGAAACATTGTGCAAGCTCTCTCTTTTAAGCCCAAGACGTAGTTCAAGATCGTTCTTTCAAACCCAAGACCTTTTTCAAGCTTCCTCCTTCAAAGCCCAAGACATATTTGAAGATCATTCTTTCAAGCCCAAAACCTATTTCAAGCTTCCTCTTTCAAGCCCATTTTTCCAAGTCCTTTCACGCTCATCCTTTGCTTTCACTTCAAGCTTCACACATGCACAAAAAATGAGAGGTGCCAATTCAAAACTCACATCGAAATTGGCGCATTTCTAAAGTTTCACCTTGAGTTTTTATTCCCTCTTGCTATGTGTTTGGGTTGAGTAGATTGCACCCCATGTTTTGAGTGAACAAAAGGTTTCCACCTGACTTTTGCCTACTTATCTGCTTTTTATTGTGACAAATCCTAATTGAGGCCCAATTTGAGGGTCTGGGCGAGAAAGATGCTCTACGTTTGAAACCCTAAAATTCTGGATGTGAGCTCCAAACCCTAAATTTTCTGTTCTGACCTCCAAACCCTAAACGCTCGGTTCTGAGCTTCGTGCGCTAATGTCTTGGAAGCAGTGAGTGAGAAGTGTTGTCGCCGTGGATTCGAATCTTGTTCAAGGCATTTGTTTGTTGTTTACGATTCAGATTGACGTTCCAACCTGAGGAAACCTAATTGATAGAAGTTTGCGCGATTGTTGCTGGAGAAAGGATTAGAGCAAATTTGATCTCTTCCCCCCCCCGCCCCCCACCTGCCCTCCCCTCGCGTCCCCTCCCCTTTGCTCTCCCCTCATCCATGACAAGACTTTTGTACAATAACGAGGTTTAGATATGACGGAAGGAGGAGACGTTGGTGGAGGAGCAGGCGGAGATGAACGCGACTGGGCGATATGGTTGCGTTTATTGTCTCACTCTGTTCGTGACACCGCTGTTTCTGCATCTACTGATGACACCGCTGTTCTTCAAGCGGTAGAGATCCCTTTCCTTCCTTCCTTCCTTCCTTCTTCTTGTTGGTCCCATACCGTGAGCCCCCACGTTCCGAAGTCTTATTTTCAATTTTCTAGATTATCTTTGCTTCATTGTAGTTTTCCTTGGTGAATTCGTGGTGCTTCTTTCAGGTGAGGAAGCTGCACGAGCTCTGTAAGATCGAAGGAAGTGGTGACTTGGTGGCTAGAGTTTATCCATCACTTACAAAACTGTTCCAGCGCTGCTGTGCATCTGTTGTTTCATCGCAGCGATCGAGCACAGGTCTTCTTCTCTTGGTACGTGTTTTTTTTCTGTCACTAATCTGTTTTCCGAACCACGATCAGAAATTGGCGTCTGTCTGTGATTTTCAGCTGACCTTGTAGCGGCGATGCTTGTGCTCCAGCGTCTCTAATTTCTCACTTTCTTTGGTTGGGATGCTGTGACATTTGAGCAGACCATATTGCAATTTTTTCTGGATTTCGGTGAATTTGTACTGCATGATGGCGATCCTAGTCTACGAACCTTCTTTCGCTCTTTCCTGAGCCGGTGGGTTGCTCTCTGGCCCCAACGTACATTGGATTAGGGTTGAGAAATATCTGCTGCTGGATGTGCTTATTGTTTAGGGTTTAAGATTCCTGGTTATCAGTCAAAGCTTAGGCCAAGGGTTTATGCAATTATGCTATAATGAAAATGCCAGATTGTTTTGGTGCCAGGCAGTATGCGGATCCAACTGTGGCAGCTGCAACCATTGATTTTCTCAACCAGAACAAAACAAAGCTTCTGCTGGCTCATGCAACCTTGCTTCCACAGGTACACAGTGGCCCTTCTGCTTTGGGTATGATTGCAGATAGCTGATCAGAGCAGTGACCAGTGGTATGATTACACCACGGCATCCTTTCTCTCTAAGGCTGACATGTTCATGGGGTGTGTGCGGTGCAGTATTTCCCACTCCTCTTGAAGGTGGTGGCTTGGGGCAGCAATTCGTAAAATACTTATATCCATACATCTTCAATATTGTGTATTGGTTTCTGATTGGATGTATAACAAACAGGAACTACAGATCTAATAGCCTGTGCAAAGAGGTTTTGTGTCTGAGGAAGGCATCTACTTTGTGTGTATAGGTACTGGATGCAATTATCGAAGGCTGATGATTTCTGATCTTGTGCTCTTGACAGGTTAGATAAACCATTCCTTGAACTGCTGCCAGCTTTGATGGGACCTTCCTCTTTCCTACCATTGTTCCCTGCATTGCTTGACCTGCCAGGTAAGCTGCTCCTGTATGCTTAAGCATGCTTTGTTATGTAAAAGGGAGAAATTGTTCTGGAATGCCATTTTTCTGTTGTCATGCTTTTGTTCTTAGGATCTTTGGAATTGACTTTAGAGCATTGAATTCTTTTAGGTAATAATAGCCTTTTTCAAAGGGTCGATATTGAAGTGTAACAGACATTCTTGTGCATTGCAGCATTGGTGTTAGCTTTAGAAAAGTTGGAGAGTCGTTCTGGTTCTGCTCCAGGGGCTAGCACTGCACCCAATAAGAAGAGTCCTGCACCTGAAGTGAGCATTTGTGATCCTTCCTTTTTTCCCTCTCTCATCTATTTCCTCAGGTTGCTGTATGAGGGCTGTTGTTTTGATTTTTTGGTGCATCACTTGTTGAGGTGCAACAATTTTGCAATCTTTGTGGAGACAAATAGTGTAGAGAAGTGTACTTCATTCTTCCACAATCAGCACTTGTAACTAGAATCATGTGTCTCATGACAGGCATTGCTGGCTTTGATGGATGAAGCATACACTGGGTCTGCAATTGCTGATGTGGGTGCTGAACCAGGGGATGACGGTCAACCAAGTGCCAGGGATGAAGCTGATGCACTGTGTTCAGAACTCTTGAGAGATGAGAATGAGGGCCTGGCGGTAGGTTCTGATCACATTGACCTTTTGACCTTTGCTGATAATTCTTTCATCAGGAATTGCTAATGTTGGTTTCCCTGTAGGTGACTCACCATCATGGGGACAATTTTGCTCATCTATATGCATTTGTTGGTCTGGGCTATTTTCAGGAACGTCATTGGTCATACCCAGGGATGGCTGCTGCCTTGCAATCCCTTATGGGGTCAGTCCAATCACAGCGCCTGCAACATGCTTTGTCATTGACACCCTCATTACTTTCTGTCTACTTTGCTGTGGCATTACGGGATGTGAATGATTGTAAGTTTCACCTTACACCACCATTAGTTTTAGGTGTGGTTGTCGTCAATTTGTAGATTGATCTTGGCAACAAGTGCTTGGATCCTAGAAAGAGATTTGTTGAATGCAAGGTCTGGGGGTCACTTGGTAAAGAAAATTGAAGGCATTCAGTGGTTGGATATGGTCCTCTAATTGCCACTGACATGGAAATGGGGTGGAGCAGCATTAATGAGTGCTTTATTGCCATTTGTGTTCGCAAGAGTGGATGCCATGTTCCCTGATCCAAAGTTCTCTTTGGAGGTGAGTTAACCAAATCTATATTGGAGATGAGCTTAGGTGGAGCTGGGCATTGTTTTCTCAGGCTTGGTGCTGTACAAGTCAACCAAGTTAATGTTGTATAGCAGAATGCATGTATGCTGTTATGAACATGCTTAACAGAAGGTTGTATTGAGTTAGTGGGGTTGGACTTTGCAGTGCCGAAAAATTTTGCTCGAGTTTGTGCTGGCAGCATTTCATCAGTCACCCCATTTCATTGCTGTGCTTAAGGCAAATTCTTCCTCCCCACAGCCATATTTCAGTACCTTGCAGTGTTCTTAATGATTGCAGAAATTGCTGTGTGAGAGATTAGTTGAATGGTTATGGTGTGAGTTTCAGTTATAATTGTTGTTGCATTATATTTCTTAAACCAATTAAATTCTCAGTTTTTACTTGTACCATTCATTTTATAGTAATATGATATGTTAAATGATCCACTGTGGTTCTGGTATGACTGCTTCACATTTTTTATCAGATACAAACTTTGATTTGAATGCAGAAACCGATCATGGATAGGATTGGGCAACCATACACCAGCACAGCAAAAGTATCTCACTCTCTCCATTTTCTTCTTACAGATTCTGGTGTGTGAGGGGATGTCCATCTAGGTTGTATTGTTCTATTGGTAAATTATGTTTTGCAAAATCTAGAGCAAGGAGGGAAATTTTTCTAGAGTCTAGGAGCGCTCTGTTTTCTTCCTACAGTTTTTGCTGTGCAAGGGGCTGCACAGCTACATTTTGATGGATGTGTTTAGGAGATTGTGCTTTGTGAAAGCTAGAGCTAGAAGGGAATTTTTTCTTGAGTGAAGAAGCAATATGCATCTTTGTCTTTTTTCTATCCCAGCGTTCTGTCATGGCATTGTCTCAGTGATTGCACATGTTTGCAATTCGAACTACAATGGTACTTTTCTATTCACTTTTTTCAGTTCCTGGTATCTGCAGACAGAGCTGGCTTTGCAGTTGTGTTGGGCAGTGGGTGAACATGGTGGAGGGGGTTTTGCTCACAAAGCTGCTGCTCGTGAACTTTTTGAGACCCTTGAGCTATTGCTTTATGAGAATCTTTCATCCAGGTCACTCTTCTTTCTTTCACCCATATTTACCTGACTCTTGGATTGACCAACAGTACACTTGCTGACTTTCTCTAGGCCTGCATGAAAGTCCACAGGTATATGATCTTGATTATGAGAATTGTTTGTGGACAGGCGAATGACTACTATGAAGGCTGATCTGGAACAGAAGGATGAAGGAGCCTTAATTGCAGTTGCTTCCCAGTCCCGTCTTCTCTGTTTTGTAGTCACTGCCATTGCTAAGCTTGCAACCTGCCATCGGGAGCTATCTCCCAGAGCTCGTGTGTGCCTGGCCAAGGTGTGTGTAGTCACTGACCTTTAAACTTGCAACCAGCTCAGAATAGTTTCCAGCAAGTAAACTCTTTCTGATAATGTTCTCTTGTCCTGTGTCTTGCCTTGACTCCTGTCAACAAGGTTGCACGATCTCATCAAGTCCTGGACAAGTCAGTGTGGAGACGTGCACGTGACTATCTAGGGCTCATGCATGAGCCTGCAATCTGCTCCTCGGTTTTGGGCCCTTCCACTGGATACCTGAATCGCCCTGGCAGTGTGCAGTGGAGCCAAGGTAGAACTAATGCAGTGGCATCAATCCCTTTTTATCTTCTGGGAGGGAATGAAGGTACTAATTACAGAATTCCACTCTCAGAATTTACTGTTATATTTCATGTTTAGAGTACTGAACTCTGTTAATGCAGAACAAGAAGTTTTGGCTGAAGGTCATGATCACACTCTACGCTCACCACTGCTCCTGAAAGTTTGGTGAGTTCTGTGTGTGCAAAGAGTGAGCAAAGCAATGATTTCTGGTGTGGGTTATGTTGTTTATGCAGGTGCTCCATTTCATAATTTCTCCTTATCTGATGTACTTGGCAAGACTCCCACTTAGGTTATATACTTTATTTGACTTCTGTAATTAGAATTGAATCTCCCTCATGCAATGGCTTCTCAACTGTTAGTATCAATCTCCTGTATAGACTCTGCCTTGGAAATAGCAATCTGTCTTTTACAGCCAGATTGATGACTTAAGTCATTAACAGAGACCGTTTCTTGATTTTTTTCACACAAAACACCTAGTCCACGGAAACCCCCAGAAGATAACAGCCAAAGTTCTGTGAGTTGCCATCAGTGTTTGATAGAGACATGATAATCCTTATAGGTGGTCTTATACCGATGAGCAAATGTGAGAACCGCATCCTTGATTCTGTCCAGGCAACCAGATTTAGAATGTCTTTGGGTGACCAGATTTGATCTTGGTCCACATCATGATATTGTGGATGGGACCTATAAAATGGAATCCCCTATGACATATTGGAGTGTCATGTGATTTAGTTAGGGTTAACTAGAGTAGCATCATATCCCTTGAAAGAGAATCCAAGATATTTTCTTCTTTGGAGGCCAGTCAGAGAGTATTATGAAGCAAGTAATTTACAGGTTTTGATTCCATGAGCAGTAAGATTAATGTATTATGTGAAGCAAGATTTATTTTGAGAAAGCAGTTCATGAAATGCAGTCTACATCTCTGCAAACATTGGTGCCCAGACCCAACAGCTGTAGACCTTGTAAGGCTTCTTCCCATGTCCCCAGATATTGTGATTTGATTGTGATGGCTATTGAGTCCTTATCTAGAAGTTCTTACTTGACTTCAAGGAGAAGTTTGAAGTTTTTGATGTTGTTCAGGCCTCTTACTAGTATAGAGGGATTTCTTAAATCTTGTGAAAGTTATTTTAATCAATCCAGCTTTGGTATGGTATTGACTTTTGAACTTATCAGCCTGGTCCTGAAAACTGGAACCAGTGGTTCTTTGAAAATTCAAATTACCACACAACACTGGTTCAAAGTACAAACCTGAAACATGTGCTCCAGTTTTTTTTGTAGTATTCACCAAGATACCTTTCCAATAACTATTGTGGTTTTAATGGCCATCATAGATACAACCTTTTATCTGCATTTTATTTTTCTTCATGTGCTCGAGGTCTCCTAGTTGGCTGTACATGTTGTGTGGAAAAAAGTACGACTTTTTGCTCTAACAATTGTTGTTGTAGCACAACATTAGTAGAGGACATATTGGACCACATCTTGGTCTTGGGATTTCATGTCAAAGGAAGCTCCAAAGCATGTCTACAATTTGCTTACATATTGACCTTAAAAAAGGAAGTTCTCATGTCAAGCTTTTGTTCATTCAGTAAAGCAAGTACCTTCAAGCTTTCATTATCAAACTCTTTCTCAAAACAATATTGTGTCATTACTCAAGCTGAAACTTCAAGCTAATTGGCTAAGTAATGTGTTCTTTGCATTAAAATTTCATGAATGTTGTGGATAAATAATCTTAATAATATTCATGAATTCTTGGTTAAGTAACTTTCAAGCAAACTTTTCAATGAAGCTAGTAATTACAATTGGACATTGCACATTCACTTTTTTTACAACAATATACCAACCATCACATGTGCACATAGCAAAGACCCTTGTTGAGAGGCGCTTGCAAAAGATCTAATATTGTCAACCCTAAAAATAAAAAATACTACATTGAATGTTTGTGCCCACATGAATCCACCAAGATGACAATAACTTGTCATCGTTATAATTCACAAGATCCATAAAACCCTTGAATTATTCATCATTATACATATTTTCTAGAATACAATAAAATATTTACAAATTTTCATAGCACATCCTCACAACCCCCATGAAGTCACAGAACAAAATAAGGTCATGGCTTTGAGCAAATTTAATGAGTTCGTGCATTGCCTTCAACATGGGCGTGATGCAAATGAAGCCCATGACAACTTCAACATCACACAACAATTGAAGACTAGTTCTCATAGTTTCATTGGCATGGGGATTATCATTAATTTTGACGACCGAAGACTAATATTATGCAAAAACCTTTTTAATTGTGTATTAACAAAAAACAACATAAAAACAATTTATTCCCCTTATTTTCCAACAATTATGAAAACTTTCATTACTCATGGTGCCTCTTGGGTGAAGAGGAAAAGTAAGAATATGTGGTTTATGTCTCTCATAAAAGCTTTGGCTTAGGGATTGATTGAAAAATGCTTGCATAACTAGGTTTGTCCAATGCACAACACATTGGATAACAAGCATGAAAGGAGTTCTCTTTTTCAAATTTGTGTTGTCACACCAATTATGAATACAGATAAACACATTGACACCATCAAAACCAAAGAAAACCAATTTGCTACTAATTTCCTCCATACTCAAGCCCCCATAGACTAGTAATGAATTTTGGGTCATGTTGGTCAAGTTGTTGATTGTGCCATCATCAAGAGACCTTTCCAAATTCAACAAAATTGGCATGTGCTTCAATCCCTCCATAAGGTAAAACAAGTATGGACTAATCCAAGCTTGATTATTGATCGTTGTCACCTCACTACAACTAATAGCAAGGTACCTTGTTACATGAATACCAACTTTAAAATCAATGACAACAATGCAATGCATAACTTCTACAATCTCCCATCCAACACTATGATTCCAATGTTTTTGAGGTGTTTGTCAAAAATTGAAACAACATTTTCATTTCAAAATGAGTGAGAGGACAAAAGTCAAAAAAATGCAACAAATTGTTTGAACTTCCTTTTCATCTCTCCAACCACATCCCCCATAAATGTATTTTTGTTGCTATGTCTTTTCCCCTATTGTAGAACAACTATTCATGTTTTGCATGTTGTGATTTTATAGACATGTAATATTGTTTTATGTTGTAATTATATCTTACAAGCTTGTATTTTCACCTTCCAACATGGGTAGATTGAAAGGAGAGTAAAGCTTTTGGTTGAAAAGCAAACATGACACCTACCCATGTTCACCTTTTCATTGGAACCAACCACAAGTTTTGCCCATGGAAGCTTTGTTGCCCAAACAATTTTTGAAAATCCTTATTCATTTTTCATTTTCTTCTTTTTCTGCATTAGTTTAAGCTTAGGCAATGGATCTAGACTCAAAACTTGGCTTGCAACACAACATTCTTGAGCACCAAACTTTACATCAACATGGACTTGAAGCAACCATATGCTTTACAAACAATGGCAATACCAAGTTGACCTATTGAAGGAATATCAACAACATTAAGGACATTGATAAAGAAAAAAGAACTTGAATTTCAAGGCGGCATGGTGTATTGAATAAAAACTTTAAAAGACCTTATTACTAAAGTAAGAAGCTTCAAACTTTCAAGAAGCTTGAGAATTACAATAAACAACACAAAAGAAAGGCATTGAAACTTGTGACAAAATGTAAAGACTAAAAGAACCTCCATGGGCATTGCATGTGTGGAAAGGGAATAGTTATATGCAAGAATAAAAGTTGCTCATAAGTGTGCAAAGTCACCTTGGAGATTGCCTTTACATTGCATTGATAGGTACATCAAACCTCACCAAGCTCAAAAAGCAATGGATTGCAAATCTTCCAAGTTCCAAGTAGCTCTTCTTGTGGCAACCTAAAATTTTGGAGGGTATGTGAAAAGCAATGACCTAAACTCAAAGTTTTGATGCCCAATGGCAACAAGTTTTATTTTGGGTTTGGGAAGGTCTAGCATGAATTAGTGATGATGGTAGGTTGTATGTGAGAGCCGATGTTCGAGGGCTACATCAAATGAGAGCAACTGTAGAGTGTGATGAGGATCATCTGATGAAATCCTTCTTGATGAAACTGATTTCAACAAGGGTTTCAGATTTTAGGCTGCTTGATCTATTTTTTTGCTATTCAATTGGACCATGCATATATAAACCCTAAACCCTATTTCTTCCCAGGATCATAAACCCACCAAGTTTTGGAGATGTTTTTCCTAATTCACACCATTGGGTTGATGAAACCCTGGCAAACTCCATTAAACAAAGCACCCAAGCAAAGGGGGAACACAAAGGACAAGAAGGGAGGAGGACCCAACCAAGTCAGAGCCAAAAAAGGACAAACTCCAATTCCTTTGGGTTTTGTGAAGCCCAGATCTTGAGGGCTAAATTTGTACTGCAGTCACACTTGTAGGTGGCAATGCACCCAAAGTGGCTGCCAGTCCAAGTACTTCAAAACCTAATTTAGTCCACAAGATCTGGCTTTACCTTAAGACTTTAGATTTTGGTGGGCTTTGTTTAGCCTTGTGGGTGCACCAATCCCATGTACATCTCCTACCTTTAGTAGATCATGCTCAAATTGGGCACAACATTGGGCACAACTTGAAATGAAGTACAAATTGGCTTACCACCACTTAATAAAAAACATTTTTTATTGGCCTTCCCTACCAAGGCGAGGATATTGTGTTTAGATTCATTATTATAATAGCTTAAGGGATTTTGGCCCCTAGGTAGTAGATCTATTTTTAAATGAGGATTGTTGAAAGATGATAAACCCTATTTGAACCCTAAACCCTAAACCTGGGCTAAACCCTCAACCCAAAAACTAAAATCCTTCAAAGATATTATGACCCTAAAACTTGAGGTTAGTTATAGAGTTGTAATATCTTTGAAGGATTATTTCGTTTCTTTTAGAGGATTTTTTTGAAGATTAATGTATTTTTTGCATGGTGAAATATTTGAATTTTTCATAATTCTTCTTTTGCCTTAAGATACTTATTAAATGTAAATGGCCAAGGCCACAATGTGACACACCCCTTGTTCTTCTATGAATGGATTTTAAGCAAATTTTTGTGGGTTGAAAGTAAAGGTTCCAGTTCCAGTTATTTGAATCTATATTGAATCTAATCACAACCCACCAGAATTATGGAAATGTGTCGCAAATTGGTATGCAAATGCAAAATTTTGCATAACCCATGAACACAATTCTGTCTTCAAAAGAGTAAATAATTTATGAGACGTTCAACCTAAAACCAAAACTGGGACTAGCTTGACTACCTTACCCTAAGGTCAGGTTCGTCATTAAATAATCCTCAAAATAGCGAAATGAAATTTTTATGAAAATATATGAAGTTGACATGTTGAAAATCATCGTAATTATCATAGACTACACTCTTAATAATTTTCACTACTCGTATCGCAATTATTATAGTAGATGATGAAAAACAATACTAATTTCAAAATAAAATTTAAATTTTCATTTTTTGAAAATAAATGAGTATTTGTTTTGTCAATGTGGAAACTAACCCTAGGCTACGGGTATTCCATAATCCAGAGTGATTTTAACTGGACTAACTAGACCTAACCAACACCTAACCACTATCTGGGAATTTTGATCATGTAGTTCGGGGTACAAAGAACTGGATCCAAAAGCAACCCATGAATTCAAACAGGTCTCAAACTGGACCTGGTTTTTGGAAGTTTTGATGAATAAGTGGAACTGGAACTTGGGTTCAGTTGGAAATGCAATAATCATCAAACACTTGTTAAGTAAACCCAAAACCTTAAACCCTACCGTAAACCCTAATAATTTGGTGGAGACTTGAGACCCTTGTTGATCTGGTCTTAACTTTTTGTTGATTGTGGCATTGGGAATGGTTAATGTTTTTTTTTTTGCATGCCTAGCTTGGTAACAAGCCTACTAATAAAAAGAGGGTGTTTGAATAGGCTTGTGTGTGTACGTGTCAATTTTGTTTTGTTTTGTTATGGCCAATGAATTTGCTTGATTTGGTTGTTCAAAAAAAACTCTCTCGCTTATTTCAAGTGAACCGATAATTAAATGTGTAATAAGGTTTGGTAGGTTGTGAGGATTTTAGAGCATCAATGAAAATGATAATAAAAAAAAGGACCATTATTTTTAATGTTCAGCATAGTCATCAGGTGGCAAAAATTCGTCACAAAAAAAAACCCTGGAACTTGGAACATTTTAATAAATATTCAAGTCCAATGAGTTTAATGCCTTAAGAAAAGGGCATTTCCAAAACTTTCTGAACACTATCTTTGCAAGTTTAATGAAATTGAAAATTGGCAAAGTATGCAAATTCAACATGATTGCTATCAAATGGTTAACCTAATAATGCAAGTAGGTAATTTACTCTTTTGTAGACTATCAATGTCCTCAATTGTGGATAGGTTCAAAAGATTTACCATTTATTATTGTATGTTGAAACTTGATACCCACCTCGATGATGATAAGTTGCAACATGGGTACCTTCTATTTTTAAATTATGTGGTATCCTAATTGATGACTAGGTGTATCTTATTTTGGTTTAGACATTTGGTATGAAGTATATTTTACATTTATTGCTTAAGTAATAATTAATTTAAGCAATTAATTAAGCTAGGTATCAAATTATTTTATATTTTGATGGAAATTAACAAAGCTAAGTTTTCTCTTTGTCCGGCATTGGGTTAGCTAATGCTTTTTAGGTTGGACATAAAAAATTTGATAAATTAGGGATAACATCTATTTTTAAAAAACAACTTAAAACTCTATTCATATTGAACTAGGTTTTGATAAGAAGTAAATTTAATCTAATGTCATAATCCCTCTCTCCACTATGTGCCAAATACACATTTATTTTACTAAATTGGTCCACTTTTGGTCCTGTTATGCACATTTTGGACTTGTAATTGTCCATGACAAGCCCAAAACCTGCATAACAAGACTCAAAGTGTGTCTGGGCAGCACCAAGATGTGTTTGGTGGTACACATCTTGAAAGGGAAAATGAGCAGCCAAGGAAAATAAAGCCATTCTTGGTAGATTGTTATCCCCCATAGTGTCTTATGGAATCATCATTAGTAATTTTTTGGTTCCTTTGAAATTTGTAAAACACAAATACATTCAACCACACCTTGTGTCCATACAAAAGTTTACAACCCTAACCTTCACTATTGCATTCATTAGCACAACCTAGTCAACAATTCAATGTGCAAGGATTTTGGAGTGTCTACAAAGCTAACAATTATTGTATGTTGATAATGGTATTCGCTTTTTTACTAAAGCACCTCCATTGACATGTCTTCTTGCAATACTTGATCCATATCATGAATCAACAAGTTCTTATGGTTACAATAGAAATATGACATCAACATTTCTCTAAGAAAAGCCTAGAATGCATTGACAAGAACAATGCAACCTTGAACGTGTTGATTGAATTTAAAGAAAGCCAAAAACATGGTCACCTTAGCTTTCTAGAGACATTCATTGCTCCAATTTGTGAGGAGTTTAGAAGACCAATCCAATCTTTTGAAAACTCAAAATTGTAATAGCTAACCTTGCAGAAATTTTGTGCTTTTAGGCTTCATTTTCAATCTTCTCACATTTGGTATCCGTACTAGGCCAAAGACCTGGATCTGTTTATTATTATCATCATCATCATGGGAAGGAACAAAAATCTTCAATTCAGAAAAAATTCAAGGTCCCCATCCCCACCTTTAAATGGGAAAAACATTGGATTTGTTTTACACATACTAGGCTCACCTCATTAACCACAAGTCATAAATGCGGGCACTATATAAGAATATTGCTGCATTTCTTTTTCATGGTTTAGCTTGATTCATGTTTTCCCCAAAAGATATGGGTGGTGCCCATACACATGTAGGCCTAGGATCAATGGATGGTTTGGGCATGAAATGTATGCTAAGAAGCATAACAAGGTGCCATTTCTAACAACCACCCAACAATGATCCCAATCTCTCGAATGGTTTTGTCCAAAACCAACTATAGTCTAGAATTGTTTCCAATTACTCTTTTAGGGTTTGCCGTGTGAAGGATTCACTTGTCCTTGTGTAAACATCGGAAACAACTTCTTATTTTATCTTTTATCATTCATTAGAGTGCGCTACAATTGATGAAGGTTGTGATAGTGATGGCGTTGAAAGAGCGATGCTTTTGGGATTGACATGGCTTGTTGTTTTTCTTCTTGTGTGAGGTTGCAATTGGTGCTATGGATGGAGCAAGGCTATTGATGTTTTGCTTTGGTTGTGATTTATGTTGCAGCCACATTGAAGAAAATAATGCCTTGGTGTGAAGTGTTATCGACATGAATGCCAACAATGTCCTTGATCTTTGCTACACAAGAGATTCAATAATAATCAGGTAGATGGAATTAAATGAATTTTTACAGGCATAGATGGAGCTGATGAGAGGCTCTAAGGGATTGAATATGGGCTGATATGTTTGTGGCATTTGTTGTTCAAGTCAAGTACATTTGAGTGTTTATTTGAGTTGCACTTTTGTGCACGCATTGGGAGATTGAGTAACTAGAATATAGGAGCTCCGAGTAGAGGTGTTGACCACTGGGAAGTTACTGGAGAGATAAGAGAGATAAATTCTTGGAGTTACTAGGTGTTTGGGACGTTTTGCTTGTTAGTGTCTCCAAAATTGTTATTGCAAAAGAATCAATATGGGTTGTTTCAAGTTTCTTGTAGCCAGGCTGGGATTTTCACAAGGAAGTTTTTAAGTATTGTCTGTTTTCTCTGTCACATCAGAAGAGCACAATATAGTCCAGAGTGAGAGGAGATCCAGAGGGGGTCTGATCCATCATATGCCATTAGGGTAGGATCTGCAGCCAAGAAGATTGGAGCACCGATTTAAGAAGAAACATAAAACAATGTTGTAACTGCTGAATTACTGTCACATGCTCCCAAAAACATCACACACGACTGCTATGAAAAGCTTAAAAGGGTACACAATACCAGGATCCACAGATATATTCAGAAGTTGATATATGAGACCAACACTGGTTGAAACTAATGACACCACATTATTATTATTGTTGTTGTTGTTTACGGAAACTGGAAAAAACTGAATGCGATCTGTGAAGGAGGGGATGCATCTGTTCTCATGCAGCATCCAATAATTGCATATGGTTGCCCGCTGAAAGATTGCACATATATGCAAACTGGGCAGAAGGTAAATATGAGTATTCAAAACACAAGAATACAGAGTTGGATTGGAGTAAACATTGGTGGTGCTCAGAGCCTGGATAGCCTTATATAACTTAGTACAGACACACACTGCATGTACGTACGAATGGTGGTTCCTTTTGCAGTGAGCACCAGAGAGAGACGAGGTTTTCATCTCTCTGCTTCAAAGAGGACCAGAGTGAACCATTACTCATTCACTCCCTCTCTCACTCACTCACTCACTCACTCACTCACTCCCTTGCTCACCCACTCGTGCAGCACGAGTAGACAAGAAGCATTGGTCCTCAATAAATAGTCATACGGCATGGCAATAAATTTTCTTAAAAAAAAAAACAAATCATAGCAAGAGGATCAACCCATTGCTTCTTTCCAATAAAAATAAATTATATATATTTTTTCAAAAGTGGCAAAAATGTTTTTAATGACCCCCACAAAAAAAAAACAAAAAAAAAAAAACCCATCATTTTACACGGATAATATTACTTTTTAAAATTCAAAATAATGAAAAGTTGTCATTAATTTTTTTTTAAAAGGTCACTGGGTCAACTGGGTTATATAACCTAGTAGGGAGTTTCTGAGAGCATTGGAAAATTAAATAAATAATTTTTTTTACGAAATTAAAAATCAAAAAATTAAATGTTTTTAAAATTATACATATATATATATATATATATATATATATATACAGCAATCAGTTTGCTTAGGTTTGTGGGTTCTTTGTTGGTGGGTTTAGGGTTTATGGGATGATGATGTCCAAAAGGAAGAACCAAAACATAATTTACTGGCAGTTCCTACAGACGGGACATGATTTGCCTACCTCAGAATGTTCATTATGAAAGCATCAATAAAATCATGGCAAACTATGAACAAGGTTATGAAGAAAACCTTAATGGAGCTCGTCCTCCTCCATAAGCTAGCTAGCTAGCTAGCTAGTGTTGTCTGCTCCTCCTCCATAAGTTTGTCCTTTTCCACCCCCACACATACACACACACACACCACATCATTGTGCCCTACTACTAGCTACCATACGTGTCACTATACATGTGTCACTGATGTTCAGGTGTTTAATAATTATTTTCAAAAAGTTGGTTTGAGGAAAAAAAAATTAAAAAATTAAAATTAAAATAATAATAATAATAATAATAATAATAATAATAATGCCATATCTGTCTCACTGAGGTTTGGTGTTAAATAATTCTCAAAAAGTGTTGGTTTGGAAGAAAAAAAAATTCAGTGACATGTACGTAGTACTCCTATGGTATCGTCTTCTTCTGGTGAGTAATTTAACAACATCCTCTTCCTCCTCCTCCTCATCCTCGGCCAAAGCAAAACCAGCACCCACCAGTGCAACATGAAGGATGGATGGTAAGTGATCAGCAAACACTTTTCTGTTGGGTTTCTGTTCCCTAGCTAACCACGGTGGTTAGCAAAGTTGCTAAAATTTTACTAAAAAAACTTTACCTACCTACTAACAACCCACAAAGAAGGTTTATTAGTAGGTTACTAAAAAAATCAGAACTTAATTGTGTATAATAAACTATAAATCATCTACTTACTCAATGGTTACCCTTTTTTTTTAAAAAAAAAACCTATATACCTATTATATATGAAACCTATTTCCTTACAGACTTGGTTGGTTACCACGGGGTGAAACCAAATACTATTTAACTCAAGTTCAGGTTCATCCATCCAGAAATGAGTACTTGCATATATATAATACACAGAAAGCATGGGTTGAATGAAGAGACAGCAGCATCATTTTCTTACCTACTACTTCTGACTGGCAAATGCTGCATGCAGAGAAGAAGGGGGATTCATTTCAAGACTTTTTGAGTGTATAAGAGTAATTTATAATAATAAGGCATAATAAAGTGGGTCTGGTCCCCAAAAATAAATATATTTATTTATTTATTTTTAATATTTATTTATTAATTAAGTAATTTCTTAAATTAAAATTATTTATTTTTATAAAAAAACCCTAAACCCTAAACCCTAAACTGCCACCATAGTTATCATATGTTTTCCACTCTCTCTAGAGAGTCTAGAGACCCACCATCCATGGATGAATAATGGACTAGAGTTATGAGACCTCATCCATGGATGAATTATGGACTAGAGTAAAAGGGGTTTCATATTGCTCCCAAAAAAAATTGTGTAGTACAGGGGCAGCTTCAACATCAGTCTCTTGAATTATTTATTAGAGCTTCGTGCTGCTGTGCTCTACCCTACCAGTGATGATTAACCTTTTTTTTTTCTTTTTTTTTTCCCTTTATGTTTTCATATGGTTTTCAGTAATTCATCATTATTTATGTCGATCTCAAATTTAATTTAAATTAATATACAGTTTCATGGACATGAAAAGACACATGTTAATTTTATTTTTTTCATATCCATGTTGGTGGATAGGGAAAAAGAGTGACATAATTTTTAAAAATGGAGGTATTTATTAGGAAATGTGAGAGATAATTATTTTTAAAAAGTTCATAGGAAGAGTTATTAAAAAAAAAAAATGAACTAGTTAGACTTGAAAATGAGATAGTTATTTCTGAAATTGTCTTTGGAATGGTTCCATATGAAGGATTCCAAAAAATCCTTCATAATAACAAATTATAATTATTTGTCACTGAAATTTATTTATTTATTTAATTTTTTGAAGATTTCATGTTGAAAAATGAAATTGAAATATTGCTGAATATTTCAAAAGATTCTCTACTTTCTTTCACAAAGCATATCACCAAATAGTGTGTGGAGACATTTTGAACAATTCCACTCCAAACACGTGGGCGGCCAAACAAGATGAAACAAGCAAAATACTTAGAGTGAACCTGGTTGAGGTCTCTTGTTGATGAAACCCTAGCAAGCTCCATTAAACAAAGCACCCTTGCAAAAGGGATGAACAACAACAACGAGAGAAGAAAGAGGACCCAAGTTTGAGCCACAAGAGCAAAACTCAAACAAGAGGGCCACAAAGGGGCCAAAAGGAATAAAATTATGTTCTAGAGCCCCCACCAGTTGTAACCAACTGGTCCTCTCTACCAATCTATTCACAACACTACTCCCACCCTAGGAAAGAAAAAAGAAGAAGAAAAGAAAACCCTAAATCTCGTTACTTTGCTTATTAACTAACATTTCTTTTATTGGTAGTATTCCTTGGCAACTTCTACACATGTCTGCCAAAAGAATCAATTAAATTTGAGAAATAAAATAAAATCATTTCAACAAATAGTATATTGCTCAAGATTCAATATTTTCCTTCACAAAATGTTGTTCTTTGGGGGAAGAAAAAAAAGAAAAAAAAAAACAGGTGAAAATTTTTAATTATAAATTAATTAATTCTGAAATTTCATTTCAACAAAGAAAACATTCCTCGCCGATTCAAATATTTTTCACTTGCAAAATGTTGTCCTTTGATTAAAAAAAACATTTTGTGAAAATTTCAACATTTCTCAAAATAATATAATTAGTGTCAAAGCTGCCAAGGTACTATTATGGTATATACAAAATTTCAACTAAAGCCCACTTTATACCACAAGCTAAGGTTGAACTCAAATCGAGCAATCCTATTGGTGCAGCCATTGAAATTAGTCCCAAGGTGACTTTAAAATAGGAGTGAAGGCCAAACTAAAAATATATAATATTTTTAATTTTGATCTTGTGATTCAACATTTGCCAAAGCATCTGGGATAGAACTGAGGTGCTATGGAGAACATGTTGGGGAACACATTGGGAACGAAAGCAACATTGCCTTGCCCTCCCTTCGCATTGCCATTTAAATTTTTTTTTCAAATGGGCGCAAGAACCCCTCTTTTTACCAAGGCATGGTTTTTGCTGCTGCCCTGCTGCTGCTGCCCGGCACTATCCCAAAAGGAGTTGGGAGCAGAGTTTTTTTTTTTTTGGGGTCAATTTTGTGATGTAAGGAAAGTGGCAATAAAACCACAGCCTGAAGATTTAGCCAGATTTTGGCTACAAGCTAAATATGAAAGTAAGAAAATTAAAAAATTTCATCTATATTTTTGGCTAAACCTAGTTGAACCACGTACAAATTTGGCGAATTTTCTTAAAGTTTGGTCAAATTATGGCTATTGAGAACCTCTAAAAGCACTTGACTTTAGCACTTTTTAATTTTTAGCATAGCTTTTTGCCTATTGGATCTCTCACAAAGCACTTGATTTTTAGCACATTTAATTTTGAACCTAGCTTTTTGGATATTGGAAATCTCCAAAAGCACTTGACTTTTAGCATATTTCATTTTTAACATAGCTTTTTGGATATTGGAAATCTCCAAAAGCACTTGACTTTTAGCATAATTAATTTTTAACATAGCTTTTTGGCTATTGAAAATCTCAAAAAGCACTTGATTTTAGCACTTTACATTTTTAACATAGATTTTTGGCCATGGAGAATCTTTAAACCCACTTTGTTTTTAGTACGTTTCAATTTTTAACATAGCTTTTGAAAATCTCAAAGAGCACTTGATTTTCAGCACATTTAATTTTTAACATAGCTTTTTGGCTATTGAAAATCTCAAAGAGCACTTGATTTTAGCATGTTTCATTTTTAACATAGATTTTTGGCTATTGAAAATCTCAAAGAGCACTTGATTTTAGCATGTTTCATTTTTAACATAGTTTTTTGGCTATTGAAAATCTCAAAAAGCACTTGATTTCTGAACGTTTCATTTTTAACATAGCTTTTTGGCTATATACAGCCACAAAAAAATGGCTGGTTGGCAGTTAGTGCCGAGGATGGGCGGTTGTTGGGCGGGGACCGGATGGGGGGTAGCCCTGGGTGTATTGTGTCAAGTGGGAGTCGGTAAGTGGACTAAAGAGATCCATAGAGCAGCCATGCATGGAGGTTCCACTTGGCCACTTAAGCTGGATTTACGCCGCCCCGCTTTGATCCATCGCTCCTCTATCCCTCCTGCATAGAACCTGCGGCATTTCTTGGGGGAGAGCTCTAGCGATGGCGGTACAGCAGCTGCTGCTGGGACCGTCGTCGAGAAACGTAAGCAAGTGAGGAGAGGACTGGCATTTTGAATCTGATGCTCCAGACGACTTGGAGATGAGTCTGTTGCAAAAGGTTTGCAAGAGTCGTCCCTAGAGAGGAGAGCAGCGCACATGACGGCTCTATGGCTCTTTCTTGTTGTCCCTAGACTTGCAGTGACGGGAATCGCCGATCGGCAGCAGCATTGGAGCATTCTGAGTCTTTCCAGAACTCTGAATCCAACAACAACGACAACAACGACAGAGAAAGCTGCGTGTTTCTCAAAATCCAGAGTCGTCTTCTCAGCTGGAGTGAGCTTCTAAGTAGCTCCGGAAAGGTAGGACGAACGCTGGTCACAAACAATGGAGTCTGACGGTTTGCATTTCGCAACAACGTCGATGTGCCGCTCTATGATTCCCGTCTCAGATACCAGCTCAATGTCGCAGACGGTCACGCACGCAGAAGAAGCCGGCGCCATGAGGATGCAAGAATTCATGATTGGGAGGCTGCACGGAATCAACCACGGAGTACCACCACCGCTTCTTGGCACTACGTCGTCATACGCAACAAGTCGTCAACAACGCCTCGGATCATCAGGGCTGCTGATGGCGAACAAGGTCGCTGGTTCTGCTTCGTCAGGCGTTCTTGCATTGCAAGGGACGGGGACTGCTGGTGGCATGGCCAGCTCCGACCATTGCAGCAGCTTGGCGCAGTTCTCGTCGGATCCAGGGTTTGCCGAGCGAGCTGCGAAATTCTCTTCCTTCAGCAATGGAGGAAACTACTACTCGCTTACTCCGTATGCTTTGGCTCCTGATCATCGATGTAATAAACCTCGCGGCAGCAGATCGATAGCAGCAGGCGACAACAACAATAACGATGGGAAGCTCTCCAGGTCTTCCAGTTGTTCGAGACTTGCAAACCTCGCGCCATCATCGTGCATTACCACAGTGAGAATGGTCCCTGGATCGGCAGATTCCACGAGTCCTGAGATCAACAAGGCATATCAGTTGAAAGATGAAGCGACCGTCATGGAATACGATGGCAAAAAGCAGCAGCAGCAGCAACCTGGAGGAGTAATAGGAGGAGGAGGAGACATTGCCTTGACGGAAGCCTTCGAAGGAGCAACTGAAATCGATGGAGGATCTGATCCCGACGATACTGATGAAGCTGATGGACTTGAATACTCTTCCTGTTACCAGCAAGCTTATGGTAATCGCATTGAGAAGGGGAAGAAGCTCTTGCAGCAAGCTGACAAGGGTTTCCACAGGGAGCCAGGTGGAGACTCAATCCTGGTCTCATCAGGCGGAAGAGAAGGACAGGTACTTGACACACCGCATCCAAGCAACATGACCCGAAGGACTACTGAAGAATGTGATCTGCAATTTGTTTGATTCCCGTCACCACATTTGATGCCCATTGCATTCATGAAGAAGTGTGCATAAAATGTGGCAGGCTGCTGTTGACGGCGATGAGATAAAAGCAAAGCGGCAGAGAAGTTGGGAGAGCACGAAGGAGGATGTGAAGCTTCGGCCGGATCGAACATGCAGTGAGTCGTATTCTGGAGGGGATTCTAGCCCCTTGTCGATGAAGGAGAGCTGCAAACCCTCAGAACTGCCTAAGCAAGATTACATTCATGTGCGTGCAAGAAGAGGTCAAGCCACAGACAGCCACAGCCTTGCCGAGAGGGTAAGTAACCAAATGCCCTTTCAAGTCCATGTCTAGCAGATCTCTGCAAGACAGCCTTTGAGACCTCTCTTTGCTTGCTAGCTACCATGGCAAATGCATCATGCAATCAGGAGGCCAGAGAGAGAGAGAGAGAGAGAGAGAGGGCTTACATTCTTCTTCTTTGGCAGCATAATTGTTATTGTGTAATGTTATGATGGTAACAGGTTCGGCGAGAAAAAATTGGTGAGCGCATGAAGTTTCTTCAAGATCTTGTGCCAGGTTGCAGCAAGGTGTGGAAGAATAACAATAAGTTGTGCTCTCCCACCTCAGCTTGGTTTCTGCTTGTCCAAAAATTCTGGTCTTTCTTGGTGGTGATGATGTGTATACAATATTTCCATGTATTTATTTCATGTCTTTTCAGGCCTTTCCCCCTCTTCTTCTTCATCTTCAAGAAAGTGGAAGGAGAATTAGTCTGATCATTGAACTTTTTGAACTCATTCTGAGTGTGCATGTTGCTCTTTGAGCTTCAGGTCACAGGAAAGGCCATGATGCTAGACGAAATCATCAATTATGTGCAATCTCTTCAACGACAAGTCGAGGTATCCAGAACTTTCTTGCTGCTGCTTCTGTTGTTCCTTCTTGGTTTTGCACATCAGTTCTCAACTCTAAAGGAATTTCTTGGGCAGTTGCTAGAAAAACATTACTGCAGCAATAGTGTCTCAACAATGCTCCATCTCAAGCAGCAAGTATGGCATTGATAAAGATAGCTTGTGGTTTTGGTTTCCTCTTTTGCAGTTTCTCTCCATGAAGCTGGCATCTGTGAACCCCAGATTGGACTTTGATGTTGAGAATTTTCTTGCTAAGGAGGTAATGGTCTCTCAACTAGTGGAAGTCTTGTACATTTCAGAATGACTAGCATTTCAGAAAGAGTTGAGAGAGAAACAGAATGAAGAACATTACAACCATAGCAGAATTGTGTCCAGGACCTGCCTCAGAGTCATCAAACTTAAGTAGAGCTACAAGCATGATCATCAACAATTTTGTCGTCTTTTACAAGCAGCAGATGCAGTCACATGCTTCAACAACTATGATGATGGGCCCCAACCCCACTGCTATGTTGTATGGGCATCATCAACAACCCCAGCAGCATCAAGTGCACAATCTGCAGTCATTTGAACCTGCAGGCCTTGATTTCACACCAGCAAAATCTGCATCTGAAGCTTGCATCCGAAGAACCATGAGTGCTCCAGTTGCTGCACCATGGTCCTGTTCAGATGCTTTTGCAGACAATCTCTCACAGGTAAAAAATACAAGCTAAGGCCCTGCACTTGAGTGATGCACCATTTTAGTCTTCATGATGGTGAAGGAGGTTTTTGTTCTTCATACAATTTCTTGACATTCCTGGAGAGCGAGCATTGTAGTTATCTAGCAAATGGGAAGGAGAGCTGCAGAGCGTGGTCCACACAGGCTTTTTGCAAGGCAAGCCAAATGCCTGGCTCCCACAAGAAGTACATTGTATTATCCTTCACCCCTCTTTGCTTTTTGACATCCCTTAAATTTTTGAGTTTTTGAGTGAGAGAGAGTGCAGTACTGGGTTTCAAAGCACATTTGCATGCAATCAAAATTATCAAGCTCTCTGATCCTGATGGGAACTCTACTGTTGATGAAACAGGTCAGATCCCAGCAACACACATGAAGTTAGAGCTATGAAGTCTGTGGAAAAACTTTGAAATTGAGTGTTGGGTTGCTGCCAACCTGTGACCCCTTCAAACTCGGGATGATCTCTTCAACCATGACCTCCTCATCTTATTCACCTTTACCATCCCAACAAATTGTTCACCTTGACAAAGTTCTGCACACAGGCAGGGGCATTGTTAGGTTGTCAACTGGTCATTCTTTCAACACAAACAAGAGCATAGCTGATGCTGTGGAAACATGGAAGGAACCCTAAAACTCCATTGAGGCTCAATTCCACTCACCTTCAGGAAGTTGGTGCACATAGATTGCTGCTCTGAACATACCATTTATCACAAGCAGCCAGGAAACACTAACCTGACTGTCAGAAATTGTGGACAAAATCCTCACACAACAAGAAGTATCCTCCTCTTAGGTTGTCTGTGTTTTGAGGAATCCAAAGCAGAGGCTTCTGTGGAATCTATGGCTTGCAGTTAATTTGTTGCAAGTTTTTTATTATGATTGGCAATCACTTCTTGTGGATACTGACAAGTTGTTGAGCCTGGACTACTAAACTCACCTCATCAGTATAGGAAATTGGCTGATCAATTTTGAGGTGTATACAAGTGAGGGCCACCACAACACCGCAAGCAGTTGGTGCATGCAACCCTGAACACGAGTCCTCCAATTACTACTAACTGATCAGCACAGATACACATCACACATGCCAAATAATATCTTTGAAGAATGTGTAAAGGACTTGGGCTGCACCAGACAGACAAACATTGCTGGTGCATATTCGTCCTCAATTCAATACTCTTACTATCAAGCAAAATAATTGCTGGTCAAGCTCTATGAGTCCTTTCATCATGTGTGCCAGTCTTGTCCAGCTGAGTATGTATCAATACATGTCAGTTATCCACAGTGCCATTCTCTGTAGAGTAGTAGAGACAAGAAATGAAACAGAATGTTGTTTTGCAGACTAGTTTCATCTGTAAAACTTGAGATTTCATTTCTTATTGCCTAAGCTAATTTTGGGAGAAATTTAGGGACGAAACATCCTTTGCACTTGTGATCACAACATGCAGAGTATTGACAACTAGAAGAAACTGTCCATTCAAATGAACAAAAAATTCCTTGAAAAGCCTTGAAAGCAGAGGTGGGAAAGGTTAATCTTTCTCTTTCGAGGTCCAGAGACTATCTTCAGCATGAAAAGTTTGCTATCCACTTCAAACCTCAGTTCTTCACCACTTTGCAAATCTCTCACCACTACACAGTGGCATGGTTAGAAAAACCAACTTCATCTTCTCCCAGATTTGGACATAAAAAGACTAAAAAAACAAGAAGAAACAGTTGCAAAGAGGCGGCCACATGACAAAATTGCAGGAGGAATGTAAGGGTGTGGCCTCCAAACATTTCAGGCAGAACACTGCATGCAATTCTCCACTCTCAACAAAATATTACACCAGCAGTAATGTGAAAAGAAATCTGGAAAATGTATCTACCACAGACTACACATGACAGCTGCGCCCTGGCTCTTCTCACCTCACCAGCAAACCTGGATGAAAGAACAGAGACGGAGCCAAATAAGAATTTAAAGAGGAGAATATAACTGTTACTGTGGAATATGAAAACTCACTCCTCACTTTCTCTGTATGTTAATCATCTTAACATTTACAGCAAAAGCACCAGCAATGATGGTCAGAACCAGCATCACGTATTTCATCCAGAGGTGCACAGCCTAATCCCACAGAGAAGGCATCTAACCTTAGTGATAAGCAGGAGTAGCAGGAGACTTAGAAGGAGCTGCATCCTTTTTCTCCTTGGACCCACCGGTGAAAAACTTATAGCCACCATAGAAGAGCAAGCCCCAGCCTGCCAGAGATGCAAACACAAACTGCAACAACCCCCCTGAACCCTATCAGTGCTCAGGTGGTTGGTTGGTGTGTCATTTCAAATCTTAGTTCACCCTAGACTCCCACACAATAATTTCCGTAAATGTAGCTCTTAACACAAATGAGAATATCAAGAGCATGTCCAGAGAGTGCATGATAGTGACAAGTACAATATCATCACCATCTCATATCTATGAAACTGCAGAGAAATCTCCACAAAAGCAATTTGAATGCAACATGACAACGAGCAAAGTCATGTCCTTTCTGAGAGTTGCTCACAAAGTCACATCTCAGTGAGATGGGAGGCTGAAGGATCTCCTGTCAGGATGCCCAAAATCAGGGTATAGGTAGAGAGTTCCTCCTTACAGCAGTCACCAGACTGAGAGTGAGGGACCCTGGAGACAATGAAAAAGTGTGCACAGGAAGAAAGCCTGGGACAAAACAAAGAGCTTACATGCTCTTCCTTCCACCTGGCTGGGTGCATGGGGTCTTCCCAAATTGGCACTCTTTTTGGTCCATGTTCATGAGCATCTGTGTTTGCTCCCCTCCCCCCCCAAGTGTACGCAGCAGGATCAGAAACTAAGTCAATTAGAAAGAATGAGGTCTAAACCCTTTGTGAGTGAGAAATGTAACCTGAACCACTGTTGACTCTGGAGGAAAAGCAACACGCACAATGACAACCTCCACAAACAGTGAACAAATATCACAATCACACTGTTCAATTGAGGCTAATGAGCATCACAACACATCCCCTTATCATGATACGAAGATTTTGCTGGGGAAATAGCCATGGAAGATTTTAGCAAGAACCGCGGCGAGCATAATGGAGCATCGCTGCATAGGTCAGATACTCCTCCACGTTCTGGAAAACCCTAAAAAGCGGACAAACCATCCCAGGTAGAAATCTCTGCCTTCTCTACTCTTCTTCTTCTTCTTCTTCTTCTTCTCCTCCTCTCTCTCATCTCCACGGACGGCCAAACCTCTTGCCGCAGAGATCCGCCACCACGATCACCCTCAAGCAACACCGATTTTCGAGGAGGATTTTCTATAGTGTAGTACCAAATCTGAAAGCTCCTAGGTGGAGTGTCTGTTCTGAAATGTCCCTCGGTCTGCGTCTCCATTTATGAAGAATTCTGCGACCTTCACGAAACATGAGTGACAGAGAAACTTATACCAGAGGCGACTGAATGAGTTTGTTACCTGATGCGAAGGTCCTTGACGAGCTAACGGAGCTCCTCGCGTTTACGCGGAGCAGCCGAGCTGCAGATGTAGCAGTGCTTGCCATGGCGATGGCGCAAACAAAGGGACTAGCAGAGCAAAAAAGGCGATAAAACGCGATCAAACGCTTCCCGCGAAACACCAGATGGGCGCGAAGTCCTCGGAAGTCCTTCCGCTCTTCACACGAGACACAGAGCCCCTTAGCAGCCAACGAACGAAGACGGGAACGTCACGGGAGCTTCGAGGGGAGCTTCGAGGGAACGGTTCCCACTTACCTGACATCCTGCTTTACTTACTCTAAGGGAAAAGAAATTGGAAAGAGATCTTTCCAGCCAACCAAAATTGGAAAGATATTTAGAAGTGGGTTTTAGGGTGATTAATTGCAATTTGTGAAAAATCAAAAGTTTTTCGAAGATCTACAATTTCAACTTTTTTTGTTTCAAATTCAAACAAACTATTGTGTGGGCCGTGCCATCAATTGGCCCCCCAAATGTGAACGCATTACAAAATAGGGAAACTCGTCAACATGTGAACATCGTTTTGTAATGTATGTAATCGATTTTTTGACCAGCCAAATATGAAAGGAAATTATGCTTGAATTGAATGAATGGTTAGTATTTGTTGTGCAAGTTTTTATAAAACAAATTGTTCTAGCATGGAATGTGACATGTAAATTACCATTTGTTGTGTTGTGCATGCTTTTACAAAGGAAATTGTTGCAGCATGGAATGCACACACATAGATTTAAAAAATTCCTTAAATTATGTGCAAGTGTTAATTTCACTATTGATTTCTTTTTGTTTTCTTTGACAAATAGTTCATTTCCTAGCTATAAGTGATTATTTAATATGTCGACATGGTGCTGCTAAAAAAATCATCAAGTACAAAGTAAGGAACAATTGTTGCTTCATTGCTATATTTTATTAATATAGTAAATACAATCAAACACTTTATTGTTTTTTATTTTCAATGGGTTTTTATTTGTTTTTGGTGTTTTCTGGTGTTGTTTATCTTATGCAAGGTTGTTTATCAAGGTAGAGTTAATGTGCATTAACTCCAAATGGTACCTTTTTTTAGTGTTGTTTCACTAGCTCTAACGTTAATTGTTGTGTTTTCTTTTTGATGTGTTTTCCAAGTTAACAATGATTTATTCAATGTGAAAATATTTTAGTTTGGTTGTTATCTTGGATTTTATTGTTATTAAAGTTGTAGTTTCTATTCATAGCTAAGCTTATAATTGTCTTTTTAATTTATGCCTTGTTTTGTTGTTTACATCATCCAATTTCTAAAAGGGTTATTAATTTCATTTGAATATTTGTTGTTTAATCAAATTTCACAACATTGGAATAAAGAAAAATCGCATGCATTGATTTTTTTGTCAATTTAAAAGATAAAAATAATGTTGAATTTTAAATTTTGGCATATGTTTTACACTTGATAAAACCTTTGGGTGTAATCAAAATACAAGCACCTTTATTTTGCTAACACCTTCATCCTCAAGTCTAACCTACCATTTTTTTCCACATCTTGAGATCCTTAGCATAATGAACTCATCAAAATTGTATAATGTATTTGGAGGGTACCTTATTGTGCATGTAAATTTTCCTTCACAAATGACAAATCTTTTGACAAGCATAATGCACACAATGTAATGCCCACTCCTTTTTTTGGATATATATATTTATTTATTTATTTCCCTATGATACCAATCATGATCATACATGAAAGAAAATTCAAATAAAAATTCAAAAATGTCTTTTATACATGTTTAAAATCCTTGCTTGTGTAAGACAATAAACACCACCCATTGAACTTCACAATGGTCAAAGCACATCCTTGTGCAATGCATGCATGGTTTTATCACAAGGTTCACCAAATGTCAATGAAGGTTTTTGTTGAAATTAATAAGAAAAAATTTCCACGATATGATGCTTGGAAGTGGGCTACTAGTAAATAGTTGTTACTACACCAACCTAATGCCAAGTTTGAATTTTATTCCATGTAGTAGAACATAAATATTGGTTTTGTTGCAAAACATAAACATACGTTGTTCTTTGCAAATTGCATGACTATGCATAACCATGCATAGTGTTGTGTTGACACTCATGAAGTTCAAAAGGTAAAGTACAACATCTTGTTTTGTCACATGCTTTACCAAAATCAAGTTCACACTCAACTCCACCTCGCATGAACTTGATTTACTACCATTTATATTGATTTGAAGTAGTTCTTACAAGGAAAAAATCAACTTTTGGAAAAGATCTTTTAACTTATGCTTATTGACTTGACCTGGTTTTTTTTGCAAGAAAAAAACTCAAACCTTTGCCAAAGATCTTTGGGATATTGATTTCAAATTGTAAGAAAAAATCAAATAGGTTCCATATATATATATATACTAGTTAAGTTGAATTAGTTTCTTGCAAGATAAACCTAATCAACTAGGTTCTAGAATAGATCTTTGGGGTATTGATTTGAACCAATTCTTGTGAGAAAGAAATTCAACATCCAAATCATTTTTTCACATTTGGGGTGGATGGTATATTGACATATAAAGATCTGTTTAAATACCAAACTATTTGATTCTTTGCAATCCATCTACTTAGTGGCAAATGCCATAGCATGCAGTATATTGTAATAAGATTTGGACTTGTGAAACTAAAAAATTATTAAGGTAGATAGGCCAGTAATCAAAACACATGAGAATTCAAAAAAGATTGATGCATAGTCATTGTTTTTTGAGTCATTGCATTTAAAAAGAACTCATGCCACATCTTTGGGTGCATCCATAGTCATCTAGACCGTAACATTTGGTGGAGATGCAACCAAAATATGCTTGCCCAAACGAAAGGGATTCTTAGACATTTTATGGTCTTGGGGAAATCACACATTTTTATTTGTTCTTGTGTTGTTGAGAACCCAACCTCTCATAGGTCTTTCATGTTTTCATCTGGTTGTTCTACAACCCCCCTAGTGCATTCTTGTTCATTGCATCGTTTTGAAAACCCAACTCTTCATGGGTTATTTGTGTTTTCGTCTTCTTGCTTTGGAGAACCCCTCCCCCCCAATGGGGGATATGGATTCTTGCTCTTGGTAACTTGACCTTTCAATGAATTCTCAAGAGAACAATGGTGAACGACAATGCATGTGTGCACATGTGCCTACAGGGGATGGGAGGATTTACAAAACATGAGGATGAAAACATGAAAAACTCACAAGGGGTTGAATTATCAAGAGGAGAACAATGAACAACAATTTGAGTCAAAGGGAAGAGGGGCAGTTTTGAAGAACAAGAGGAAAAAAACACAAAAAACCTTTGACAAGTCATGTTTTCAAGAAGATGATGAGGATCAAGAATGTGGGGGGCGGGGGGGAGGGAGGTTGCATAAGAATGAATATGTGAATAACCACAAGGGGTTGGGTTTTCAAAAGGATGACAATAAACAAGTTAGCACGCCTTATACGAGTTATAATGAACAAAATTATGAAGATAATAAAAAACCCACAAGGGGTCAAGTTCCTAAGAGGAAAATGATGTGTTATAATGTGTAAGGGGTTTTAGAACAAGAGCATAGAAAAATGAAGAACTCTTGAAGGGTCGGGTTTTCAAAAGGATAATAAAAATTTAGAATGTGTAAAAAGAGGGGTTGGGTTTTGAAGAACAAGAATATGAAAACACAAAGAATTCATGAGGTGTTGAGTTCTCAAGATGATGACAATGATAAACAAAAATGCATAAGGGGTTGCTAGGTTTTGTAAAGTGAAAGGACAAATACACAAATGGCCCATAAGGGATCATTTTTAAAAACTAATAATGAACAAGAATGTGTAGGGCTTTTGCAAAGCAAGAGGACAAAGACATAAAAAACTTTCAAGAGGTTAGGTTTTCAAGAGAACGACGATGAACAAGAACGTAAGGGGGTGAGGAACAAGGTCCAAAGATGAACAAGGCAAATACAAAATAAAGACTTTGAACAAAATGGTCATAGACCAAAAGGATGAAAAAGATGATGATCACTTACATGTCACTACAAAGACCGCCATCAAAACAACACCTTGCTTACACAACACACCACAATGAGTGTAATCTAAAGTTGTGTTTAAGAAGAAGAGGATGGAACTAAGAGAAAATGACCATGATAATAGAAGGCATAAGATGATAATTCATGGAAGGTGATGACCAACATTTCACAAACACTAATGATTGAAGAACAACACCAATTTCACCAATGATGACACACACATATTTTCAAGAACAAAACAATAATATGACTTGTCCAAAAGATTGAACAATAATTAAACAATTTCATCACTTGAATAAAACATGATGCAAGTTAAACATGAAATGAATCATGAATATAAAAGCCACAACTTATGTTGGTGATATTAAGGGGTGATTTTTTGTTGAAGTAAAGGTACATCTATCAATTATTTCATAGGGTGTTGGGTTTGCTATTTGTACTAATTGAAGGTCTAACAGATTTTCCATCAATGAAACATGTTGCACCACTATTTACTAATGTTTCTACATGTTTGATGCATGGTAATATGTATGTCTATAGGGATTGTGAAACAAGGTAAAAGGTTTAAAGGTGAAAATAGACTTGTGTTGAACAATTATCATTAATCCACAATTTTCAGGCCAATTTTCAAATTGAAAACAAATTGTTTTCATTTTGAGTGAAAGTTGACACTTTGAGAACTGGTCAAGTACCATAAAGGTTCAAACTTGATACCCATGAAATTATCCAATGAACCTTCAAGGCTAAATCTCATATTTGTATCTAGGTTTTAAAAAACCCAAATAGGTATAATCACCTACCCATTATCATTACAAGGTTTGAACACAATATATTTTTTAAATATTGTAAATAGTGACCACTACATCACAACCCTTTATATGTGCAAAATCTAGTTGAACTTTAGATTTAAAGTTCACACATGTCAATGGTTTTTATTTTAAAACCATTCAGATGAATGAACACAACATTAAAATAATCATATGTTTGAGTTCTATGAGTAAATGCGACTTTATAGTTAATGTTCGAGTTTACTTTGAAAGGATCTTGGTTTCAAACCTCATTTAGGTGAAAATTGATTTACTTGAAAACCAATTTGAAAACTAACAATTCTTATTTTGAAAACAATTTGAAAATTAACTAGGATACCATCTTTTGAAAAACAAATTCAAGAATTGGACTAGTTCTCTTAAAAGTTTAAGGGAATTGGAACTAATGGTTATTTCAAAAAATTAGAATCACCCAACAATTAAATAGACCTTTTATTTCCTGTAAAATGTTATTGTCTAGTCATAAGGCCCTTATTGAAACTAGACAAATTTGTTTTTTGCTTGTATTTTTTCATTGACTATGCTTTGAATTTTGTACGTTTTCTAGTTTAGAAATTTTTGTGCAACTTACCCACATTCTCCACAATATAAACAAAGCCCTACTCATTATTGATGTTGTTTTCTTTTTAATGTAAAAGGTTTGAACTACGTAGCTTCAACTTGCATAAGATCATCATTTAATGTTTGAACAAAATTGTAGGTAATGTGTTTGTAGATGTATTTGTTAGTGGTCATTTGTAAGATCTATGTCACTTTTCTTGTCACTTTTTGAGTAAGCAATTATGACGTGTGTTGGCTTGAATGATGAATTCACTTAGCTTGTTCACCTTTGACATTATGAACATGAAACCTTTCACATCACCTCATAAACCCCAACAAAGTTGGTTGATCTAACCTTCTTCATTCTAATAAACATTGCACATTAGTTGTTGAAATTGTGCAGCATAGGTTGATGTAGGATGAAATCCTTGATGTAGGTTTCAAATTTTTGTGTTTGCAACCTTTTCTTGATTGGCTTCATTAAATGTTGTATAAAAATCTCCAAGGAATGCATAAAAATAAAAGAACGATGGCAAAAACATTTAAACAATGGTGCAAAGCATGACAAGGTAGTTATTGAAAACATTGTCCCAACCAATCTAACTTGGAAAACATTATCAAAGTATTAGTCAAGTTGCAAGTACATGAGGAGATGAACTTGTTGAATAAAACCTAGAAACTTTGATCTTGTTCCATTGAACTTTTCAAACATATTGACTATCTACTATTCAATTATATGTTCCTTTATATGTTGTTGTGAAAGCGAAATGGCATTGAAAGTTTTATAACTCCCATTGGCTTTGTGAAGTTTTTAGATTTAATATTGTAAGTTTATAGACTAAAGCTAAAACTTGAGGTCAATTTTATTGGAGTTGGATGTTTGTTTAATGAAGATTTTGAATTTGTTGTTAAAGATTATGCAATGTTGCAACAATTGTTGTAATGGAATCTTTCATTGTGATTCATCAAGATGCATGACAGAACAATAAGCAAACCTCACAAAATTGTCAAGGACAAGACAATGATATAATTTAGAAAAGATTGAACAACTTGACAAACAAAGAATTCAAGAATCAACAAGAATTATGCATTTTTATTGTTTGAACAAAACATAGTGCAAATTAAGCATGACATGAATTACAAATCCCAAAATCATAAACTCATGTTGATGTCATTGACAGGTGATGCCTTCTAGACCTCTTTTTAGAGTAGTTACTAGAACCTTCTAAAACATCATCAACCTTATATAAAGTCCCACCAACTAATCTTTCTATAAGTTTTATTATCTAACATTTTAGAATTTTTGGTGAGTACATTAAGTTTTTTTTTGGCCAACTACTTTTTTTTAATTTAATATTTTAGAAACCTTTATCAATTATTCTTCTAGAAATTTCTTTTAGAAATGTATAACATATGCTAGTTTTACATTTTCTAAAAAATCTTAAACATGTTTTCATGGATCTTTCAAGATATTTCTAAAAATTTCCAAGGATATTCTTTAAATATCTTATTAGAAACTTAAAAAGACTTCCAAACATATTCTTCATGGATTTTTTTTGAAACTTTTTGAAACTTTTAAACATATTTTTTGAGGACCTTTGTGAAATTAAAAAAAAAAGTTTTGTTACAATTTATTTTCCATGACATGCATAATGTAGAGATGGAATGCAAAGACTAGGAAAAGGAAAAGGGAAACTATCATTGGAATGCAAGGGCAACAATGGGCCAAACCTAAAAACCTTAAAGTTTTAACTTGAAGTATCATTTGACATTTTAAGTTCAAACAAACAAGGGTTTTCCCATGATTACATATTATTTCACATTTTTTTCATTTTCATACCATTAAAAAAAGTTTAATAAGCATTTAAATATAATTTAAATAAATGTAAACAATGGTTTTTTCCCTATATTTTAGATTGTTTATATTTTAGGTGAAAGTAAATGATATATTGATTTTTAAAATAAATTTTCAATATGACGTACACATATACTTATATGCTTTCAATTTTTACATATTATATTTGTAATATATCAAAATTTGCATGTAAATGTAAATTTGAACACAAATTGACCAACCAATTTCAACCATATTTGTTAACTACATTTATTATTTAATTTTTAAAAATCTTAGTATTCAACTTACCATAAGTTCAATGGAAGGCACCAAGCTTTTATGATACTATTTTTTTAAAAATTGCATTTATTTTTCTAGTATGTAAAGATCTAAATCATTTATATATTTTCTTTGAAATAATTACTTATTTTGTTTATTTTCTCATGTTTCCACCCTATCCACATTTTTACATAATAATACATCATGTCATGACAAAAAAAAAGGTTGGCCACTATGAAAATCATGGATATTTAATCCATTACTTTTTGTAGTCAATAGTAGCCTACAACATCATCTCAATATGCATCTTGTTTTCCATGGCTTATAAAACAACAAAAAATGACCATTAAAAGTTGAAAGGTTAATTTCTATTGTCTTATTTGCAACCCATGAGGTGTTTCATAATACATTTACCATTGATATTTTTTAATGATGAATTGAACAAAACTTATTTTTTGTAACAATTTTGTTTTTGGTTGCAAAATTAATAAATTAAATGAACCTTCTTGATAATCTATGGTGCCATTTACGAAAAAAACCCATATTGTAAATGACAATTCATTGAAGGGAACATATGGAATTTCCATGCCACACGTAACAATAGAAATTGGTAATGCAAATTGCAATAATTTCACCTTTAGTAATCCAAATTGTAACGATTAATTAACATTCTTATTTATTTAAGATATGTTTTACTAACACATGATGGTTCAAAACATATAATCAAATATACAAGTGAATTTTGAAAACTTTGAAAAAAACAAACTTGTGGTCTTATTCAAATTATGTGAGGAAACATGCTTAAGGGTGAAGTTCATTTTATTTATGACACAAATTTGAACACAAGTCTTAATGAGAATGAAAAAGCTCTGTTAAGAACAAAAGACAACAAACATGAATTATGAACATGAACAAAACAAAAAGAGATGAAAAACTTTGCAAACAAGGTCAAAGTTGATGATTCGAAGTTCCAAGAACAAACAAGTCCACAAGACAATCACGACCTTTGCAAAGTACACACTTGGATCATGAAGACTTTTGCAAACAAATTTAAAACCAAGGATCCAAGTTAAACAAATGCAAAACTTGAAGACACTTGCAACTCACATGGCTTGTTCTAGAAATACGAAACTAACAAGAGCTTTGCAGCTGAGATCAAAGAGGACAATCGAGTGCTACATGGACACAAAATGATGGTGTTTAAAGAGATGATATAAAGGTGTACTTGAAAATTGGCAATCGGGGTGCATGTCGGGTTTTTAGGGCTAGCTCACTACGTCTCACCTGCATACACAAGGTGGTGAACACTTCAGATGCCCTTTAGTTACTAATCTCAGGGTGACAAACTGTCTTCTGTTAAGTGACTCTACAAAATTATTGACTCACTAATAAATTAATTAACTGCCTTTCATTTGGTGAATGTAGAAAATAGTCACCCACAGCTTTTTCCAAACTCATTAATGGATTGGCCAAATTTAAGAGTTCAGCTTGGATGAGGACTACAGGGCATCAATGATCTACAAGCAACCAACCAAGGATTTCTGCTCATCAGTACATTTATATTATAAGAGTACTTAATATGAGATAAATACCTTCTTCCAGTCTCAACCCCAAAATATAAACTAAGTTTATCTGCAAAATGATATTGGGTGCTTGATTCATAGAATATTAACCTGATGTTAGAACCAATTGTGCAAATTATAGGCAAAATGCACTGACACACAATGACCCAACAACAAGAAGAGAGGTCAATTTACAAAAGTGGCAGAACCTTCTTGACATGACCAATGAATTTTGCAACAATACAAAACATGGCATCTCCTTCACATATGCAATGGGTGCTTCTTTGGGCTGAAATTTGGGTTACCATCTCAGACACATTCTGGTACCATAGCATAATAGCCAATTTCTGCAAAGCCACAGAAACCCCTAGGTCCATCTGGGGGTCGCCTGCACAGCTTTCTCAATACACCCCGAAAACTCATTAAGCATCCAATAAAGTGAAGAAGAGTTTTGACATTGTCAATATGTGCATTTTGTAGCAGAATGGATCATCCATTTTCGTCCTCTTATAATTTCAAACCCATTGACATCTCACAGGAGAAAAATAAGTGCAGGAAGGCACATATGAAAAACAAATCAAGAAAACCAGGACACCTGCCTTGTGAGTGAGGCCTATTGCTGTACAGAATTGTGTCCCAATGAGTTCAAAGTCTTTGCATCTCTTGAGACTCTTAAGAATTGTTATCAAATTCTGCAATGGTCGATTGCAATAATCCACATACTACTCCATTGTGGCATTTATAAAACCTTACTATTCATACGGTCTGCAGCAAAGAATTGTCCCTAAATCATCTTTACACAGATGAGAGCATCAAAGCTTAAGGGATTCTTTCATGTCTTACAGAGCCATTTCAGCCTGCAGAGCTGCAAGTTCATCATCTTCTGTGGTACTTTGTGGCGGGGCTCTTCGTGCAGGGGCTTGTGCTGGAGGACTGTAGTTCTGAACAGCCGGTAGTTTTGTGTGTGGTATTGTTGCTGGCTGCAGTAGTTGCTCCTCCAATTCAGCACCTTCAAGTTCCTCCAATTCTGCCTCAAGGTCATCCTGCAAGAAATGGACTCAGACTGGATTTCAGAAAAGTGACTGATTTGCATTTAGATATCTACAAGTTAAGGTAACTACAAGTCCCAGAATCTAAATGGAGAAAAGATAATATGAAGAAAACCAAGGACATTGCTGACCTCATCAATGTCAGCTGCACCTCCAATGGGCGTGGACAAAGCCTCCTGGATTTGCTTCATGTTCTCAGTCTGCTCATTTATCTCATCCATAGTCCTGTCCACATCATCTATATTCCTGTCTCCCCACAGCCAAGATTCTATAAGTATGCATTTTAGTAAAAAAGGCAGGTTTTTTCAAAAGCATCTGGGAGCCCCTGCTACATAGTTGTGTGCCTGAGTAAGTCTGGAAGATAGAAGCATGCTACATTATCCACTGTAAGACCAGTTAGGAGGTCAGCACATCTCCATGCAAACATGTTGAAGAGGTGTGAATATGTTGTCACACAGTATCAACAGATGGCCACCTATCCATCACTCAAAGATTGCAAGAGTATTTCACCCATAATATTGCATGGTGTTACCTGTTCTGGTGCACCAGCTGAGAAAATAGGAGTCTAAACCCCCAACTTGACTTGCAAACTGGAAGGCCTTCTCTCATGCATGAGATTGACATATCAGGCAAATATATTTCACAACAATGTGGCCTAACTAACTGTTTTCATAGCTGTTGGTTACACTGGATGCTTTAATTGCTGCACAAGGACAGTAGGCTTACGTGGCTTTTTGAATGGCTTTCATAGCTGTTGCACCACTGCGAAGAGCATCCACTGTTTCTGTAGTGGCCTTAGCTCCTTCCAGCATTATCATCTGCATAACCCCAAAATGTGCCCTTAAACACACATACCAGCCCTGAAGTACTCAACGACATTCTATGATTGGTAAACTGCTTAGAATCCATAGATTTGGAAGTCATGCTACCAAAACCAGTGGTTTTTATCTTATCCAGAATCCCATAAGATTCTCCCCTTGATTTCTAGTTCAACTCAACAACAAACTCAACTATGCTACAATCCCATAATATTGGCCCACATCCATACGTCTAAAAGAATTGAAACAGCAAAATTTCAGGTCATTTCAATCTCAAACCCTCCCAATTTGCAAGTGCTTGATGTTTCAATGGAAGATCCAGCTAAAACCAGTCTTTCCTTCTGTTTCTAGTATGAAGGGGACAATTCTACAAGCACCGAGACATTACTATAGTTTCAGCACTATATGTCTTTAAAAACCCACAGCTCATACTGTAGAGTTCAAATGTAAGCCTTATATTTACAAGGCTTTAGCTCCATCATTGGATTTTTAATTCCATACAGGGCCTGATGATTGCTGAAGTAAAATGATCAAACAGGATAACAGTAAAACATTGCACAAATCCATACTCAGGCAGTGAAAAGGTCAAACCTGGTCATGAATGCGCAACTGGAAATTCCCCAGCTGCTCCACTTGCACCTCATAGAGCTTCTTCTTTTTCAAGCACTGGATTGCAGCTGTCAAGTTCAACACAGCACCAAATTATGTCTGAATTTATTTTCAAAAGCTGTCTGCCCAAACACTGGAAAAGCAAGGGATTTCTTAGCAGCTGAAATTCAGATTTGAATCATGACCATATAGCCAAGAAAGAAAACATGTTTGTTAATGGTTTGACATAGCTCAATGTAGGGCAGCTCCAGACAATCACATTAGAAAAATACCTCTCTTGTTCTTGGCACGGGTGTAGTCACGAGCTTTTTCAATCTCCAAGGCTATCTTCTTTTGTAATACTTTCTCCTTCTTTTCCAACATCTCCAGAGTCTGCCAAACCAATCAGCAAATTCCAATCCCTTCATGAAAAAGCTCAAAAAATTGTGACTTTTTCTTAAAACACTACAATCTTTCAAACCAGTCAATTATTCAATTCTACATGCGCTGAGAACTGGCTTATAAAACATCCAGCCCAAACAAAAGCTCAAACCTGTCGATTCAAAACTATTTGCTCAGTAATCTGCTTGCTACAGGATTAGGGTATACTACTTACCAAAAACCATGTGGATCATTACAAAATATTTTACTCTCTGCGGATGTAGAACTATAATGTTAACACAAATGGGAGCTCTGAATCCACAAACACAGTTGACGATCCATCACATTGGGACGTCTAAGGTATGTGAGAACAGAGACTTAGCTACTAAAAATGTAATGCAAAAAAGGGAAGGAGAAGAAAGATGAGATGCAATATTATATGGGCAACGGCATTACTTGTAGTCACAAATATTACAGGAAGCAACGTCATTACTGCAAGCCACATTTCCGACGCTTGCCTGCCTAACCGGACACAAGTTGAGGTACATGAAGACCGAGACCTAATTCCTAATCCTCGGAAAAGAAGGGGTCGGGATCTTCATCTTCCTTCTTAGGAACGCACAAACACGTATACAAAAATCATGCCTGCTATCCGCGTACCGATGGACAACAAGTGAGGAGGTATTTCCTGAAGAATAAAACCCTAGCTAGAGATGATTGAAAAAGAGGCAGAGAGAGAGAGAGAGAGAGAGAGAGAGAAGGGGGAAGAAACCTCATTGAGCTTATCGAGGCTGGATAGAGCAGACGGCTCAGCCTTGGGCCGACCAAACACCCTCCCTAACATGATGATGGCCGCGGACTCGTCGAGATCCCCGCTGCAACAACAAGAAGTCACGAAAACTCTGAGAGCAAGGTAGGAGGAGGAGGAGGAGGAGGAGCACCTTTTCTCAACGAACTAGTGCACGAAAAAAGACAGCGTTTACTGGGAGAAGGAGAGCAATGCAGGCGAAAAAGGAAGAGAATGCTGGAAACCTCGGGGAGTAGGGGAAGAAGAAGGGGTGGCGACAACTGAGGTCGACGCGCAAGCGAGGCGAGAGAGAGATGGCAAGTCTTCCAGTGTATTGAAATTTGAATACAACAGCGCGTTCCGGGTATATGTATGTAGTATATATACATGATATGGGCCTTAAAGATAACCGGGTTTTATCCGTATGGTCATTCTCTCCTCGATTTCAACACTCCAAATTGAAAGGGTTTACTAAGTCCTTCATTTCATGCACACTATGTCAATGGCATTTACACCTTGGCTCATGTTGTCATTTTGTGTATTCTGTTTGATTTTTTTTTTGTGTAGGGAATAGATCGAATTTAGGATTATAATATTTTAGATCGATTGCATGATTATTCTTTTTTTAACATCATTTTTCATATGACTTATGATTCATATTGTGTGTGTTAAAAGTCTTGTGCATGTTGGTTTGAGGGTGTATGTATGCTCGCTTGGTCACTCTATTTTTTATTTATTTAGTTTCATATGGTTTTTCTTTTGCATTATGCACCAAGTTGTGTTTCCATTTTTCATCTTTCACTTTGATTCAATGCATTTGTGGTCAACTTTTATATCCAATGGGGACTTACCTTTTTTGTTGTGCTCATTGTGGAGAATAAATTGTTTTGCATGACATTGTTTAGAATGTTTTTGCATTCATTGTGAGAGATGTGAGGTTTCATGTTTTGCATGAACAAATTCATGTCTTCCCACTACTTTCCTTTCAAAATTCTTGTCTTGCCGATGAATTGACGTTGTGTTATTTGTTGATGGCACACACACTTTGATCAATGTTGTCATTGTTGATTGCACTCAAATTGATTTGGTTTCATGTGTTGTTTCAATCTCACAAAGTGGTTACAACATTGGTAGTTCAAGCAAAGGAATGACTTTACCATGATCAATAGTCGCTAAATCCAAATTTTTTTCTTGTTATAAAAACTTTTGGTTGATAAGTGAATGATTTATTTCATCGATGTGCTAACATGGCATGGTCAACAAAAGGTTTTAGTGGTTTTCCTTTGATCATTTTGTGAGTATCATAAAGCATAAGGTGTTGATAGTTTTGTAGAAAGCATAAGGCATTTCTATTTTGAAACACATTGCCATTGCAAATGTGGGTTTTTGTAGGTTTATTGTTTTTTCAAGTTTTCCATCCCTTTCTCTTTATGATATGCTTATTGTGACTAGAGGAAGTCTATGGAACATAATTTGTTCCTTTGCCTTTTATGTCAATTTATGGGGTTCATTTTTTTGGCTCAAACAAATTTGGGTCCTTTTTTTTTTATCCTTATCCCCCTTTGTTGAGTGATTTATTTAATGGAGTTTCCTCATCATGCTATAATGGTTTACAAAGCTTCATTTGTTTTTGAAATAAATGAGATAAAATTTCTCACAATAAAAAGGGTTGAGTATGAACACATATTTTTTCATGTACATGTGAAATGTATTATATAGTTGAATATGCTAGATTTCATACACAAACAATATCTTTCCTATTATTAAATTATATGGATTTTATTCCAAGCAATTTCATAAGTATGATTTGCCCTATAAAAAATGAAGATTGTGAAAAATGATTATTCATTAACAAACACAAAGAGACAAATGATAGAAGAAATGTTTCGACCTAATAGAGTTTTGATATCCATTCTTGAATATAAGAAAGACATCTTTGAATGGAAAGTTTAAAACCCAACCATAACTTTTTTTTTAAAGGTTTTTCAATTTTAGGTTATTACCGAATGGTTGCCAATTTAATTGGCATTTGGTAGTGAGTCATCTTTTGGACTCTTTAGATATTTATTCACTTGTGGGTGTTTAGTGATGGGTGGTTTTACTCTAGATGTAACCATTTTACTTGAAGACATTTTAGAACAAACTAGGGTTTTAAAGGTTTTTAATTTTAAACATAAAATAGTGGTTACTTAATGAGAGCTCATTAAGTAACCACTATTTTATGTTTAAAATTAAAAACCTTTTAGTGGCATCTTTTTGACAAGAATTGGTGTTGTAATTCTCTCCTCTCTTTTTTTCATTTTGTTTAACTTTGGTTGGTGGCGATGTTGCATGCAGCACTTAAAGTAAGGTTTTCTTGATTGACATTTTGTATCTAACACATTTGTGAATTCTTCTAGTTCTAATTTGCATGCATTTTGCATCCCAAGGTAGGTTTTAGCATTTATTAACAAGAGTTTTCAAAATAAAGTTCAGAACTTTCTCCAAACTGCAGGAAAGTGACGACAAACTTTGGGAGGCAATTGAAAAATGACAAGAGTTCTTCAAAAACCAAAAATTTCCTCCTTTTTCTAAAGAAAGAATTTAAACAAGACCAGGCATCTGCAACAAAGTTTTCCAGTTTTGTGTTCTTTTTTCCCTGGGTTTCCAGAATGAGAAACTAACGCCAAAAAACTAGTCATTGACCAAATACTAGACCATGATCTTCATCATGAATGCCAATGCCAACTGCCATTACTCCCACACTCACTTCATGAGCTCCTTACAGAAGGTGCAGCTGCGCATATAATAATCTGCTCAAAACTCCAGTCAAAAGAATATACAGAAGACTGCATCCCAAGTTTCTGTTGCATATTTAGAAGCAACAGGAAGACTCAATCATGATATTGGCTAGCACTCAGCAAACTAGAGTTTGTCGATTCCCACAAGCCAGTTCAGGTAGACATAGATTATGAGAGTGAAAAAACCTTGCTTGGGGGTTTCGGAGTTCTGAGCCATCACCTAATTTGCCACTCACAGAAAATATAAGTGTCCAAGTCGAACGAGTTGGGCAGCTGCATTGGCTAAAGTGTTCAGCACCTTAAAAGGGATGAAGACACACCAAAGTAAACAGTCATCTTCCTGGATCCATTGACTAATTAATTAGGTGCAGAACACTAACCTTTGTGAAATGGTGGAGGCTGCAATACATAAGCCACCATGAGCAGCCACCACTTTTGTGGTGCAACAGACACAGCAAACTATTGGATCTGTAGGGCTCTCATACAGTACCCTTTCTGAACAAGAATCTAAACAAGTTCCTCCTATTCACTTTCAAACCGTTTTGAAGTCCACACATTAAGATCACAAGAAAAGGACCACAAACATGACTCGCAGATAAAGCACAAAACAACAGTAAGTTGCGTTAAAAAAAGCTGTGGAGGGGTGGTCATACCCATCTGAATAGAAAATTGCCATCCAAATTTGGAAAGCCAATCCAACAATCATGCACTGAAGAAAAGATTGGTCTCATACTTTATTTCAAAGCTGGATCTTTGAACTTGAACAACCAACTGCTGCAGATCTTACCCTGAGACTTTCTCTACCTGTTCGTGAAATTTGAGAACCAAGGATGCAAATGGGATCCTGCAAGTACATTCCACATAGCTTTAGTCAACAAATTCAGGATCTTCAGGTGTGCTCTTGACATGTGCAAAGCTGCTGCAGTCTCATTGTGTCTGTTGTGTTGAGTGTCAGCAAGCAGACAACTAAGCCCCAATATAATGCACAAGCTGAAGGTTCTATACTTCGAACAACTTGATCAACAATCTGGAACTCTACATCCTTCCTTGCAATAATGAAGTTAGAATGTTCAACTCTCTTATGTATCTGTTCATCCTATAGCATATGTCAATACCTGAAATCCTCATCTAACATAATGTTGTAATACTATGTTGGTGACTCTTTCAGTCACTTACACCAACATAGCTCTACAACTTTTTCTTCATTTACTCTTCCAATTGCAAAAACTGTGAAGAACCTAAGATACATGGAATATGAATGATCACTGAATCTACTCTTTCTAGCTGCACAGTCAGAAAACAGAATTTTGCTGAGAAATATGAATGCTCTTCACACTACTGTGCCTTGTGGTCAGGTTTTTGGTCTCAAAGAATACCTTCCACACTCCAGTAAGTAGCATGAAGTTAAGACTAAAAGTATGTGTCATACTTTCTCACTTGAATAGGGTTTCAAAAACTGCAACAGGGAGCAAGAGCTTAACCCCCTGCAACTTCAACTTGCCAGATTTCCCTGTTCTACCTAATAGATTAGGCAAGAAAGGAAAAGTTATGTATTGAACAGCTTGCGAAATGTACCCTCCTTTTTGGCAGCCCCTTCTTTGGCTTGTTCAGCCAAAGCAAAGAGACGCTTGAGACCTGTGCTAGATGCAGCAGCAGCAGCAGCAGCAGACTGGGCCATGGCACCCCTGCCCAGTGCAGCTGCTCGGGCCATCATGGCCTCCCTGCTTGGCTGCCCAAATGCTACTGGTGACTGCGGTTGTGTTGATAATGGTGCCAACACAAGTTGCCCAGATGGCTGCACTGCAATGGGTGCTGGCAATCCTTCAGAACTCCTGTTGTTGAAGCGGTCCAGCAATGGCTGCTGCTCTGTTCGTTTTAGTCCCTGCGGCAAAAGAAGCATTCTGCAGTTAGTGACTGAATTGTGGAAACAAATGCTGGTCTGCAGATTACGTCTAAATTGGAACAAGTCTGGCAATGAGCTGATGGAACTTCAAAATGAACAGGAAATTGGAACTTTCACAAAATATCCAGGCATGGATATCATCTGACCTTTAGGTCCAGAATGCGTTGAAAGTCTGCAGCAGATCCCTCAGGAAGTAAAGCCCGATATGTATCAGCTATAGCTTCCATTGGTGAAAGAAGAACCTGGCAAAGCACAACATTTTAGTACAAACTTTCTGCAAAACCTAAACACTTTACTAGGTGCCTATGCCCAATACCGCATCCATCATGTTAAAGCTGTGCTTATGGACTACATTTTGTTGCCCTCAAATGTTGCACAAAACAAAGTTCACAAGTGAGACATAAATCTTACCAGAACGTGTGCACTACTCTATGTCCAAAATGCAAGTTAAGGAAAGAAAGATTGATGACCACCTTAAGTAGATGCTCAGCCTTGCTCATCTCACGTGTTACATACTTGGTATAGCTTGCAGGTGTACTTGTCTGAAGTCAAATTAACCCAGCACCACATGGAAGGTAGAATACAGTCAGCCCTAGTGATGGATCTGACTGCTCATTATAAAATTTCTCGTAGAATAACCAGCACATAGCATTTAAAAGCCAGTCAATGCTAATGGTTATCTGATTTCTCATTGTCAGATGTCTAGTGGAATCACCAGGTCCTTCTCACACAACTCATATTTAACTCAAGCTTAGAACATCATTGTACATCACTGCCAGTATCCTTTGGCAGACTGAGATTAACAATGATTATGTCCTAGTCATCTTGTGCCTAGTGTCCCAATGGTACAAATCTTTTTGCACAGGACAGCAATTTCTCATGAGCTGCTCCTGGCTATGGCTAGTTTGATTCCATGGATCACTCACCGTCACATATAAGCACAATTGACCAACACAATCGACCATTCAGTTCCTGAACATAAATAAAATCAGATGGAGAGGCAGATAGGTGACAGAGTAGTCAAAAAGCCATCTGATATAGCACCACCAGTTACCATTCTGAAGGTTTACAACTGGAGAACAAGCAATACCTGGCCCCCTAGTGATGGAACCTCCAAAAGCAATGTCTTCACTGCATGTGTGTCCAAAAGCATCTGCAGAACAACATTCAACTGTCTTACTTTGGTGCAACATGACTTCTGTGTAAGCAAATCTAAGACATTGGAAATAGAATAACAGAAAATGTCTTCTGGAGTTGTCTACTAATCACAAAAGAAGGGCATATGTTCACATTCCTATAGACTGTTTAACAATGCAAAGATCAAGCCCACATTCAAATGTGACTACTTTAAGGAGAACTGAACACTAATTGGTCAACTCAATAACACACACAAGCACTTGGATCAGAGTGGAGGGAAAGTAGCAACCTGCTGTGCACCCGTTTCTGAAATGCGCTTGCATCTAAAAATGTTGGCATGGAATCGGGGAGCAAATGATGCTGCCAGCTGCACATCCAAATCAAGCAAGCAGCAGTCTTACAAAATTACCTTACACAAATGCCAGATTAGACCACCAAAAAGGTTGTTTTAGAAAAAGAAACCTTTGTCCTCTGTGAATGAAAGTCGGTACCTTGTCCATAAAATATTGGAAGTAAGAAGGTGACAGAAGTCCAGCAATGACAGGTACACTGCTGGAAAGGATAGCGCTGACTCCATTGACATAGCTGTTCAGCATCAAACATGTGTTATGCTAGTATCAGGCATACACCCACCTTTGACCTAGAGAGTAGGAAACCACTCTTAACATGGCTGGTAACGGAGATGAATTTGCCACCTATGCAATAACCTATGATAAGTTTGTGCAAAAAAACCATGTCCAACATGATTACTTAAGGTAGTCACAAAAGCAATTTGTGCACTAGGTGAGCATGCACCCTCTGTGAATATAACTTGGTCAGACTTTGGCAGCCTGTGCCACAAAGAATAAGATGCAGGCAAGTGACCTTGGATGCAAACTCAGGAGGAGATTGGAATTGTCATATTACCCACTCAAAAGGATTCCAACTCTAAGATCCTCATGAAATTGATTCAGGCATGAAGGCCTCTTACAATCCTTTGACCTTCACTATGAAGAAAGAGCTTAAGCATTGAATCAACTAGCTGTTCTGCAAATGGTTGAGAAGTCCACACATATTGACAACACAGAGAGCCAAGGAATTCAGGTGGCCTACTCAGATTGGTCACCAACACCTTCAAGAGTGGCCCATGGAAGGCGAGCCATGTTGATAAGCTCCACCTCTAGCCTTGTCTCCAGGCCGAGCACTAAGGTTGACAAGGCCTTTGTAATCACCCCTGAAAACTCATCCTGCAAAGAAAAACATCACCAATTTGCAGTGAGCAAACATAGAAGTAAACTGAGAAAGATGAGCAAATTCTCCTTGAGTCCACAGAATAAGTTGTTCTCACTTAATATGAACCTTTCACTTACAGCACATCATTTCTTAGGCAAAGATTAAGATGCAAAAAGCATAGGGGAGAAAGGCATTCTCAAAGCACCTGTTCTTCAGACATGTCTATACTCTCTGAAAACTGAACATCAATAAGCTTTGCAATGTTTTCACCCATGTTTGCTGCTGTTTCATGGCAGTATTCAGCTGTGTTCACAATGTAGCATACCACTCTCTCATCTTTGTCCGACACCTAAAATCATGGTGCACAGAAACCAGATATATGTTAAGAATCTGAGATAAGAGGGCATTTCACAAGCAAAAAATGGATGATCTCCACCCAAATAATCCAATGCCATTTTCACTCCATCCTGTTCAACATGGGAATTTCTTTTCTGTTGCATGAAAGTTTGGTTTACTATTTCCTGCAAATAGGTGAATCTCATGGCTATCTCTGGATCCAGTTGATATTTTGTGCAGACCTTGACTTGGCCCTCTGTGCCGGTGACAAGGCCTGGCTGTCCTCTAGGCAAGCGTGCAACAAGCTTTGCCGCATATGCTCTCAGCACTCTCTGGAACACCTGTTTCAGAGAGAAAGAAAAGAACATTTTGACTTCAACATTTCAAAACTGTCAAGTATTGAGTGAAAGCTCCAGGAAAGAGGAGAGGTATAGCACCATATATAAATTGAAGAGGGTTTGATTTCTGCTGAGGGCACTGCAACGCTTCAGACTTCTCTTAATGATCAGAAACACCTGCTCACATAACAGAGTTTGTTGTAAGTCCCTGAACAGGGTATCAGTGACATACTGGAAAAATATATTCATTTATATAAAACAGGATATTATTGTTTCATACTCTGCAATATTTTGTGGAGGAGCATGGTGACAATATTTGAGACCAAGTGAAACCGCAGGAACAAAAAACAAGGTGAGGACCTGAATGCCACTGGAAAGGATGTGGCTCTGGGTGCCTTCTTCACACTCCCATGTTTCTTCCTGTTTCATGGACCATTGAGATGGTAAGAAAGCAAATACACTAGAAACTTAACAAAGAAACCAATTGTTCAAGAACTACAAAAGAAACAAAGGAATCGGCCATAGAAATGAGTCCCAATACCTACAACACAAGCACTGTCATGCTATCATGTAAGAAATGACAATCTATGAGGTGCCAGGAACAGCTAGTGTGTTGACAAGCTCTGGACCTTTCAAGCTCAGTTGATCCAGAGCACATAACCTTAAGAGTGCTATCTAGAAGACAATATTTAATCTGTTCCCTCGGCCAATGGAAGGCAGACATAAAAAGCAGATTATTGCATCTAAGAAGAGGAGAGAATCATGCCAAAATAAGCTTGTCCAAGGCCTCCATCAGAGTCTTCTCTTCTAGCTCAACATATACTGACATGTGGGGCTCAAAGCATGATGATATAGTGCCACGGAAGTTGAAGGCCATTGCAGCCTGCATGGAAAGATTGCATTACTTTCATATTCAGGCCACATTTCCCGTCAAGTGTGGAAACCTGAACATCTTTTTGACCAGAACTGAACATCACTAAAAGATCCTCAATTGGTAAAAAGTTTGTACAATGCAGCATTTGGACACAGAAAATGCAGTAGGAAAACAATCACACTTGTCACACACAATAATAAGCATAGTAATACTTGACATTCATCATCAAGATAGTCCACTGGCAAGTTGCGATTCCACTGCCTGTGAGTTATTTTTATACAATCCAATAACTTCTCCATTCACAAGTAAGAGACACCAAAAACATGCACATATATGGTGTGTGCACTTGCCAAAATTTGCAAGGAACTTTAACTCACCCTTTCATTGGCAGCTTCCTGTTTGGATTTCTTCTCCCCATCTGATTCCTGTTAAAACAACCAAATGTTATCACCCTGACAATTGCACATTTGGGGAGGCAGAGTAAACAATTAAATCAATCAGTTAACAATGGTCAATAGAACAGGACATTGCTCTTCCAAAAATCTGAAGCAGGGTGTTGAATGCCCTACCAACTTCAGCTGCTTCTTGTACTTTTTACGGATGGCTGAGGCTGTCAGTTCTCCATCCTTTGTGTCAAAACCTTCATCGTCACTCTCCTCTTCCTGTTTTTTGGCACCCTCGCCTCCTCCAAACCGCTCCGCCAACTCCTCCTCGAACTCCAGTGTCCTTTGAAGCGCCTGCCAATGGTCAAACAAGTCAACAGAGTCAAAACTACCCATCACTTCATTGCTTTGCTTTTGCTAGCCAATCTACATGAAGTTGTGACATGTTGCCCAAAACAGTCCCTGTTAGTGTGGATCTTTTATTTCCAATTTGAATTGAAAGGTGCTTGATCCTTTGAGCATTCAGCACGATATCTACTTACCATGAAAATTCAATTACCTGCAGTAGAGTTGCCACATCTGGCTTCGGTTGAGCTGTATCCAAAATTTCCATCAACTGAGCCCTGTTAAGAAACTCCCCACATCCATCTCTGTTAACTTTCTCAGAAATAAGCTGCAAAATCAACGAGTTGGTCCAAATCAGCCTCACTGTATAACTCAATGAACTCCCCTAGTTTGTCACTTGGAATCTCATGATCATTTCTCTGGATATTGGAATTCACAACTTAATGAACAGGAAATTAGCCTACCTTGTAACCTTGCAAAACTGCATACAGAGCGTATGTGCTACACGCCAGCTTGGTGGGAAAATAGACCAAACTTCTTCATTGGCCCGCAGTTGCCGCTTTATCCATGCATATCTTCGTTCTGCCTTCTCCAATTTCGCCACCTCTGCATTGCAAAACAACCGAGCAAGGCATGTGTACTCCTGAAACAATCTACTTTGCTGACTTGTAGTAACTAGTCTCTTCTATTTTTTGAAAGGACTCAAAATATGATGGTAAGAACTGTGAAGTAATAAAAAGACAGAAGACGGCACACGATAAAGGAGATGAATGCAACCACTTGACTAATGTCATCATGGTTGACAGATCGTAAAGGAACTACCTGTCCCCTGAAAAATTTGTTGGTATGCCGTGAGCTCCTTGCTGCAAACATTGCGAATGAGTTCTTCTTTCGCAGAGGGATCAAGAGCATTAATGACCAGGCAAGCATCTGCAAGCTGCTGCATCTGTTGCCCGTCTTCACTTAGTCCTGCTGTACCAAGGCTGCTCATCAACCACCATCACTCCTTAGTATAAGTTCTAGGGCCGGTGATGGAACATGAAAGAGAGAGGATGAGAACAGGGTAGGACTAACTGTTACCACTACAATGCTGGCCAAAAAGGAGGTCAGATAAACTCAAAGACACAAATAAAAAAAAGCACATAACAAGTCCCTCCCATTGAGCAAATTAGTTGCACTTTTTGATAGAGACAATCTCTTTCTGTCATGAAACAGGGCAAGGATAAAGGAATGCACCTGGAGAAGTCTGAAAAGATGTGTGATTTTAACATGTCTTTGATTCCCTTGAACTTTTCTCTGAGCTCTGTGATTTTTGGGATATCACTATATGCCTCAAAATGGCTACAAAGCTGGTTTACTGCCTGCAAAACCAGATTGCCACTTCTCAATTCATCATCCTTTGTGGTCTCTTTTTCTCCTTTCATGGACATTACAAACAACTTCAGTGTGAACAACCCAATGACTCAACAGCAGTATAAGACAAGCGAAGGCTAAAATATACAGTATCAGCCAGATGATAGCACATGTGGGTAGACCTCAAGCTGTCCAGCTGCTTCTTTGTACTGACGTTTTGCAGCCATGGCTTGTAGCTGTTCCACAGCTGACACTGAATCCAGGTCCATCCACCATAAAAACAAGTTAGTATCTGGGCTGCAAAATTTTGTGCAACCCACATTCTTCTTCCTTTATCAGCAGATATACACATCCTAGTATGGATCTGAACTGGATTGGTGTTCTTAAATGTCCTGCAAGTTGCCAACAATTACCCTACAAAAGATTGTTGTGTAATAGAACACTTTCCATTCCCACAATTCACCAATTAGAGCTCTATTCAGAGACTATACAAAAGGGAATCCGAATGATTGACACACCCAGCATTGCAAGGCGATGTAGAGCAGTGATTGTGGTTGTGATATGCTTTTTGGCAAAGTCTAGCTTCTTGATATCCCGACATATCTCCTGGACCATCACTTCACTCTGCTCTGCCTTCTCTTTCATCTCACTAATCTTCTGAGTAAGCTCCTGCCACATCATAGCCCATATTCAAAGCACTATTACTGTCCCCAATCAACTTCTGCCAGCAGCATGTGCACAAAAACTTGAGTTCATGTTTAGGGTCTGACATTTTCCAGGCACCACCAGAGGTGGCTACAGTTTCAGGTGCTCAGTCCAGTGGACAGCTCCAAGAGATGTTGTGTTCAATTAGGTGAAGATTTTCTTGAAATCAAAAGAGAGACTACATGAGGCATTCAGAGTGTAGAGGCCAGGTTACTTGAATGGCACGCATGGCTGCTGCAAGGTCATCCTTTGCCTTCGAACCTGATGTGCTCTGCAATACAACCATTGTCAGTTTACCTTGACTATAGATCCAGTTTCAATTGGCAGTATCAATACGACACTGATGTTGTAGCTAACATTTAAACCTCCTTACAAGGTTGTGCATAATACTTGACCAAAATCATATCACAAATAGGCAATGAGCTGACACCTGCTGTCGGACTGCCGCAAGTATCTCTGCATCAACATGACGGATTTTATTTCGGAGCTTCCCAAGAAGTGGATCCACAGCCACCAATGATGCCTCTGAAACCCATATTCAAAGCAACAGTCTCCAGAAGATTGAGAAGCTTGAACACAAGGGAGCTGTGACTCATGGGATGCATACAGTGACAGCATCCATACAGCAAACGCATCCACTTGCACTAAGTTTCTCTTGGCCAATAGAGACAAGTTTTTCAATCCAGAGACAAATCTTAGGGTTTGAGGTCTTGATCTTGGACATAATATCCTTGCAAGTATCAAGAACCATCAATACCTCTCAGTCGAAATTGAGTACGGTTGTGACACAACTTGGTACTAAGGTCATCGAGACTTCAGACCACAAGATAACGTGAGATCATAATAGTAAACATAGTACGGAGGAAGAGAAATGCCAACTAAAAAACATGGAGTCTGAGACCTAATGACAGTCGAATGTTCAGTGACCATCAAAACCACACTTTACAGTAGTGATTACAAGGTTCTGCATGTTGCACAAGATCGGGATTCCTTGACCTAAATCACAGAATTGTTTTTGCTGATCTGCATATCCAGAAATTGATCAAATCTGAAAGGTGCCTCACATTAGTCTCCTCTACAAAAAGTGAAGAGACCGAAGAAAAAGCACATCAGCAGCAGCACAAACCTGTAGGAAATATTTCATTGATGAACTCAAGTGTGCTCGTGCTGGTCTTCGCCATTACCAACTTCCAGAGATATTTGTTTGCTCCTTCCCGCAAGAGCCTCCTCCTTCCTCAAAACGCCTATTCTCCGACCTTGCTCCAGCAAGATGCTAGATCAAGAACTCGGATGCTGGCCATCTACGTCCACACGTCTGGCGTAATTCCCCAAAATTCCAACGACTCGGATATCGCCGTCCTTCCAGCGAACGACTTCATAACCTACTCTAATTTCTACACGAACCCCAGCAACCTAAACAAAACCAAAACCAAAACCTCTTACCACTAGCAGCTGCACATTATGATTACGAGGCTTCCAATCCCTAGGAATGTGTGCAACAGAATGAAGTCCAGCTTTCTTCTGTACAAACTCCCTGTAAGCTGTAAAGATCTAACCATGAGACTCCAAATCCTCCTCAGATCTTCAAAACTCCGCCACTCCTTCCATACTACTCCGATTCTGGATCAGTAAAAACCGAATCGACCAAAAAAACCAAATACCAGGCACGAGAATTCTCGAAAGAGTACTGGATTCCCCAGACACGCACAGTCAGAGATCGAAACTGTTCCACGCCGATCTCGCGCTTTCTGTCTCTTCTCGCACGCTCGCTCGCTCTCCTTCGCTCCCTCCCTCCCGACGACGACGACGACGGAGGGAGGGTATCGGATTCCGCGCAAACGGGCCACTTGCCTCGTGTACAAGGTAACTATTCTGGATGGAATTACCTGACAAGAGGTCTAGATGCATTTGACTCTAGATACCTATATGCACATTCTGTACACCCAGAGGACGTTTCTGGATACCCTAGGACTCTGCGCGCGACGAGAAAACGAGCGGTAGCTGTGCAACGATGGATGAACGGATGCGAAATAACAGAAATTCATGGTAGTTAGTTAGCTCAGTTTGGCAAGAAGCGAATTGTTGGATGGATGGATGGATGATAAGTTGTTAGGAAACAGTTTTCTGTTTGGCTCCAGCGTTCCCTAGTTAAGCATGGGTTGGTTTTTCTTCCTACTACCTACTTTACTAACCCATCCACAAGGGTAGGAAAACCAGCCTTGGGTTTTAGAACAAATTAGAACATGTCTAGTTTAAGACTAGGTCTTGTTTTCTTTTTAATCTTCATTACACATAAACAAAAAATCAAAATAAAATGTTCAAATTATTTTTTTTTGGCGTCAATATTGTGTTTAAATTCATTATAAAGTATATATAGTAGCTTAAATGGATTTTGGCCCCTATGTAATATAATAATAGGTCTATTTTTTATATGAGGACTTTTTAATAGGTAATATTTTTGCCTTTTGAAATATTAAATTTGGATTTGGAAACTTCAATTTAATCTAAGCATGAGATATTTAAATTATTTTTAATCATTTTTTTAAATAATTGTGATTTTTACCATGGTACATGTGGGTGTAGGGTCATCCAAGGTAATCAATGAACATGGAAAAATAAATGTTAATAAGTAGGTGAGGTAGGAAAATTACCAATCTTTTAGAAATAAATAAGTCCATGTGAGTGAAAAACATTATTGATGTGCGATGGTTAATTGGGGTACAAAGACCCACTTGGAGAAAAAACTTTCTTATCTAACTAATATCCATTTAAGATGGTGTGCTCGTTTATTGTGATTCACCCCTCCACTTACCTACCTACCTACCTACTTACCTGTTATTGATTTTTATAATCCAATGACAAACTAAACTTATAAATGTCAAAAATAATAATATCATCATTGAAATGTGAAAGTATATCAAAAACCTAGTTATTTGCAACTTAGTTAAACTTTTAACCTTTAATGATAATAAACAATAAACCGCAAACGCAAGTATAACAATAAGTGCCTAAAATAACATTGTAATACATATATTTGGGTATGTCCACAAATTATCAACATGGATACCAAAGGGTAGCTTGTAAAATGCAACATTTTCATGTAAATATATATATAATTATAAATGATAAAATGGCAAAAGGCGTGCAATACCTTCTTGTTTTGTTATTGTCGTTGAAAATGACAAAGTTAGTGCATACCCTCACTTGCTCAACAAATTTTAATGTAACATCATAGGGCATTTGTAGTTGTTTGAAATTTTTTTGAAAAAATTCAAATGGCCTAAAGTTAGATTGCTTGATAGATTATCGAGACATCTTCCTTAAATAGCAAAATGTTTTATGAGTAATTAAACAATGTTTTTGCCTCATATGGTTTCATTCTTTAAGAACACCATTTTCTTTTTGAGATTGCTCTTAAGGTTTGTAGTTAAAGATGTGAAGGAAAGCCACTACAATGATTCCAATCCAATCCCTTTCGACTCCAGAGCTTATACAAGAACATAATAGTTTTGCAACATACCTTGAAGGCCATGATGAACAACGAAATCGACAACACAACCAAGCTCTTCATCTTTCAACCTTAGCTCCTTCAAAAACTCCACCTTGGATTGCAAGTTATGTTTGATACTTTGACCAAAAACTACATGATTTGATGTAATAAGTTTCATAAGGCTCTTCCTTCCAACTCCCATTGATATGGAAACAAATTCATGCATTTTTTGTATTTCAAGAAGCAACAATTTTCTATGTTTATGTGATTATAATGATTTTGGTGCTATTGTAAATAAGCAAAGCAATTTAAATCACCATTTTTTAAATGAATTTTTATTTTTATTTTTCTAGCAAAATTTTGTATCAAATTCTTGGTTGAATGTGATGGTATAAACGTTTTAAATCAAAGCTCTCAAAGAGCCTTATATAAGAAAATTTGGGGGTGGGAGGTTATTTAATTGTGTGAACAATGAACAATTTTGTTTTATCCATATGGGTCTTTTTGTGTTGTGATTTTTTTCATGCAATCTTTATTCATAGTTATGACATTCTTGGTGCGAGAATGTTATGGAAGCCCAAAAAATCCATAAAATTCATTAAAATTCGCGCCGAAGAAAGTTATGACAAGGTGCTAAATCAAGAATTTCTTAAAAATTTATTGTGCAAAATGAAGAATGTCATCACTAGGTCTTTATTCATATATATGAGATCTCTTATATTGTTATGGAGATTTTTTACAATCCTCATACACATATGTATGAAACCTCTCATGAAATTTGTGGAAATGACTTTGCAATTTCATAGATCTATAAATGCTCTTATGTTTTAATGATGATTTTTTTCCAATCAATATAAATATGTCTGAAACCTTTTGTATTATTGTGGACACTTATTTACAATCCATATAGATATGTTTGAGACTTCTTGTGTTGTTGTGAAGATTTCTTTGTAATCATCTTTAATGTATGTGAAATGTTTACTTCAAAGAGTTTTAAGCAAGACAAATCAAGGAAAAATGCACTTTGTTTTGATGCATTCTACATGATTTTTGAGTGCATTTTGTGGAGGGTAAAACCTTGGTATGAAAATATTATTAAAATAAAGGCCCTCCCTAAAATGGGAATTGAAAAAAGGTGTTGCATTTTGTAATTCCCCCATTCAAAGGTTTTAACCAACATAAAAAATGTATTTAACTTTTTTTGCATTAGGAAAAACATGGTGATAACAAAGCAAATGGCTATTGGCAATGTGTTCAATGTATAAGGGGATGGGAATGAATGGTGACCAAATAAAAGATTGGGTGACATAGTTTATTGAATGGGAAAATGATGGGAAAACACTATGAGGAATCATGTTCGTGGTAATTAGATTGCCCTACCATTAAAGCTTTAAAACAATTAATATACAACTACATTGCAATGGTCACACAAAAAATTAATAAAGTGCCATGTCAAAAAATTAAAGAGTTGTAATTTATTTGCAAATTATGTTAATAGAAAATTTATTCTTTGTGACTTGTTTTATGTAACTACATGTATCACATGTAACTAAAAAACAATTTTATATGCCATTTTTTAGTTGCATACAACATGTGCAATTACATAAAATAATTCACAAAAGATAAATTTTCTTTTATTCTTAATTACAATATGGGTCTCTATATAGTAGAATGTACATTCTATAGATACAAATGTAGTCAACCCTATTTTTATTTTATTGAAAATTTGCACTTTAATAACATGTGAAACTACATTACAATTAGGGTAAATGTGGCACGATCAAATTAATAACTATTTTGCAACTAGTTTACGACCTTAAGATGAATGTTCATGCCACATGTATGCATTTCATCACACATTACATATGACATTTTCAACTTGTTTGCAATTAGTTATCAACTATTATTTCATTCATATAACTAGTTGTGCCACTAGGTTACCATTATATACATAATATTGTTCCATTCTTTTGTGACTATTGTTCAACTATTTTACTACTAATTTTCCACTGCATTGGAATTTGCAACATCATGTTGCCTTACAAACTTATGAAACCATTAAACTCAACAAAGGTGAAAACTTATTCTTAAAATGATTTTTTTAATGTATATTTTAATACAAATTCAATTAGGGTGTACATATGAATCTATTTGAATGTTTTATACCATAAACGTCTAATTGTTTCATTAACAAAGGCTGATTCCTTCAAATTGACCATGTGCATGTGCATGTATAAAAAATATCAAGAAGAATTACAAAGGATTTTTTTTCCCCTTTTAGCAAATAACATCAAGTAAACATGTAAGCTAAATTAGTGAAGTTAACATTTGAACACATTAATCAAGTTAACCAATCAATCAAGTGATCATTGTGAACAACTAAAATGCAATTAAATTTCAACTTGGAATTTGAAATTTGAAAATATGAAATTTGGGCAAGAAACCCATGACACATGGTAGTAAATCAATAGATGTTTCCCTTTACATCAATGACCCTTGTGCACCTCTGCATATTGTTAAGACATTCAAGATGAATTTGTAAAAAATATTTTTTTCTTTAAACATTTTGTGGGCTTTTGAGTTTTTTAATGATGCAATTATTATATCATGTGTTACATAAGTAAGATTTGTTTGTTTTTCTAGTTTATAAGTAAAAGTGGAAAGTTGTCACAAATCTTTTTATTTATGTAATAAACTTGAAGGTTGAAGGTTCTTGTCCTTAGAGGTTGAAAGTTTTTATTATTGTTTCTCGGAGGTTGAAGGACCGTGATTTATGTTTCATGAGATGTTTATTTATATATATTAAAGAAAAATGGTATGAAAAAATCTTCCATTTTCTTTTAAAGTTTATATGTAAAATGTAATTTATAATGATGACAAATTTATAGGGGTGAATTTTTTTTAATGATAATCATGTTGTGATTTTTGTTTGTGTTTGAACAATTGAAAATTTGAGGTGGAAGGTGGAGTTGAAATAAAATTAGTTTTCTCAAATACACATGTCATTTTTGTGCATTTTTTATTACTTTTGTGGTTTTGTTTGAAAAGTATAGCGTTGAGTAAAAGAACATGAACATGCGACATTATGTAATTTGCTTAGGTTGCTAATAACTATGTGATTGAATGCATTATTGTTTGTTGTGTATCTACCCAAACCAATACATGCAAGACGACAAATTCCAAGACAACAAAGCTATGGTGAATTTGAACCTCAATTTTCTAAATGTGAGATGCATTTTATTTTCAAAAGAACAATTGTATGCAAATGTAATTGATTATACTTTAGTCTGTATCAATGTTATGTACATTTCATTTTAATGATAAACAAGTTTTGTTGATGGCATTGTATTTGTGAAGTAATTTTATTTAAGTTAAAAGGATGGACATTTAAATATGTTTTGCATTGCAATGTTATATATATGTTGTTGATTTCGTTTCACATGTGACATTGAATATCATAATATGGCATATTTCAAAAAGACAAGGTGAAATCAATTTTTTTTTCCCAAACTCCATTTCAGCAAAAATCATAAATTTAGATTTATAATGAAATTATATTTGAAGACTTCTTTTAAATGTCTTATAAATCGTTTTCCAACCTTGAATGTCAATGCATACAATTTCAAATCCATTTCATGTTTATAATTGGTGATGGAATGTAATTCTGCATTATTTATCATAATTTGGACATTGAAAAATCTCCATATTTGCATTGTAAATTATAATTTAGTTGTCCGATACTACTAAAATCAACTACCATACAATTACATTACAACCCATAATTAAACACCTAATTACAAAAGACATCAATGGACTTTTTTTATCAATGGATGAATGAAAAATCACACAAACATTAGGTTCACTCATGGATGAATGAAAACCTTACAACATTAAGTTTGTCAATGGATGAATAAAAATTTGCACAAACATTAGGTTCATCAATGGATGAACCTACCTATTGGTTATTCCATAATAATCATTTTGTTGCCATTTGCAAATTGGGTACATTGTAGTTACACATAAGTATTACCGTGTTGTCACAACCCTAAGATTGGGTTCACAACAAAATGTGGAGTGCAAGGTCCCATGAAGCCAAAAAAATGTGTTTAGGTGTGAAACACGTTATCACAAATGGGGGAGAGTGCAAGGGATGGAGCCCAATGACTCCCAAATGCATTGCCACTTTGGGAATTGTAATCATGCAAGGGTTGTGAATGTTTGAAGTTTGGATTGGAGAGGCAAACAAACATTAAATAGATCCACTAGGACACCATTAGAAGGTATTGAAACATAAATGATTAAAGTGACCTTGCATTGTTCATCTATACTTGATTTGCATGAGTTATGATCAAAAGAAGGGGCATGAGTCAAATTGAGAATTTGATTCTCAACCAAAAGCCCCTTGAAAAAAAGGGTCAAATGAGTTCTGATTGGGGTGTGTTATACACCATTGGAAAGATCTTTTTGAGGGCTATAAGATATTTCACTTGTGTTTGAAAAAATACTTGATTTAATAAAAATGTGAATGTCCAAAGTTGTGGGACAACAAAAGACCCTATTTTGGGACTCCCAATTTGAGATGTGACATTTGGATGTTATTCCCATAGATAAGCATACAATATACTATAGGGATGGGAGTGGTGCTTCCTCCCAAAGGTTGCAGGCCATGTAAAGTTTGTGCTTGAAGTTGTCTTTACTAAATCCGCCACACCACTTCCATTCATTTGCACTAACCACCTTTTTTTTGGGGTTGTGCAAGTTGATCTCATCTTGAACTCTTGTTTGTGAGTTCGTCTTAACCCCATTTTGGAGCTCCAACACACCCTTCATACCCCCGAAATGCTTCAAATTAGGGACCATGCCCCAATTTTTTTTATTTTTCCAATATTTTATTATGGGACCCGCATTTGGGTCTCTTAAAGAATTTGGGGGTGTGTCAATTATGTTGACATGAATTGTCACATAATTATTAATTAATTGTAACCATTAATGTGTTTCCACCATAATTGCAACTACAAATGAATTACAATGAAAATCAATAGAATTCATCATTAATGGGCATAAGCATGTTCAAATAGGCCAAAAAAATCTCGATAATGTAAAAAAATAGAATTATCAACTTTAGAGGTTAAAAAGTAGGACAAATTTTTTTAAAATATTTTTGAAATTATATGAATATATGTAGTATGATATGAAAATGTTTAAAACCTTAAAATGTTGTGTTTATTTTTTCTCAATTTTACTTTCATTTGCTTTTGGGTGTTTACATGTTAAAATGTACACATTTTGTTTGAAAATTGAAACTACATATAATATCAAAAGTAGCAACACATAATATTTCATTCACTTTGAATTATTCTAAAAATCACACATAAATGACTTGGGTCTCAAAATTTAAAAATTCACAAGAATGTGGATATGAAATTGAATAATAATTGGGCATTTGAATAGATGTACACCAATAATTTAATAAAAGGTTTGTTAATGGTAGAAAACTAACCTATGTTGTTTAAAACACCATCGATGTTAGGAGATGGTAGTACCATCACTGGATGGTAATTACCATTAGGTGGCAAAATAATCTTAAGAGAATTATGGAATGAAAGAGTTATTTTACAGTAGTGTTGTTAGTACAATGGACTATTTTCATAAGATAAAATAGTCATAAGTTGATTTTGGGAGGAATTATAATTATAAATTTTATTAATTATTAAAAATACATCGTAATCTAGTTCACTTAGAAGGGCATCCTGGTAACTATTTAATTATTGGTGGTAAATATCTTATATACCATATATATTTACTAGGGGGTGAAACAATATGGATTAATTAATTTAAGTGGATAATGGATGGATGGATTTCTTTTAACTAATATGTGTCGAAGGAATTAGAATAAAGAAATATATTAAGATAATGAAATGTAGGAAGATAAAGACTCAACCTCTATGTGGTGAGCATCCTTTTTAGATTCCTTTTTTTTTGGGAAGGAGTGAAAGATTTCATGAGAAGATTATAAAATAAAATCATTGGCATTAGGAGGATGACAATGTGTGTCCTCTTATGTGAGAAAGAAGGAGAATAACATGAAAGAAAGTTGTATTTATCCATATGTAATGTAAAATGGTTGAAGGTTATATGGATTCTAAAGTTTTTTCTTAATATGTGTTATATTTAGAGTGTGATAAAGGAAGGGAAAATAATGTATATCAAGTTTATATAAATTTTTGCTACTTTTATGTATTAATTATTCTTTTATTTTATAAAGTTATAATATTATCTATTATTTTTTCTAGTTTTGGACTAAAAAGTGCATTCTACCACATGACAGTAACTACCATCTAAAGGGAGCAACAAGGAGGTAGACATGAGATTTGGGATTTGCAAAGAAGGTAACATTGCTACAGATGATAAATAATGACCACAAAGGGTTTGTAAATAGTGCAAATGGTAAGCACCAGCTACAAAGGGTCTATAGTTGTTGTAGACGGTACGCAACAACTATCAAAGGTTTATAAATGGTTGAGGGTTTCTTTTCAAGTTTACATATGACAATATGTGCATGAAAATATTTATTGCATGATGATAGTCGATGTAGGATAGTAGCTACAAGATGGTAAACAATTAATAAATAAGTTTTCTTCTCATATGTTTTCATTTTTCCTATTCCTCTCTTTATTCAATAACCTTTTTCCTTGATGGTAACTAGGTTGCCAAATTCCATGGTTTAACAAAAATAAATTTAAACCCTTATTTGATAGCATTTTTCAATATTTTTAAAATTCAAAACTTCACTTTATTTATGTCAAATGATTAAAAAAATACTTAGCCCAAATAAATTTTCCATGGAGCAACATGTTTTTCAATGTAAATACATACATAATCATCACCATTATCATACCATAATGTTTTAATGAACAACTTAAAATCATTTTATATAAATTCCATGACCTTTAAAAAAATTGAAAACTTTGATGGGGAAAATTACTCTTTATGGTTTTTTTTATGTGTAAAATTTGATGGAATAATTTAAGCAAATGAAAAAAAAATTGAAATCTTTGATGGGGAAGATTATTCTTCATGGTTTTTTTTATGTGTAAAATTTCATGGAATAATTATTATTAAATGCAATTTTTTTGTCTTTTTGTTGGAATTTCATAGATGCTTCAAGGCTCTACAAGTCAAAATAATATTTTGTTGAACTATTATATCATTCATATATACATTGATGTCACAAACTAGTGTTGGATTGAGACATAAACTATCATTTATTACAAAATTTGAATGAAAATTATTTTCCAAATTCTCACCACAATGCATGAAAATTGGATAGGTATTAAAATTTGTCAAATTGTGATAGTTTTTTGTGTAAACCATAGCATGCAAACCCCTTTTCTTGATTTGGTGTTATTGTCCCATTTTGCATAAAGTAAAAATAAAATATAATCATAGCCTTTCATTTTAAAAATTCATTGTTATGGTTCCCTCAAAGCATGTTTTAGCATGTTACAAACACAAAATGCATTCATAGTTCAAAAGTAGGTCTTTAAAACTTCAAAACCACGTAAGGCAAAACTTACTTTTGCAAGATTTAGCATTGTTATGATTGAAATATTCAAGTTCCAAAAATGTATATCCATATGCATGAAGGATCAAACATTAATAACACATCATTTGAATAGTTTGATTTGGAAAAAATATTAGTTATAAAATTATAATAAATAAATAAAATGGCTTGCATAATAATATAAAATTGGGATGACCATATAGGGTTTATTAATCTGGTTTGTACACCCCAAATTTTATAATATTAGTAAAATCAAATTCAAAAATTCAAATTTTATTTTCCACCTATTTTTACTTTTTGAGTAAGCATCACCAATTGGCCTACTTTAACATGTTTGTGCCTTGATTGATGGATGAAAAAAAATGTTAGTGTGACATTATAATGGTAATTGTAAATTGGTTATATTGGAATTACACAATAATTGTTTTTACATAGTTGCAATTGAATTGCACGAGTTACATATGTATTTAATTCCACATATGGTGAGTTGCATCCGTTGCAACTCATATAACTTATTAGATAACACTCATGTGTTGTAGAAATATGTTGAATTGTAATGAAGTTGCAAGTGATCATACTACAATTCAAAAACCCAATCACAATGCCAATTACAAATCACCTTATTTCTCATAATGAAAAAAATTTGACTAAGGAAAGACAAAAGTCAAAGTTTTTCACTAAGGAAATCATACCTCCTAATTGACAAGATTTCCTTCCCACAAACTCAAAGGGATATTATGTGTTGTAAAGTTCATTCAATTTACATTATAAAATTTGGCCTAAATCTTTGAAAATTTATATTTGGTGGGAAGCAACATAACATAATTCATCCTTTTTTTATTGCACTTTTTATGTAAAATAAACTCCATTATACAAAGGCCCAAACTTAATCACAAATGGAAGGTTGTTATCATTTTATCATCACAATACTTGTCAAAGAAACCTTTTCAAAAATCTTTATTTGCCTTAGTTCATTTTATGACCTTTTAATTATTAGTCGATTGCTTTGAGTTTATGTTCACTCCCACCTAGTTTTGATGATATTCACATCTTAAATCATGGCCACTTCACTTTGAGATGTAAATCATTCCAAGTACAACCTTGCAAATGTCATATGGTCTTTCTTGGACTTTTTCCATGGCTCTTGTCCTTTTGTTTTACGTTTCACCCCTTTGGAAAGATTGAAAGTCTTAGGTGTCCCACTCAATTGACCTTCATACACATGAAGCCTCATTGATACTTTTTGTTTGGAATGTCCACCATGCAAATGTATTCCATAAAATGGGTGATGTCTAAGTAACGATCAAATTTTTGACCCATTGTTTTGCATTGCTCACATCTTACCAAATATAATGTTTGTCACCTTTTGCAATATGGTCTACATTTTAACATGTTTCAATTTCAAGGTTTTGGTTGACTTCTAAGCCCAAGGTCCTTAAATTGTCCAAGGAAGGCTTTAGCCCATCAACAATTGTTTCTTCTCATATCAAATATAATTGGAATTTAAATCCTTGCCAAATGAAAAAAGTAAACATTAAAAAAAGCTTAAATATATCATATTTAAAAATATTTAAAACTTCAATGATAGATTTGATTATTTCCTTGTTATTAACATGATAATTTTGAAAATCACATGTTTTAGTATGCATGCAAATGAATTACTAGAAATGCTGCTAGTTTGTTTGAAATGTTGTATTTATTTATTTATTCTCAATTTTTTCATATTGTAGTTATAATTTATCAAAAGTTCAAAATAAATCTTGGTTTGGAACTAGTTTTAGACTTACTTTAAACTATTTTATTACAAAACAAAAATTCAAACTTTGTACTACATTCACAATTAGTGTTTGGTACAAAATAATTCACAAAGGTTTAATTGACAAAAAATAGAAATTTTTATTGACACTTTCAAGAATTATTGACAATTGAATTCTTGTCTCAACCATTGGGTTACTATCACAAATCCACAAGATAACACAAGGTGAATTTTGCATGCTTATTCTTCAAATGTTGAAATTCTTAAAAAATAAATTTGAAACTATCAAACCTTGTTTTATAAAATAACTAAATATTGAACAAAGAAAAGTTAATTGTTAGCTATGGGGTACATCTTCAATTGAAACCATGAACCAAACGAAGGGCATCATGGTTTGACATGGAAATTTGAAAAAATAAAATTGTATATAGATATATATTGCACTTATGTGATTGACATATGACTTTACATGAACATTGTTGATTATTTTTATTGTCCATTTTGCCATGCTTTCAACCTAGATGTTTCATTTCACACTCAATTTCAAGTTGAAAATATCAAATATTTTTTAACATGGAAATAAACAAATAATGTCAACCCACCATCAACATGGGTTTTTAAACCCACAAACATGTAAAGTTCATTTACTATTGTGAATAACTTAAGGTCTCATTCTTCATACCCATCGCCTTCTAATTGCCCCATTCACACAAAGCCATATATTTTTGAATTAAAAAACAACAAACCATTGCTAGTGTAAATATTTGAAATCTCACAAGTTTACATACCCTAACTTCATTATAAAACATTATTAATATGCCTATTATTAATATCCATGTAAAAATAATCTCAAACAATTGTACATAGTGACTAGCAACATAAAAGAACATACTTTAATGAGTAGCCCTATTAACATTTTGTGTAAGTGCTAAACATGGTGCCCCAACATTCAATATGAAAGAAAAAATTAGTTTCATTATCCATGGCAAGATTAAATTTGATTATGTGGTTGTGGAAATAAAACCATTTAGTTACAAAATCCTAGTTATTCACAAATATTAAACTAATACTGAAAATATTAAAGCAAAAAGGGGGAGTTGAGGTAATTGTTTTCTAACATTTTCATCAAAGAATAGGGTTTTAATTAGGTTATTTGATTTGATTTTTCTTAATATTTTTAAAAAAGAGATGGGTTCAATTTCTATTGTTAATCAAATAAAATTTTCCACCTAAAAGAAGATCAACCAATATTTCAATTATGTATCTATCAAGAAATGAAACACGTGTAATGTGATAATTTATAGGTTTTATTTTCTCAAAGCAATGACCTTCCATTCGAAAGGTCCCAACCCATGTTGATAAAAACATCTTTCTATAAAAATTGTGGACCTAGTAATCTTAAATACACATTAGGTGATGGTTATTGAGTATCAAAACAAATAACACAAAAAAAATCAAATGTATTGGAATTTACCCATGTCATTAGGCATAACTACCATCCAAAAACATAAACTAAAACCCTTGAAAAACATAACCAATGTTTTTTTTAAAAACTTGTTGTGGTAGGAAATTTACAAGTTCATTCCATGCAAGATGGAGATCGACATTTTTATTTCTAAGAAAAAGATTGGGTAGTTACCATCATGGCCCATCCTTTTAGTTTTGTTGCAAATTGTTTTCATTGTCATTGATTTCTATCCATCATTGTTGTTGCCATCCTTTGCTAACGCTGCTTGCCATCATTACAACTATCGTTCATTGACCATTTGCAAAAATAAAACAAAAAGTTGCAATATAGTACAACTCAAATATGAAACAAAATCCCAAAGGAAAAAAATATCATATATATATATAAGAAAAACACATATTTTTGAAACCACAAAAGAAAGTCTACCTTTTTTGGAACACATATCCCTTCTATTTTTCCACACTCATTTGAAATACATCTTGATTTCCAAATTTTTCAAACTTCTTTCAAAACCCCACAACATCAAAAGAAAATATCCTTTCCAAATTCTTTTATGACAAACATAAAAAAAAGGGTCTAAACCCCACAATGTTCCCTACCATACATTGATCCTCCTCATCTTATTTTAAGTTTATTCACCTTACCTTGTTTCCTCATTTTTATCTTCAAAGTCAACCTACCAACTCACCTTTTAAAACAATCTTCAATATTTTCCTAAATTAATGAAAATATTTTTCACCTACCCACCTTATTGAACAAAACATTACAATTTATACTAAAATAATTAAAATAGTTTTAAACACTTTTATGTGTACTATTAGTAAATTTGATTTATTGAATTTATCACAATAGTTAAAGTTTAATTATTTTGCCTTCAAAGTAATTTCGTGATGATAACTATCATTAGGTAACACTTCCCTTTTCAACAATAGTTGAATTGTTTTTGCATATTTCAAAATTTCTGCCCACTTTAAACAACTCATTGGTCAAAGGTTAATTTGGTTGCAAGGTAAAATCTTTAAATGATACACCATTGCACCTTATCCAACATTTTAAAAAAACAATGGGTTCAATTGTTCATTCCAATAAATTTTGTTTTCTCATGTTCAAACCTAAAGTAAAGTGCATGATTAACATCATTTAAAAGTTTATTCACATTTAATTTGTCATCAACAATGTTTTTAATAACCCTTAAAATTAAACTAAGGTTCCTCGATTAATGCAACGTGTTTGTTTTACTGTATTTGAAATTCACCCAATGAATATTCACCTTTTGAAACACAGCCTTAGTGATGAACATAAAATTGTTTCATTTGTTTCCATTGTTAAATGAAAATGACTTCAACCCCCACACTTTCTAAGCTTCTTGTCAATTTATCAACATCCTTTTCAAGAAGGTTCACATCTCAAAAGATTATGCACAATACATATTATTATTTATTTATTAAAATATTAAATGGTTCACCAAACATCAAAACAACGTGTGATCATTAAGATTTAAATTGACGAAATGGACAACATAACTTGAAACTTGTCGTGAATGGTGTCTACAAGGTCGCACAACCTTTCATCTCATAAATAAAAAATGCAATGAACCACTACTCATGAAACATCTGTATGTTCCAAATGTCAGTAATTTTATATACAAAGAATTCACATCATTGTCAATTGTTCACATACTTACCAAGTTTCATAGGTCCATAATTTTTTTATGCAAAATCCAATTTTCATAAGTTTGTACAAAAGTTGCATGAATTTCATGCTATTGTTAATATGAATGATATTTGTATGTATTCAATATTTTAAATATTCAAATAAGTGAAATATTGTTTTTTAATGACATACATGAATTATATCACAATAATTGCATTAATTTAATTAAAATGTAAAGTGTACATACTTCACATCAAAACATCAGAAGTACCAAAAAAATAATTTATTTATATATATTATAATACCATTTAAAATTTTTGAAGCTCAGGGATTTTACACAAAAATAATGTTTTACAATCTTCACATGAATTCTTTTGAAATTTCCTGATATTGGAAGTTTGTGATGCTAGTAGAATTTGATTTTTTTTCTAACTTATAAAACAATAATTGCATTTTAAAAAATGTAGTTGAAGGTTGCATTAAACAACAAATTTTTACTTTATGCAAGGTACACATGTGTGCAAATGTGTTTTCCGCATCAGATAACAATTCCATTCACATTCAAAGCACATTTGTACAAGGACTATTTCATATTTTACATTAAGTAGTATTTTGACATTAGACCATTACACTTTTGCACCTAGTTCGTAGGATGAAATCTTCAACTAATGTTGGTTGATTTGATTTGATTATATTTTGAAATTGGTAAGCCAAGGTGACAAGTCTTTGTGAATTTTAGTTTTTGCATCACATAGGATATGTGTAACACAAATTTCGAATTTTTAAGACCTTTTTATTATCAAGTTCCTTTTTAAATTAAAATTCAAGGTACCAATTACCATGATATATTTTTTTAGTAATATTTGATTATTATGCATGAGGTTTGGTTTTCAAATGCCCATGACCTTGACAACCAATTAATGTATTGCCTAAGTAGGTTCCAAGGTTTAAGTTTTTTTTTTTTTTTTTCATGACTACTTCCTCCTTGGATTCTTTTAATCATTATGTGTACATATTGATCCAATGCACATAAACATACATGTGTTCAATCTTTAAGAACTTTTGAATTTACTGGGCTTTCCAAAATAAATAAGTTACACCTTGGACTTCCAACTTTTTTTATTTATTTTAAAACTTAGCTTTTATTCCTAAAAATTGATTTTATATATTTATGTGTACTTCCTTTTACTTTTTACTTTTTACTTTTTCCATTCATTTGATTAAACAATTCAAAGACAATAGTATTTGAAATACAAAAAAAGAGAAAAAAACATAGAATAAAAAACCACACAAACATTATATTTGTTTATAGGCATTTTCGTAAGAAACTAACATGAACAATTAATTGCAATGTAATAACATATAATTACATATACAATCTTGGCGTGTCTAATGCAGTTGCTACAACTTGTCCAATAACATTAACATTGTAGAAATACCTTGAGTTGGAAATGATTGTTATAACTCTAAAATCAAGTTGAAAAACATGCTAAAATATGTCTATTGTTATCATGGACTTTTGAATTATGTTGTGTTAGATGAAGATCCACAATTTGTATCTAGGTTTTGGAAATCATTGTTCCAATGTTTGAAAGTCTAAATCAATCTTTCTTCTACATTCTATTCACAAATGGATAGACAAACTAAATGTGTGAATCAAATTCTAGGATAATACTTGTAATGAACAATCAATTATCATTGAGACAATTGGACAAATCTTCTACCCTTAATGAAGTTTTTTTACAATAATAGTTTCCATTCTTTTGTTACGTAGACTCCGTTATTTGCCAACTATGGAAGACACCCTAAGAATGATATATTCACTCTTGCAAAAGTTGATAACCTTATTATTGAAGATTTGGCTACCCACTTATACAAAATCCAAAAGGAAATGAAATCATGACTTTAAAAAGTTTAAGAAAAATACAAAATTAATGTAGATGAGTCTAGGAAGGAACAACCTCTATTTTGATTAGAAACAAGCTAGGTTTGTTTTCTTCACCACAACATGAAAACCAATTGCCTTTGTAAGAAGTTAGATTATCAATGTTTTGGGTCATTTTCTATCATCAAACATATCAACATAGTGGCATTTTGATTACAACTTCCAAATTTTATGAAAATACATAATGCATTTCATGTTTTTCTTCTTGAGTATTATAAAGATTCATCCATTGTTGGAAGACCATAACTTGTGTTTGTTCATGTAGAAATCCATGGTAATGAAGATTATGAGATTGAAAAAATATTAAATTTTAAATGTGTACGGCAAAATCTATTATATTTTGTTCATCGTCGAGGCTTTGACAAATTAATGCACAAACATGGGAATCAAATACCAATCTTGAAAATGCACAAAATAAGGTTCAAAAGTTTCACACTTGGTTTTCAAAAGGCCAAATTATTGTAACACATTCAAATTTGAATAAACAATAAAAGTTAGTTTTATATTTTGTGTCAAAATAAATGTTTTACCTCTACTTATAAATTTTAAGCAAATTGATCATTGGCTCCTTATGGAACTCATTGCTAAAGGGGGGTAATGTAAGGGATATACAAAATCCATATGAAAACATAACTTTATGTGTTAATATTTGAAAAAGTATATAAATTGTACCTTCATGTATATACGTATTTGGAGAAAGTCTTTTCAAAGTTTCCAACAACTTTCAAGAGATTAAAAACTAATATGTAGCCATTCATAAAATCCTACAAGTTTTGGGATACTCAATGTGAAACTCTTAAACCTTATCTTGAACTTCAACTTTCATCTAAAATGCAATTGTCATGATTTGCTTTGAAAATTTGTTTAGAATTCTTTTTTTCACTTCATTATGTTTGTCCTTCTTCAGTCATTGTTTCAATTTTGTCTTTGGTACCAAAAATGAAATATATGTAAAGTAAGAAAAAATCATTTTACAATGTGGTAAATAGCATAAGGTGGCAAATAATCAACTTTCCATTATTGAAATAATTTGGTGAAGCTTTCATATGGATATCCCATATTTCCTTAAAGATTATGTGATGAGAGCTCTTAGGAGCCTTTAGTACAACTAAGTAGGTGGATTGCTTAACATCAATTCTACTTAAGTTCCACATATTTAAGTTTTGGAATGAAAACATTCATTTAATGATGTTCTAATAAGCTTGGCAATGAAATCACATCTTATTATTGGGTCCAAATTCTTTAAATAGTACCAAGCAAGACGAAGTAGAGGTAGTCCTTGACACAATCCTTAATTTTGCATCATCTTTTTATATTCCTATACACATTACCAAATTAAAAAATTTCATGTTTCAAAGTATGATATGTTAAACCATCATATATTACTAAAAATTAATATCACATATTTTGTGTCCCTCTACATCATGAAAAAAAACTAGTAAAAAATATTATAAAAAACAAACAAAAAGGTGACATTGTGACAAGTTTTTTGGTACACTTTAAAGAATTTGGACCTTATTAAGTAAAAAAAAGTGTTTATTTGTTTTGTTTTTTCATGGTGAAATTTCCCAAATTCCAATGCCTTTTGTGGTGCTTTTCGTATTGTTGAAAAGCTTTTGATGAGTGAAGGCACATGGAGTTGGTTTCACAATGTTTGCATTTATGTTGTAGAAGTTACTGAAAATTGAATCAAAGTTTAAAATTATATTTAAATTTGGGCATGCTCCTTGTTTTATTCGAAAATATTTGATGAGTAGGATTTAATGAAAGTTGTTTGAAAAAAATTAGACCTAAGATGTGGGAGATATTGAATTTTAAGTAAGTATTGTCATTAAAATTTCAGAAAAATAAAAATATTAAGGAATTTGGAATTTAGACTTAGGCTAAAGGAGATCTACCAACATGTGCTCAACAAGGAATGTCACATTAGTGATTTCTGAAACGAATATTTTGTGTTGAAAGTTTCCATTGACTCATGTGATGTTGTTGAAGCGTGTTTTAAAAGGTTAATTTTGCATGCCAATTCAGTTAATAATGAATATGACCTTTGCAATGTTGATGAAAACAATTTTTTTTACATTACACATTCTGAATTCTTTTGAGACATGGGTTATCTCGTCCATAGGATTTTCATAATAAAAATCATAGCAAAAATCTTTAAAAAATCATAAAAAATCAAAGTTGGTTGTTGTTCATGTGGTTGGTTGGGTAGGTGGGCGGTCAAAAAGACAATCGAACAATATGAGATGAAGTTGAAAAGGCAATTGCATGATAGACCAAAACTCATCCATGCACAAATCAAACTCAATGTCACAACACTATAAGATTGAAAACTAGTGTGTGGCATGTGTAGTTCTGATTTTGAATGGTATTTCACCTTATTTAGCCTAAGTTTGAGATTTAGCTTTTTAAAATTATGATTTTATTGAATTTTCATTGGCAAATATCATTTAAAATTCAACATTTCTTACATCTTAGGTCTAAAAATAATGAAAGCTTCTTCATGAAATCTTACTCATTGAGATTTTTCCCAACAATGCCAAAGATGTGCCATAGTGTTTCAAAACTATTTTGTTTTGTTTTTAGTATATTCTCAATAACAAAATTGCTAAATATTTTTTAAAAATTGCATTGTAGGTCTAACTATTATGAAACCACTTCATGTATCCTTACTTAGCAAAAGTTTTTCAATGGCATCAAGAGTGCAACACTTGAGAAGTGTGGTGGTTTGGGAGATCTCATTGTGATAAAACAAAACAAATTAAAGCAAATGGAAACAAAATAAAACAACCTACCTTTCTAAATAGTAGGATGAGTGATGAAGGCAAACAATCATCCATAACTTAAACAAGATGTAAAGCCCTTTATAATTTTCCTCTTTGTTAAATGGGGGACCTTCCATGCACAATAACCCTAGCCACTAGGGTTCAAAGATTGTGAAGCATATTATGTGTAATTTCCCTCTTTGGAAGGAAATTACATGTACCCATAGTACCTTGGTTAATTAGGTGATAAATTTATTTTTTATAGCACTTGTCAAAAAATTTGAAATCTTGCTTGCCATGCCTTAACTTTGGAAAAGTGCAATGGGAAGTGCCAAAGAAAGGACTTTAACAAAATTTTAACGAAGGACTTAAATGGCAAGACTTATATGGGCATACATATTTGATTACAACAAAAAAAATCAAGAAAGTAAAAAGCCTAATTTTAAACCATTATTATTTTTTGGTGCCAAATGTCAATTAAAAAAATTTATATATATATATATATGGCACCAGGCCAAAGTACTATGGTAGCATCCTTTGCAGGAGGGAAACCAAATTTTAAGGCTTAAAATAAAATAAAATAAAATAAACTTATTTTCTTGCATTTTTTTTATTGTTTTGGTCTAGTGAGAGTACATTTTGTCATAACACCTTTTTGCTATTTAGATTTTTCTCTATTTATAAATTTTTATGCCAAAAAAGGTAAGTCAAGATCCAAAATGAAATGCCACATGTAGCAAGTAATAAATGCTACATATAAATGCTTTGGGTTCCAACTGATTGCCAACATATAAAAGGATTCTTAAATTCTTGGACTTCATATGTGGTCTATAGCCAAATTTGGCTAAATTTTACTGTCGATGATTGACACATTTGCTACATCACAAAACTGGAAAATTGGATTCACCTTGTGTGAATATATTTAGAGATTTGTAACCACAAGATAGTAGTAATTCATGCTTTGAACAAAGTATGTCCAACAACCGTAAATCAAGAAAAAAAACCATCTCCACCCACACCCTCCCTTCGTATCACTGATTGATTTTAATAATTTTCTTTGTTTAAAAAAAAATGTTGAGCGACGTGTTGAAAAAACTTTTCCTTTTTGCATTGAAGGGTTGTGAATTTATTATTCCTCTTGTTTTTTTTTTCCTTTTCTTACACTTTAATATACTACGTGTAAAAAGAAAGTCACTTGCTTCACACACGTCTAGAACAAAAGTACAATATAGTGAAATTAAAAATTTACAAAACTATGATAATTAAATAATAAAATCAACTTAAAACTTGACATTTTTATTAATTGTCATTTACATTTTAAAGTATCTTAAGGCAAAAGAAGAAGAATTATGGAAACTCAAATATTTCACCATGCAGGAATATAATCTTCAAAAAAATCCTCTAAAAGAAACCAAAATCCTTCAAGATATTATAACGCTATAACCAATCTCAAGTTTCAACACAAGCCAAAATATCATCTTTCAAAAGTCCTCATATAAAAATAGACCTATTATTATATTACCTAGGGGCCAAAATCCACTAAGTTACTATACTCTATAATGAATCTAAACACAATACCTTGTTCACAATCTAATTCATTATAGTTCTCAATATTCTACTTGAATTTTGACATCGAGAAGTTATACTAATTACTGCACTAAATAATAATAATAATACTTATTGTTATTATTATTGTTGGTGTTGTTGTTATTTTGTTTTTGGGTGTTTTTGGTTTCAAGGAATTGCCAATATGCAGGGGTTTTTTTTAGGGACTGAATATGGTGGTGATGTTCTCCCCCCTTGTTTGCCTTCCAAATTGAGAACGTCTCTACAATTAACCAAAAACATTAAATAAAAATTAAATGACCTAAATTTGCTGGATTTCAATTCTTTAAAAAAAGATCATTAAAATTTTACCATATGTCCTAGTAGTTAGCCAAAATGAAACTCTATTGTTAGATTTTATTTGTAGCCAAATCTAGCCAAATGCTCTTGTAATGATTACTAACTAGTCTAGCAACATCACAATACTTGGACAAAAAAACATTAGTATGAGTATTTTGAAACTTGGGTTTAGTGTTTTCTGATTTTTTTGGGGCAAAAATTTGCCATATTTTGACAAAAATTTGAGAACATTCTAAAAGTTGTTTGTGTTTTTCTAGTGTAAATTTCATTAATTTTGCTAATTTTTGCTAAAAATTTCCAAAATTTTGATATAAAATGTAAATATACTTATTAAAGAAAAAGCCTACTTGCATTGGTCACCCTTCTTTTTTAAAAGCAAAAATGATGAGAATTATGTAAAAAACTATTTCATAATTCAAATATAGCTACATGTCGTAAGTAGTGATTATTTAAAGTTTTTGGGCAAATTTTGACATTGTGGTGACCAAAAAAATTGGCAAATTTTGGTTTTCTCAATGCAATACTTTTATTAATGGGAAAATTTGCCAAAGTTTATGTAGCATAAAATGAAAAAGAAAAAAAAAAAAACACTAGTCATAAAGTATGAACACATGGGACATATTAAAATTTTAGGTTGTGTAGTTTTCTATACAAATCTATTACATTGATAGGAACTAACAAAGAATATTCACATTGGAAAGTTTGTCAAATTTGGCTAATGCACACATTAATTGTGGAATTTGTGTAAATATTATAGTTAAATAAAGAAATTATAATTCCTTTTTTTTTATCAAAGAAACATTTCCATATGAGAAAACATGACATCATGTATGAATTTTTGTGTGTGTTTATTATTGATTTATTCTTCCATTTGTTAATGTCTCGTGAAACCTAGGAAATGAGTGAAGCATTATCTCAATATATGTTATGTATTACATATCCATTCTATATGTCCTCATAAAATTTTCACATCTTAATTGTTGAATCAAGGTATACAATGTTGAAGTGTTATAACCTTGAATGTTTAGAAGTGGCAATATAGTTCCCAAAGGCTTTTCAAATTTCCTTGAATTCAAGGTTGCCAAATAAGGGTTTCTAAAAAAACTTTGTTAAACCATGGAATTCGGCAACCTAGTTAACATCAAGGAAAAAGGTTGTTGAATAAAAAAATAATAAGAAAAATATGAAAACTTATGAAAGTACAACTTGTTTATTATTTGAGTACCATCGTACAACTATTGTCATGCATTGGCTATCATCATGTAATAAAAAATTTCATGCACATATTTATCAACAAACTTGAAAGAAGACCCTCAACTGCTTATAAACCTTTAATAGATATTATCTACCGTTTGTAGCACCTACAAACCTTTTACAGTTGGTGCTTACCATATGCACTACATGCAAACCCTTTGTGGTTATTACTCATCACATGTAGCAACATTACTTTTTTTGCAAATCCCAAATCTCATGTTTACCTCTTTGTTGTCGCCTTTTAATGACAATTACCATCCTATGGTAGAATGCACTTTCTACTCCAGAATTAAAACAATAAATAAATAATATTCTAGCTTTATAAAAGAAAAAAATAATTAATACATAAAAGTAACAAAATTTTATATAAACTTGATATGAGTTATTCTCCCTTCTTTAATCAAACTTTAAGTAGAACACACATTAAGAAGAAACGTTAAAATCCATACAAGATTCAACCATTTTCCATTACACAAGGATAAATACAACTTTATTTCATGTTATTCTCCTTCTTTCTCACATAAGAGGACACACAAGCATCCTCCTAATACCAATGATTTTATTTTCTAATCTTTTAATGAAATCCTTCACTTTTCGCAAGAAATAAATAAGGAGCTTAAGAAGGATGCTCACCACACAAAGGTTGAGTGTCGCAACCCTACTTTGAAGCAAGTGTGAGGATGAGATTCACACTCTCAAAAGTGGGAACTTGGAGTCCTCTAGGACTTTCACAACTTCAGAGCTCGATTTCAGAAGTCAAAACATCTTGCCTTGAGATGTCTTTTATACCATTGGAAAGGCCTTGAAGTTTAAATGTCAAAAATGGCCTTGCATAGGCCATTCGGAAATCCATAGCACAAGTTATGGTCGAAAGAAGGGCCGGGAGTCAAACTGGCAGTTTGACTCCCAACCACAAAAAGTCGTGACTCGATCCGATCCCAGTGTGTGCAGACAGAGTGCAACACACTGTTGAAAAGATCTTGAGGAGAGCCACAAGATTTCTTTAGACCTCATCCCAATCCGAGGTCTAAGCCGGAAGTTATGAGCTCCCAAAGTCCCGGGAGTCCAAACCGGGACAGTTTCGAGACTCCTCCTTGGGAGTCCTGGAAATAAAAGCCATTTGAATGCGGGTGAGGCAGAACAACACAAAGAATACTATATGGGGGAAGGTGGTGGCTTCCCCCGAATATGGGCTGTGGTGAGTCAAGTGAGTCCAAGGTAGCTCGTGGCTTGTCCCAACACCAAAAGTGTGCAGAATGAGTTCTAACTATCTTGTTTGTTGGTTTTGGATGCAAGACTGAATAACTAAGTAGCTTGTCCCTCATCCTAATCTAATCCCGAAGCTTTCAGCATGCCCCTCTCACCCCCTTTTAATGCTCGAAGCTGGGAGCGGCACCAAGTCCCATCTATTTTTGCTTTTTGACATAGTTGGATGTTTTCAAGTCTAACAAGGGACTTGGGAGCGCGTCATTTGGTATCAAAGTTCCGGCTGAGCTCGATTAACTTCTTGAAAATTTCGAATGGGACCCAAGAAAAACCGTAAACAAGCTCAAGAGACCATGTTGGAAGATTCCGTCGAAAATCGAGTTGTTCCGCCATAATCACTTGGGGAGGAAAAACCAAGAACCCGGGAGGACCAATATGAGCCCAAAAGTCAGGAAAAGCAACGAAGCTCAGTCCTATTCACCCCAGAACAATTGGAAGTCTTCCTCAAGATGAATAGGCCCGACTTTGGTGAGTCGGTTTACAACATTTTTGTAAATTTTTCATTTAAAACTTTCTTTAAAAAAGGATGGCTACATATTAACAAATGCATAAAACCCAACTTTGATGTCTGTGACCTAAACCTTGCATATCATAACTTATCAAAATATGCTTGAAATTCATTTCCAAACATGTTTTTTGAGCCATAAATGTTCTTCAAAAAAAGACATTTATTAATTAAAATTTTAAGGCAATAATTCTTCAACTATACATTTCATCCATGAATAGATTTCATTTGTTGCACGCAATGAAATTGATGTTTATTTCTAAGTAATGGACAAAACTTAATTATGTATAGATTGGAATTGGTAATATATATATTTGGAACTCAAATGAATTTAAACATGACGTGACTTAGTAAAGATAATTTCTTGGAAAAGACCCCAAAACAAAAAAACAAAACAAAACAAAAAACAATTAAACATTTTGTCAATACTTTTATATTCTTAACTTTTTCATGTAATTCCCTTATTTAACAAACATAAAAGTATAAAAAACTCAAAGATTCAAACAATTACAATTTGGATGTTCATATAACATAGGTTTTTGTCAAACTTTTATTTTGTCAATCCTCATTGGCAACATTTTGACTAATGTCATATGATCGCATTTTATCATATTAACCCTATGACTATACTTGGTTTCATGTGTTTAAACATGATTGAGTTTATATGATTGCATTTTATTCATATTATGTTATATATATATATATATATATATATATATATATATATATATATATATATGTCCTATAATGTCATAATTTATTTTTCTTAAAACAATCTTTCATACCAAACTATATATCATTTGTAATTGAGAACAATCATCATAATTTTTAATACATTTTGATATTCACGCATGATTGTTGGTGATGAATCAATCAAATTGTTTTTCTCACTATTTTATTCCAATAAATAATGCTCATATAATAGTAAAATAAGTGAAGAAAGGAAGTGGTACCAATATAAGGTTGATGAAGTCAATAAAAAATAATTCCATAATAATTTTGAAATATGGAGGTTGACATTTGGTGTTAACCAAAGTTATGTGACACAACTATTATTTTTGCAAAGTTGACCATCAATGCATTTGACCCCACAAACTCCGCAGTTGTTGGGATCGGTTGAAAGGTTTACACAACTTTTATTACAACACTCTTGTTGCAATGGGCATTTAATGCCACAACCCCCCACAATTGTTTTGGTCGAAAAGAAAATCTTCAACCAACCAACAAATACCATGACAACAAGTGAATTGCCCTGGTGGAAACAAATTTGAACAATCAAGAATTTCACAAAGTTGTGAAGGGGGAGGAGGTGGAGGTGGAGATGGAGGCGGTGGTGGTGATGGGGGAGGGGGCAAAGGAGGGGGTGGCGGTGATGGGGGAGGGGGTGAAGGAGGAGGTGGTGGATGTGATGGGGGAGGGGGTGAAGGAGGCGGTGGTGGGGGTGATGGAGATGGAGGTGGTGGTGGTGATGGTGGAGGTGGAGATGGGGGAGGGGGTGAAGGAGGAGGAGGAGGTGGTGGTGGTGGTGTTGGAAGTTGACAAACACCATCCATACAAAAATCATTTTCACTACATTGATCTTCACAATATCCACAATTGTTGGGGTCATTTAAAAGGTTTGTACAAGTTTCATTGCAACATGTTGGCTTTGAATTGGGGCATGATATCTCGCCACATGAAATTTGTAATAAGGTTCTTGATACAGGACCTTTGATTGAATCGCTTAACAATGAACGCCCTCCAATAAATTTTTGAATGTTCATTGGATTTGTCTCCATAGCTTCAACAAAAGTGACCAAAATATATTGCCTAGTGATTCACCATCATTGCCTTTAAATATATCAAATTGTACTTTTAACGCATCAATATTATTACATCAATTAACCAAAATGTAATATGTTTAATAATTGGTTAAGAATAATAGTCAAACACAATATGTCCAGTGATCAAAATAGACCTAGTTCTTTAATTTTCAACAAATACATTTTTCTAGTAATTGTATTTGACAAACAAGTGATTAAGATGAAATCATATGAAATTTGCTGACCATGACTAAATTCGACCTTTACAACAAAATATTATAACTCATTTTTCATCATCCGAAAATGTTTTTCCTCTATCTTCACTAATCATGAGAGTGTGTTTCATTATTGTGCATTAGATGACAAATCCTAGTGAAAAACAACAATCAAATTTTCACATGGGTCCATTTGACATTTAAATCAATCCCAATTTTTTTTTTTCCCTCTGGAATTGTTATTAATCTTCAAGAAATTAGGGTGATGATATGGAAGCTTTTAAACACTCTACACTTTGCATATTAAACGTGGATAAAATCAACAACTTGATGTAAATGCCTAATCAAATTGGAGTTCAAGCTTTGCCCTCTAAATCTTTGTGCCCCTTTTACTTCACAACTATTGTCAGGATCATGTTCTTTGTCACATGAGTGAAAAAATAATTTTCCTTCTAGTTAGTGCTTCTTTAGGTTAAGGGCCTTCTACAAACTTGTTCAATCTCATTCACCATCTTGATTGGAATGGAAACACATATTTACATACTAAAAATTTGATAATCATTAGTTAATTTGTTTAACAATTTCATTTTTCATGAACTTATCAATGACATGTTGCATTTTAGTTTTTTACCTTTCAAATATTTTATGACAATTCAAATAAGGTACGTCACATTATTTGTTTGGTGGATCATATTTCCACTAATAATTGGATTAATATGATTACACCAAACAATTAATTCATACTTATGATACACCATAAGTAAAAGAATGATAATGTAAACTAATGTGTATTCATATTTTACTTATAAAACATTCAACTAATTTTTGGATTTGGAATATATATCACAACCTAAAGAAAAACACATTTTTTATGGATATTTAACCTTTTCAAAATAATTGAGAAATTATTTTTTATTTGAAGTTTTACCACTTATGGCAACATAAACATATCACAAAAAGTATGAAACATATAAACTTAGGTTCAACATAAACTTGACAAAAACGTACCTACTAAGAGATTTTTAAAGAAGTGTTTTAATTTACTCTTATTGAACTAGTATCATTACAATTCTATGATATGATATGATATGACATTTCATATAATAGAATATTGAATCATACAATAGAACAAACTGCATAAAATGGGTGTAACAAGAGTAATATTTTTATAAATATATTATAATATTGAACATAAATTTCATAATTATGACATATTTTCAACAATTTATTCGAGATGTAAAAATTTCACAACATCACAAAGATTAAAAGAATATTGATGTAAGGAATAATGTTAAAGTTAATAATAGTTTTTTAAAATAAAAATATATTCTAAAACATCTAATAGAAATGCAAATAATGACTATAAGTTTTTGATTTAAATATGCAAAATCATGGCATGTATTGAAAACGTGACAGAAATTTACATGGCAAGTGGACTAGGCAATCATGATGAACAATGCACATTGCTTCACATCACTTGGTCCCACTTCAATATTGTATCATCAAACAACAATTTGATTCATTTGTTTTTTAGCCTTAGGTATAAATATGACATGCAAGTTCATTGAAATGTACAACAATGGGTCAACAACCTTTATAATGTCATATGGAAGCTTGTGGCATATGTTGTACAAAGGTCTCAAATATTTGATTGCTTACTAGGTATAATTTATATTGATTTTGTTCTTCCACTTATTGTCAATTGAGAAATTACAAAACATTTGTTTTGTTTTCTTGGATGAAATAGTACAAGTTTTTGAAAACTCTCAACATGGCAAACTTCAAAATTAGTTTTGTGTTCATTTCATCGTTTTCCATTTTTTTGGCATTTATTTCCATGCAATTGACAACATATTTCCATATTTGTAAAACTCAAAGCTTCATTTTATTTTTGTCAAATGATTAAAAAAATAATTAGCCCAAATAAATCTTCAATGGAACAACATTTTTTCATATCATAATGTATTAATGAACATTTTACAATCATTTTATATAAATTCCATGACCTTAAAAAAAATTGAAAATTTTGATGGGGAAGATTATTTTTTATGGTTTTTCTTTTATGTGTAAATTTTCATGGACAAATTATTATTAAATATTGGTTTTTCTGTTTTTTTGTTGGAATTGCATAGATGTTTCAAGGTTCTACAAGTCAAATTTTCTTTTTTTTTTACTATTATATCATTCATATATACATTGATTTCACAACCTAGTGTTGGATTGAGACATAAACTACCATCTACTACAAAATTTCAAAGAAAATGATTTTCCAAATTCTCACCACAATGCATGAAATTTGGATAGGTATTAAAATGTAAAATTGTGATAGTTTTTGTGTAAACCATAACATGCAAACCCCCTTTTCTTGATTTGATGTTATAGTCCCATTTTGCACAAAGTAAAAATATAATATAATCATAGCCATCCATTTTTTAAATTCATTATTATGGTTCCCTCAAAAAATGTTTAAAACATGTTTTACCATGTTACAACACAAAATGCATTCATAATTCATCTTAAAAGTAGGTGTTTAACACTTCAAAGTTACATAATGAATAACTTTTTTTTTGAAGGGCTTAACATTGTTATAATTGAAATGTTCAAGTTTCGAACAATGTATATCCATATGCATGAAGGATCAAACATTAATAACACATCATTTAAATAGTTTGATTTGGAAAAATATCAATTATAAAATAATAATAAATAAATAAAATTTCTCACATAATAATATAAATTTGGGATGACCATATAGGGTTTATTAATATGGTTAATACATTGCAAAATTTATAACATTGGTAAAAGGCCTAAAATTCAAATTTTCAATTTTGCTTTCCACCTACTTGTACTTTTTGAGCAAGGATCACCAATTGGCTTACTTGAACATGTTTGTGCCTTGATGGATGGATGAAAAATAACGTTAGCATGACATTATAATGGTAATTGCAAATTGGTTATATTGGAGTTACACAATACTTGTTTTTACATAGTTGCAATTGAATTGCATGAGTTACATATGTATACAATTCCACATATGGTGAGTTGCATATATTGCAACTCACATGACTTGTTTGGTAACACTCGTGTGTTGTAGAAATATGTTGAGTTATAATGAAATTGCAAGTCATCATATTGCAATTCTAAAATCCAATCACAGTGCCAATCACAAATCACCTTAGTTGTCATAATGAAAAAAATTTGACTAAGGAAAGACAACATACATGTGCTGAATCTTTAAGAACTTTTGAATTTACTAAGCTTTCCAAAATAAAATAGTTATACCGTGGACTTCCAACTTCTTTTTTTTCTTTTATTTGGTTTTTATTCCTACAATTTTATTTCATTTTATTTATTTATCTTTCCACTTACTTTTTTTTTTCCCCATTTGTTTGATATAAAATTCACAAACAATAGTATTTGAAATACAATAAAAAACCACACAAACATTATATTTGTTTATCGGCATTTTTGCAAAAAACTAACATGAACAAGTAATTGCAATGTAATAACATAGAATTATACATATATTTCATAATATAAGTTTACATATACAATCTTGGTGTGTCCAATGCAATTGCTACAACTTGTCCAATAACATTAACATTGTAGAAACACCTTGAGTTGCAAATGGTCACTTCAACTGTAAAATCGAGTTGAATAACTTGTTAAAATTTTCTTAGATTATGTCTATTGTTATCATGGACTTTTGAATTATGTTGTGTCACATGAATTTCCACAATTTGTGTCTAGGTTTTGGAAATCATTGTTCCAATGTTTGAAAATCTAGATCAATCTTTCTTCTACATTCTATTCACAAACGGATGGACAAACTAAATGTGCGAATCAAATTCTAGAACAATACTTGTAATGTACAATCAACTGTCATTGAGACAATTGGACAAATCTTCTATCCTTAATGATTTTTTTTTACAATAATAGTTTCCATTCTTTTGTTACGTAGACTCTGTTATTTGCCAACTATGGAAGACACCCTAAGTATGATATATTCACTCTTGCAAAAGTTGATAACCTTACGACTAAAGATTTGGCTACCCACTTATACAAGATCCAAAAGGAATGAAATAACGACTAAAAAAAGTTTAAGAAAAATACAAAATTAATGTAGATGAGTTTAGGAAGGAACAACCTCTATTTTGATTAGAAACAAGGTTTGTTTTCTTCACCACAACATGAAGACCAATCGCCTTTGTAAGAAGTTAGATTATCAATGTCTTAGGCCATTTTCTATCATCAAACATATCAACATAGCGGCATTTCAATTACAACTTCCAAATTTTATGAAAATACATAATGTATTTCATGTTTCTCTTCTTGATTATTATAAGGATTCATCCATTGTTGAAAGATCATAACCCTTGTTTGTTCATGTATAAATCCATGGCAATGAAGAATGTGAGGTTGAAAAAATATTAAATTTTAAATGTGTACGACAAAATTGATTATATTTTGTTCATCGTCGAGGCTATGACAAAGTAATGAACAAACATGGGAATCAAATACCAATCTTGAAAATGCACAAAATAAGGTTCAAAAGTTCCACACTTGGTTCCCAAAAAGCCAATTTATTGTAGCACATTCAAACTTGAATTAACAATAAAAGTTAGCTTTCTATTTTGTGTAAAAATAAATGTATTACCTCTACCTAGAAATATTAAGGAAATTGCTCATTGTGCTCGTTGTGGAACTCATTGCTAAAAGGGGGGTAATGTAAGGGATATACAAAACCCATATGAAAACATAACTTTATGTGTTAATATTTGAAAAAATATATAAGTGTAACTTCATGTATATACGTATTTGGACAAAGTCTCTTGAAAGTTTCCCACAACTTTCAAGAGATTAAAAACTAATATGTAGCCATTCATAAAATCCTACAAGTTTTGGGATACTCAATGTGGAACTTTTAAACCTTATCTTGAACTTCAACTCTAATTCAGAATGCAATTGTCATGATTTGCTTTGAAATTTTTCTTAGGAAAAAATAATTCACCTGATTATGTTTGTCCTTTAGTTTTTGTTTCAATTTTGTCTTTAGTGCCAAAAAGGAAAGAAAAAGAAAAACAATACAAAGTAAGAAAAAATCATTTTACAATGTGGTAAATAACATAAGGTGGCAAACAATCAACTTTCCATTATTGAGATAATATGATGAAGTGTTCATATGGATATCCCATATCTCCTTAAAGATTATGTGACGAGAGCTTTGAAGAACCTTTAGTACAACTAAGTAGGTGGATTGCTTTAACATCAACTCTATTTAAGTTCCATATATTTAAGCTTTGGAATGAAAACACACCCAATGAGGTTCTAATAAGATTGTAAGCTTGGCAATGAAATCACATCTTACTATTGGGTCTAAATTCTTTAAGTAGTACTAAGCAAGACAAAATATAGGTAGTTCGATCTTGACACAATCCTTAATTTTGCATCATATTTTTTATTCCTATACACATTATTGAATAAAATATTTCATGTTTTAAAGTATGATATGTTAGACTATCATATATTATTAAAAATCAATATCACACACTTTGTGTCCATGTACATCATGAAAAAATACTTGTAAAAAATATGGAAAAGAAGTACAAAAAGGTGACATTGTGACAAGTTTTTTGGTACACCTTAAAGATTTTGGACCCTATTAAGTAAAACAATTTTATTTTATTTTTGTTTTTCCATGGTGAATTTTCCCAAATTCCAATGCCTTTTGTGGTGTTTTTGGTATTGTTGAAAGCTTTTGGTGAGTGAAGGCACATGGAGTTGGTTTCACAATGTTTGCACTTATGGTGTAAAAGTTATTGAAAATTGAATTAAAGTTTAAAATCATATTGAAATTTGGGCATGCTCCTTGTTTTATTCAAAAACCTTTGATGAGTAGGATTTGATGAAAGTTGTTTGAGAAAAATTAGACCTAAGATGTGGGAGATATTGAATTTTGAATACGTATTGTCATTAAACTTTCCAAAAAAATCAAAATATGAAGGAAATTTGGATTTTAGACCTAGGCTAAAAAAGATCTAGCAACATATGCTCAACAAGGAATGTCACATTAGTGATTTATTGAAAGTTTCCATTGACTCATGTGATGTTGTTGAAACATTTTTTAATAGGTTAATTTTGCATGTTGATTCAGTTAATAATGAATATGACCTTTGCAATATTGATGAAAACAATTATTTTTACATTACACTTTATGAATTCTTTTGAGACATGGGTTATACCATGCATTGGATTTTTCAAAATAAAAATCATAGCAAAAATCTTTAAAAAATCATAAAAAATCAAAGTTGGTTGTTGTTCATGTGGTTGGTTGGGTAGGTGGGCGGTCAAAAAGACAATCCAACAATATGAGATGAAGTTGAAAAGGCAATTGCATGATAGACCAAAACTCATCCATGCACAAATCAAATTCAATGTCACAACACTATAAGATTGAAAACTAGTGTGTGGCATGTGTAGTTCTAATTTTGAATTGTATTTCACCTTATTTAGCCTAAGTTTGAAATTTAGCTTTTTAAAAAATTGATTTATTGCATTTTCATTGGCAAATATCATTTAAAATTCAATATTTCTTACATCTTAGGTCTAAAAATAATCAAAGCATCTTCATAAAATCCTACTCATTGAAATCTTTCCCAATAATGCCAAAGATGTGCCATAGTGTTTCAAAACTATTTTGTTTTGTTTTTATTATATTTTTAATAAAAAAATTGCTCAATATTTTTAAAAGATTGCATTGTAGGTCTGACTGTTATGAAACCACTTCATGTATCCTTACTTAGCAAAAGCTTGTCAATGGCATCAAGAGTGCAACACTTGAGAGGTGTGGTGGTTTGGGAGATCTTATTGTGATAAAACAAAACAAATGAAAGCAAATGAAACAAAATAAAACAAACTACCTTTCTAAATAGTAGGATGAGTGATGAAGGTAAACAATCATCCATAACTTAAACAAGATGTGGCACCAGGCCAAAGTACTATGGTGGTGATGTTCTCCCCCCTTGTTTGCCTTCCAAATTGAGAATGTTTCTACAATTAACCAAAAACATTAAATAAAAAATAAATGACCTAAATTTGCTGGATTTCAATTCTTTAAAAAAAGGTCATTAAATTTTTACCATATGTCCTAGTAGTTAGCCGTAATGAAACTCTATAGTTAGATTTTATTTGTAGCCAAATCTAGCCAAATGCTCTTCTAATGATTACTAACTAGTCTAGCAACATCACCATACTTGGAATAAAAACATTACTATGAGTATTTTGAAACTTGGGTTTAGTGTTTTCTGATTTATTTGGGGCGAAAATTTGCCATATTTTGACAAAGAAATTGAGAACATTTCTGAAGTTGTCTGTGTTTTTCTAGTGTAACTTTCATTAATTTTGCTAGTTTTTTGCTAAAACTTTCCAAATATTTGATATAAAATGTAAATATGCTTATTTAAAAAAAGCCTACTTGCATTGGTCATCCATTTCAAAAAATGCAAAAATTATGAGAATTATGTAAAAAAAAATCATAATTCAAAAATAGTTACATGTTGTAAGTAGTGATTATTTTAATTTTTCTGGCAAATTTTCACATTGTGGTGACAATAAATTTTGGGAAATTTTGGTTTTCTCAATGCAATTTATTTTTTAAAGCGAAAATTTTCCAAAGTTTATGTAGCATAAAATGAAAAATAAAACGCTGGTCATAAAGTTTGAACACATGGGATATTAAAATTGTAGGTTGTGTAATTATTTTGTACAAATCTATTACATTGATAGGAACTAATAAAGAATATTCACACTTGAAAGTTTGTCAAATTTGGCTAATGCACAAATTAATTGTGGAATTTGTGTAAATATTATAGTTGAATTAAGAAATTATTATTCCTTTTTTTTATCAAAGAAACATTTTCATATGAAAGAACGTGACATCATGTATGATTGTTTTTTTTGTGTTTATTATTTATTATTCTTCCATTTGTTAACATCTCATGAAACCTAGAAAATGGGCAAAGCATTATCTCAATATATGTTATGTATTACATATCCATTTTATATGTCCTCAAAATTTCTTTGCATCTTAATTGTTGAATCAAGGTATACAACTTTGAAGTGTTATAACTTCAAATGTTTAAAAGTGGCAATATAATTCCCAAAGGCTTTTCAAATTTGCTTGAATTCAAGGTTGCCAAAATATATAAAAGTATAATTTTAATACGTCAATCTTATTATATCAATTAACCAAAATGTAATATGTAATAATTGGTTAAGAATTATAGTTAAACACAATATGTCCAATGATGAAAATAGACCTAGTTTTAAAATTTTCAACAAATACATTTTTCTAGTACTCGAATTTAACAAACAAGTGATTAAATTAAAATCATGTGAAATTTGCTAACCATTACCAAAAAGATTCCACCTTTTACAACAAAATATTATAGTTCGTTTTTCATCATCCAAAAGTGTTTCTCTCTATCTTCACAAATCATGAGAGTGTGTTTAACTATTATGCATTAGATGACAAATCCTAGTGAAAAACAACAATCAAAATTTCATATGGGTCCATTTGACATTTAAATTAATCCCAATCTTCTTCTTTTTTTCCTTTGGAATTGTTATTAATCTTCAAGATATTAGGGTGACAAGCTTTAAAAGACTCTCATCCTTCCATATCTATTTTTCCAATGTTTTATTCTTGCTCCCATGATCCCCAATCAACAACTTGATATAAATCCCTAATCAAATTGGAGTTCAAGAGCTTTGCCCTCTAAATCTTTGTGCCCCTTTTACTTCACAACTATTGTTAGGATCCCGTTCTTTGTCACATGAGTGAAAACATCATTTCCTTCTAGTCAGTGCTTCTTTTAGTTAAGGGCCTTCTATAAACTTGTTCAATCTCATTCACCATCTTCATTGCAATGGAAACACAGATTTACACACTAAAAATTTGATAATCATTAGTTATAAATTTTTAAAATTTTTTTTAACAATTTTATTTTTCATGAACAAATCAATAAAATGTTGCATTTATTTTTTACTTTTAAAATATTTCATGACGATTCAAATAAGATACGTCACATTATTTGTTTGGTGGATCATATTTCCACTAATAATTGGATTAATATGATTACACCAAACAATTAATTCATACTTATGATACACCATAAGTAAAAGAATGATAATGTAACCTAATATGTATTAATATTTTGTAGATCATGGATTACTTATAAAACATTAAACTGATTTTTGGATTTGGAATATATATCACAACCTAAAGAAAAACACATTTTTTATGGATGTTTAACCTTTTTAAATAATTGGGAATTTCTTTTATATTTAAAGTTTTACCACTTATGGCAACATAAACATATCACAAAAAGTATGAAACATATAAACTTAGGTTCAACATAAACTTGACAAAAATGTACCTACTAAGAGATTTTAGAGGTTTTAAAAGTTGTGTTTTAATTTAATGAAATGATATGATATGACATTTTGTATAATAGAATATTGAATCATACAGTAGAACAAATTGCATGAAATGAATGTAACAAGAGTAATATTTTTATAAATATATTATAATATTGAACATAAATTTAATGATTATGACATATTTCCAACAATTTATTCTAGATGTAAAAATTTCATGACATCACAAAGATTAAAAGAATATTGATCTAAGGAATAAAGTTCAAGTTAATAATAGTTTATATATATATATAAACATCTACAAAAGATGCAAATAATGATTAAAAGTTTTGGATTTAAATATGCCAAATCATGGCATGTATTGAAAACGTGACAAAAAAATTTACATGGCAAGTGGACTAAGCACTCATGATGAACAATGCACGTTGCTTCACATCAATTGGTCCCACTTCAATATTGTATCATCAAACAACAATATGATTCGTATGTTTTTTAGCCTTAGGTATAAATATGACATGCAAGTTCATTGAAATGTACAACAATGGCTCAACAACCTTTATAATGTCGTATGGAAGCTTGTGGTACATGTTGTACAAAGGTCCCAAATATTTGATTGCCTAATAGGTATAGTTTATATCGATTTTGTTCTTCCACTTCTTGTTAATCATAGTTGAGAAATTACAAAACATTTGTTTTGTTTTCTTGGATCGAATAGTACAAGTTTTTGAAAACTCTCAAAATGGCAAACTTCAAAATCAGTTTTGTGTTCATTTTATTGTTTTCCATTTTTTTGGCATTTATTTCCATGCAATTGATGGTCACTTTTGTTGAAGCTATGAAGACAAATCCAATGAACATTCAAAAATTTATTGGAGGTCGTTCATTGTTAAGCGATTCAATTAAAGGTCATGTATCGAGAACCTTATTACAAATTTCATGTGGCGAGATATCATGCCCCAATTCAAAGCCAACATGTTGCAACGAAACTTGTACAAACCTTTTAAATGACCCCAACAATTGTGGATATTGTGAAGATCAATGTAGTGAAAACGATTTTTGTATGGATGGTGTTTGTCAACTTCTAGCGCCACCTTCATCTTCTTCATTTCCTTCTCCCCCTCCCCCATCTCCACCTCCACCATCACCACCACCACCTCCACCTCCATCACCCCCACCACCGCCCCCTTCACCCCCTCCCCCATCACCCCCACCGCCACCTCCTTCACCCCCTCCCCCATCACCCCCACCGCCGCCTCCTTCACCCCCTCCCCCGTCACATCCACCACCACCTCCTTCGCCCCCTCCCCCATCACCACCACCACCTCCTTCACCCCCTCCCCCGTCACATCCACCACCACCTCCTTCGCCCCCTCCCCCATCACCACCACCACCTCCTTCGCCCCCTCCCCCATCTCCACCTCCACCTCCTCCCCCTTCACAACTTTGTGAAATTCTTGATTGTTCAAATTTATTTCCACCAGGGCAATTCACTTGTTGTCATGGTATTTGTTGGTTGGTTGAAGATTTTCTTTTCGACCAAAACAATTGTGGGGGTTGTGGCATTCAATGCCCATTGCAACAAGAGTGTTGTAATAAAAGTTGTGTAAACCTTTCAACCGATCCCAACAATTGCGGAGTTTGTGGGGTCAAATGCATTGATGGTCAACTTTGCAAAAATAATATTTGTGTCGCATAACTTTGGTTAACACCAAATGTCAACCTCCATATTTCAAAGTTATTATGGAATTAATTTTTATCGACTTCATCAACCTTATATTACGACCACTTCCTTATTTCAACTATTTACTGTTATATGAGCATTATTTATTGGAATAAATTAGTGAGAAACACAATTTGATTGATTCATCACCAACAATCATGCGTGGATATCAAAATATATTAAAAGTTATGATGATTTTTCTCAATTACAAATGATATCTAGTTTGGTATGAAAGATTGCTTTAAGAAAAATAAATTATGACATTATAGGATATATATATATAACATAATATGAATAAAATGCAATCATATAAACTCAATCATGTTCAAACACATGAAACCAAGTATAATCATAAGGTTAATATGATAAAATGTGATCATATGACGTTGGTCAAAATGTTGCCAATGACGATTGACAAAATAAAAGTTTGACAAAAACCCACATTATATGAACATCCAAATTGTAATTGTATGAACCTTTGAGTTCTTTATACTTTTATGTTTTGTTAAATAAGGGAATTACATGAAAAAAATAAGAATATAAAAGTATTGACAAATTGTTTAATTGTTTTTTGTTTTATTTTTTGGGGTCTTTTCCAAGAAATTATCTTTACTAAGTCATGTCATGTTTATCCATATCTAAATACAAATGTTTTTACAATTAATATCAAGCAAAAATGTTAAGTGGTTGGGGCTCATACCCACCTTGCAAATGGTTGTTCAATTCACCATTGTGTTATGTTAGATGTGACATAAATTACAACCCATGTGGTTATAGTTTCAATGAATGGGTCAATTAATCACCAAAAAACCATATATGGGGACCTAGGTTCAAACCATTGGGGAAAGTTGCAAGGAAATTGCATTACATTTGTTTTTAAGGACAAAACATGATCCCTTCAAAAGGAAGTAGTAGGCTTGTGGTGTGCAATGTAAAGATAAAACAATCCAATATATTGATTAACAAATTAAAATTAAGAAATTAATTGAATCATTAAGTTATTTATGGCCCATCTCATGTGTTTGTTCATTAATTTTCCAATTTGAAGATGTGGTGATATTCTCATTAATCAATATCCCAAAAAATAACCATTCATGACACAAAACCAATAATTATTGATTAATTTATCAAACATAAACAAATTTTTTCTATGCATGAACCCATGCATGAAACATAATTTATGACCTTTAACATCAATGTTACATGTTGTTAATATTTTCTCTTTTAATGATCAGTGAATGTTAAATAAATATACGAACTTAATAATATCCCAAACTTCTAGTACCAAATATTTTTATAAGTTGATGGACAAGACATGATTTATATTTGAATGAACATATGTGAATGTTAATGTGCAAATAATACATGTCTCAGTGGCAATCAACTTGATATTTAATATAATAAGCTGGGCCAAAAAAAACCATGATTCATAGTGGGTAGCCAAATGGGGAAACGTTAGCTTGTAATTGAAAATTATGACAACCAAAGGAAGCCTTTCAAATGATATTGCATCGTACAATAATTCATTTTCATATTGTCCATGTCATCAACAAATGTTGGAAAACCTTAAGTCATGTTTTAGACACTTGAATGGACAAAATTTGACTAGTTAATGAACAAAATTTTAAATTCATTTGAGTTCCAAATATATATATTACCAATTTCAATGTATACATTAATCAAGCTTTGCCCATTACTTAGAAATAAACACCAATTTCATTGCGTGCAACAAATGAAATCTATTCATGGATGAAATGTATAGTTGAAGAGTTATTGCCTTCAAATTTAATTAATAAATGTCTTTTTTTGAAGAACATTTATGGCTCAAAAAACATGTTTGGAAATGAATTTCAAGCATATGTTTATAAGTTATTATATGCAAGGTTTACGTTATAGACATCAAAGTTGGGTTATATGCATTTGTTTATATGTAGCCATCTTTTTTAAAGAAAGTTCTAAATGAAAAAATTACAAAAATGTGCGAAATTTGTTAATTAAAAACTATCCTTTAGGCTTATAAGTAATTAATCGTACGTAAAAAAAAAATACATTGGTTCTACAACCATCCATAAGTTTGTTGATTTTGATTGTATCCAACATTGAATTATATATATGTCATTCCATTTTATGTTCATGTTTTGAATAAAATTGAAACATACATAAAATATATATTGTGTGATTAAATGAAGCAAAATGTGGTGATCTAAACATGTCCAAAATCAACATTGACACGTTTTTTGAATCTAAACATTGAAAAAAACTTTATATATCATCGATAACTTTATGAAACAATAGTTGCAAAACCTATGGTTTTCACTAATGGAAGATACTAAAAACTTCAATGTTGGGTGAGATTAAAACATATGGTAAGGTCAAATGAAATCATTTCTAAGTATGCATGAATTAACACACCTTATTTAACTTTTTCACAAACCTCAATAATGGAAACCAACAAATGTATGTGGTGTTTAAACATGTAATTACAATGCCCACATTAGTGTAAATGAAATAGGCACAACATGCACATGATGGGTCTATGGCAATGCCATGCACACTCTTATACAAAGACCACATGCATAACATTTCACAAAGAAAAATGGCTATCAACTGGTTGTCTAATGCAACTAAATTGTGTATTACAACTATTTGTAAGAAAACATTGTCCTATTCAATTTGTGACTTGTCCATTTTAAACAAACAATTTGGTGAATTTAAATATTTATTGCGAGATTAATTTTCACAAGATCAACATTTATTTAATTGAAAATTCAAACCATGGTTAAGTTTGAACACAATTATAGATACAATTTTAAATATTAAAAAATATTAAACATGATTTGATTGGGGGTTGGACTTTCCAAATGTTAAAAGTGAAGGGAGCCAAACTTTGTGTTCTCACCATGTGACATAATCACTTAAATTAATTCATTTCTATGTTTCCATTTGCTCTCAATTAATCCTATATGATCCTAATACATCTACCGTTTGTTCTTCATTCACATGTTTTCCATGATATTACCTCCAATATCCCTTATGGTTGGAGGTTCCTTAAGAGGTCTCTAACATGTTATCTTATGTTCCCATGTAATTCCCATTAGCATGAAAGTAATACTAAAATTTAAAAGATATTGTTAAATCAAGTGTTCACCTATTCCAAACCTATGTCCAAAACAAAACTTGTCACATATCTGTAAATTGAAACTCATGAATAACATAGTCCATCATCTTCAAATGAATTGCATCCAACATTTCCAAAAGAAATTGTACAAAAAAAATTATAAAAATATGTCAAATTAAGAATCTACAAATGTAACATGATGAATTTAAAGCAAAGCTCGCCCAAGCTCCAAGTGTGACAAGCTCCAAATCAAGTCCAAGTTTTAAAACTCAAGTCCAACTTCATTAAAGTGTCAATTGGTTCCAAAATAATCCAAGATCAAATACATGTTCTATTAGAAAATGTTTCATAAACATTAGACATTGGGAATTGTAGGATGGAACAAATGATACAAAAAGTAAAAAATAAAAAATCTTAAAACAAAGGGTGGAATGAAAAGAATATTGCAAAGCCATCCTCACATGAATATGAAAAGTAGCATAAGGAAACCAACATGAAAGTACCAAGAAAATTGTACACATTAAAAACAAATATTAAGATACAAGTAAGATTAAAAGGAATCAAGATTAATAGAAAAAAAGGAAGCAAGGAATGAAAAGACTAAGCAAACAAAAGGAGCTTTAGAAAGGTTATGAGGAAACCTAGAGACATAGTTATGACATTCTTGGTGTGGGAATGTTATGGAAGCCCAAATATTTGTTAAAATTCACGTCGAATAATGTTTTGACAAGGTGCTTTACCATGTAAATTTGCGAATTTAAAGTGAAAAATGAAGAGTGTCATTACTATGCCTAAAGAAGAGTTCCATCTCATAAATGATAAAGAAGACAAAAAAATCAAATGTGCAAAAATTGAAGAAAAGTTATGTCGTGAAATGAATTAAAAGAAAAAAAAGAAAAATTGCACAAAAATGGTTGAAGCATAATGCAAATGAATGCAATCAATAATGCATCAACAAAAAACTATAACAAATTTGTACAACCTATAGTAGCATTGGGAATGAAGAAAAACATGTGAGAAGAAGAACGAAATAGAGGAAGGATTTTAAAAAAAAACAACGACAAACAAAAATATGAAAAATTATACATAATGAAACTGAACCTAGAGATGGTGAACATAAGAACTTTGATCGAGACAAGCATGATGAAGAGTTGAATTCAATCCTTGTACACTTCACATGCATAGGAAAAAAGTGACAAAACTTCATTCTACAAACATAATGAGAAAAACAAGATGAAAAAAAAACAAAAACAAAAAATAAAATGAAGTAATGTTATAATTATGGCAAGGAGTTGGAAAAAAACTAGAAAGAAGCCAAAATAACAATAAATAAATAAAAATTTTGAACACCTCCATACGCTAAATGAGGTTTTCTCAACAAGCCTTTCCAAAAATTTCAATGTCATCATGAAATTTCAAATTCCAAAAGGGCTTAATAAGGAAACCTTATGTTATATATTTAAGCAATTGTATTTAACCCAAAAACATTAGTGTGAACCAATTTAGTTCACATGGACCCCATCATGTTTTACTTGTAGAAAACCAACAAAAACCACAATGCATGGTTTGATTTAGTTTCATTGATAGGAATCCTAAACTATGCACACACAAAGGATGTGTGAAGAGGCATATGAAGTTCTATTCTTCCTACAACTTGCTACAAGAACTTGCCATGGAATTCCAAAATCTACTTGTAAAAAGAATCAAACACAAACTATGCAACATTCATGCTCCTGTGCAACCTTCCTTTGTTTTTAGTTGCATCATTATAGAATGTTGTTGATGCCTAGCTTGTTAGGTGACCAACCATTAACAACAAACTAAAGTGATTGTTTCCATGGCTAATAGTATCAATGCTAGTTCCTAAGAAAAACACAAAAAAAAATTGTCTGAAGCTTCTTTGAATGTAATTTGTACCACTATTCATAGCTCTAGAATTCATATGCTTTACCTTCATTATAAAGTTGGAATGTTTGTTTAGATGAGACCAAGATCAAAGTGATGTCATTGTGAAACATGTTTTGTTGCTAATTGATGAAAAACAATTTCGTAAGGTGACAAAACCACAAGGAGTTTTGTGGCTTTGAAAAACTCAGGTTAAAAAAATTTAGATTATTGTTTAAGAGATATATTTCTTAGTTGTTTAATTGGATAGAAGGAAGGAATGAAAGGGATGTAATTAACTTCTCCAACTAGCTCAATGCCATCCTTAGGCAAGAATGGTGGCTAAATAGTTTGGTTGGAGAAACAATAATAGTTACATCTTGAATCATCAATTTTAATTTTTGGTGATGGAGGTGTGCCCCTAGATGTAAATTTTGAAAAAACCAACTTTGCAAGCTCAATTTTAAAGGGAAATGGCAAAAGCAACATGAAGTTTTGGAAGGCATCAATTGTCACATTTGAACATATTGATGTAGTAGAAAATGTTGTGTTGGAAAAATGATGAACATGGCCATTTTGCAACTGGTCCTTGTGACTAATTTTTAGTTGCAAGCGACATTTGCAACTAAAATCTTCATAGTCACGTTGGACAAGTCGCATTGACATTAGTCACAAACGACAACAAATTTTGGATGAAAAAAAAAGTTAACAAAATATGCCTTCATCCTTTGACTTGCCATATACATATTGTTGCTTGCAACTAGGATTTGCAAAATGGGAACAAATTATGGGTTGCCACGTGTCCCAACGCTTAATAATAAAAAATATGTTTTAATTTTTTTGAAATAATCCAAGACATTTATTCTTGGATGGTTTAGATTGTGACACATGGTGCAATATAAATTTGCCACATGGGATATTAATTAAATTTATTTAAATTCAATTTAAATCAATATTTAGGTATGTAGGTTGAACTAGGTACCTACCTACCTACATACCTACCTACCCATCTAGACTAAACACCTATCTAGATGGGATATATTTACTTACCTAGGCCAAATATTTACTTAAGTAGGTAGGTAAGTTAGGGAAGTATGTAATTAGGTGTAAATACATGAATATTTATATTTTATTTTGGGTTAAGTCGTTTTCATTGGCTCATCCCATTTAGTCGCAAATGAATTACAACTAAAAAGTTTATCCCATATGTTTTGGCCTTTAATAGCCATTTGAAAAATATATATAATTAAATAGGTAAGTAACAATTAACTAGCTAACTAATTAATTAATAAAATTACTAACTATTTAATGAATAAAATATAGACAAATAAATTAATAAGTTAGTTAATTAATTAATTAAAATTTAACTTACAAATTAATTAATTAAAATTATAAAATTATCCAAATATTTAATTAATTATTGTAATAATCATCAATATATTATGATTATTGAATTAATTATATGATTAGTTATTATTAAATATTACTTAACTTATTGGCTAGATAAATTATAATAATATTTATTTTTCATTATATATTGAATCATAATATCTATCAACCAATTTCATTAATTAGTAATGGCTAATATTGAAATAATTAGATAATTATTAATTAATTAAAATTAAATATTAATTTGAAATATATAAAATATATAATATATTGGGTAATTATTATAATATAATGATACTTCAGAATCGATTATTTATAATAATAATAATAATAATATGTTGTAATTTTATTAATTATTTTAATAATTATATAATTATTTTTCCTTATCATATCATCATTGTCATCATTATGATCATTATGTAATAAAGTGTAATTATTTTAAACGAGTTAATGAAAAAAAATACTAAAACTTAATTTATTATAATATATAATATATAATATATAATAAATGTCATTTTTAATAATTTAAAAATATATAATAAGATGGTTTGGATAAATTTGTAATATGGGCACAATGTATTTAGTAAATATTTTACATAAAATTTTAATATACTCAAAATATACACTAATTAATGTAACCATTATATTGAGGTTATTTATGTTAATAATATTACTTGAATACACATGTAATGTGGTTGTTGAGATACATTCAAAATATACATTTATAATTATTAATATATTCAATTATATTCCTTAAAATTCACAAAATACACCTTTGTATATTCATAGGGTTGCAATTAAATTGGTCACATTTGCAACTAAAAGGACATAAATTGTTTTGCTTAGATGAAAACCAAACTAAATGTTGTTTACATGGAAATATGAACATCAAAATAGTCACAAATTAGTTGTAATGTAGTTGCAAATATGACCAACACAACAAATAGTTGAAAAAATGTCCAAATGTAAATGCAAATAACTTTTAACTTTTTTTCCTCCAAATATGGCAAGTTTTTAAATACCCCCCCCCCCCCCCCCCCCAAAAAAAACCATTTGGAGTGTAATGTGCACTTTTTAAAAATTATTAATTAATTAATTATTTTAGACTATGTGAAAATTCACCCAAAAAAACATGAATAGGGTATTATATATTTTTAAATTTTGTGATATCAAGAATTTGAATTATTTTCCCAACTACCCATGATGGAAAAGTAAAAGTTTGAGTTTCGAGAGTTTGAAGATATTTTCCAATTACTTGTCAAATGTTTGTGAATTTGTAGTAAAAAATAAACCATTCAATTTTGCCCAATTTGTAGGTTTTTGAAAGTTTGGTGAGAATTTCCAATTTTTTATCAATTTTTTTTGAAATTTCAATAATGAGATGAAATTTCCAAAGTTTGGCATTTTAACAATCTTTTGTCATTATTTCCCCTAACTTTAAAAATTGGAATCTCCCAACTCTTTCCAACTTTGTAATTTGAAAATTTGGTGAATTTTTTCCAAATTTTTGTCACCTTTTACCAAATTTTCATAAAATAAAATAAAAATTCCCATGTTACCCAATTTTCAAGTTTCAAGAGTTTGGTGTATTTTTCCTATTTTTTCATTTTTTTCTGAATTTGCAATGAAAAATGAAATTCTTGTATTGTACCCAAGTTTGGCTTTTCAAGATTTTGATTAATTTGCCAATTATCATTTTTGGGGGGGGGGGGGGAGAAATTGTCCAATTTTATTTTAGGTTTTTTTCCTGAATTTTGGTTAATTTTTTCCCCTCAATTTTATTCACATTTTTGGTTTCAAGTTGTTGTCAAGTTTTTCCAATTTTATGTCAAGGTCTGCAAAAAATAGTAGAATCATATAAAAAATCCAATGTCTATTTTGAGAGTTTGGTGAAAATTTCCAACTTTTGGCTAATATTTTCCAAAATTGCAATTAACTTTTTGTAATAGTTTCCAATATTGTTAAGTTAAGAAGCTAATTTTTCCTAATTTTTTTGTACATCCACAATGCAAAAGTCTATCATCAAATATTTTTGGAGATGTGGCACTTCCAAGAAGTTATTTGGGGATATTTTAGTTAGGGATTGTTTAATCATTCCAATCCTTTTTCAACAAGGGGGTGTTGGTAAAATGTCATGCATACTCCCTTTTCCAAGTAATTGTCATATAAACCCAATTTGCATTGAAGATTTTATTGTGTTAAAAACTAAATTTGATAATGTGTTAGCCGTTTTGAACGTAGGTGAAATTAAAGACATAAACCCTATTGAGGAAGTTGGGTTTGATGGATTTTGGAACAATAGTGTCCCATTTTGATGTAAACCACAAATATTATGAAATGATAGATGTGGGACATTTCATGTTTTGGTTTTTGATATAAGGTTGAAAAACAAATGTGCGATTATACCTCATATTGAATTGCCACTATTATGCATTGATGAATCATTTGAAGTCACAAACTTAATTAAATTTTGACAAACAATGGTTTCAAAAATTGATGACCCATATGAGGGTGCATACATGCTTGCAATTTTTTTATTCGGTCCATGGGGGTCTTTCGACTATGCAAAAGTTGTGGTTAAATATGTACATGAGGATGGCATTTCATTTAATGTTCTAGAAGTTCAAGTTTGAAGTTATAAACCCGTGTCTCCATTTCATGATTTATCATATAGGTCCATTGAAACTTCCAATTACGTACCTAACATTTATTCTAAGATTCTTGAGTCCAATGAAAAACTAGATAATATGTGTTTATCTCCTAACATTAGAAAGTGGTATTTTGATTCACAACTTCCTACCCATGATTTAGGTCTTTCCTACTATATAGATCATGGAGGATTTGTCATATGATGAATTGTTTGCCAAATACATGGAATTCCCTAACATTCAAATTCCCCTAATTGTAAGGGAAGGTGGGGAGTAAGGGTTACCCTAATGTGAAACCCTAGTTGAATTTTTCATATTGTTTTGGTACACTAATATCTTGGGAAGGTTATGTGTTATGACCAATATTTATGTTATCAAAGAGTTAGAGGGAGGAGGCACAAAGGGAAGGGTGAATTGGGTATGACTTATTGTGCTTGAATTAAGGGTCTTCATTGGAATTTTGATTTTCATGGCCATTTTTTAGAACAAATCCCACCTTTGGCTTCATGGGTGAAAAAATGTTGATATTTTTTACACTAATCATTGTTAATTGTATGATTAGGTATAGGTTTGAGGACATTCTTAGATGCATCCATATAGTTGACAATAAGTCAATCATGTAAGTTAAGATGATCTAGCCTATAACAAAATTTGCAAAGACTAGGTGGCTAGTTGAAACATGTAATGAATTATGTGGGCAATTTTGAAATGCAAAACAAAATTTATGTGTAGATAAAATGATGGTAAAATATATTGGGAAACACTCACCCATTCAATAATACTTAAAAGCTAAGCCTTTCTGATAACTAGAATGAATATTTGGTGTTGGGCTAATGCAAAGTCCAAGTTTGTGCAAAAAATGGAATTGTATTGTCATAAAAGTCATGAGGGTGTTGAACATGCAATTCGGTACAAAATTGTGTATAGGTTGATGGGTGGGTACAAGAACAAAAATTACATTGTCACATGTGATAACTTTTATTTTAACTTTACATTGTTTTGGGGTCTTTTGAAGGTTGGGGTGCATGCCATAGGGACTTGTAGGATTGATCATAAGGGGTGGCCTAATGCTTTGATTATTGATCCAAAAAGAAGATCACGAAAACAACTTTGATATTGCATGCATGCTTCAAGTAAACTTCTTGCAATATCTTGGTTTAACAACAAACCAATTTCCATTTTGTCCACTAGTTTTAGTCCAATTAATCCTACAAGTGCAACATTTGCCACTCCATGGCATCTAACTAGTCCATTGAAGATCCTTTAGGGTTTAGGGTTAGAACAACGCATTATGGGCTTAGAATAATGCATACCAAATAACAAGGGGTTGTGTTTATTCTAAGCAATGGACAAGAACATGAAGGAGAAGAAGTCTTTGTGTGGTGTGTGAAAAGAAAGTGAATTGGTATTCTCCTACTTGTAATGATACTATGGTTTAATTTGGTGCTTACTTTGTGAAATTACATAGCATATCTACATATATTATATGTAAGTTTAGTGGGGAATTGGACTGATGCCATGAATATTAGTTGGCCTCTCAAGTTCAATTCCTAAGGTTGGTGGTATTTGCTTTGTTTAGGTAACGTTTCTTTATGAAAATTATCACTCCAACTAGCGAAACGAATATGATATGAATGTGTTTTTTAACATGTTTCTTGTTGTTTTGTGGTCAAATTATAGATGTGCATCCATTTTTTTTCTTTTATTTTTTTTTGAATTATGTAAATTGCAAGCATCTACATATGTAGTGAGCCATTGAACCATGTTTGGATAAAATTGTGGGCAAATGTTCAATTGAGGGCTTCTTAGCATTTTGTGACCAAATTACAAAGTTACATCAAATTTTTTTCTTTAAACCTTTTTTCAATTCTATAAATTGTAAGTATCTACATATGTGGTTAGCCTTGTGTGGGTAAGATTTCAACTAATTATAATAATATAAAAAAATTAGAGAATAAATGTTCAACTATAAGTTTCCTAGCATTTTGTGACTCAATTATAAAATTGCATTAATTTTTTTCGTTATATCTATATTTTTTCAAAAATTTAAATCACAAGCTTTTCAAGCAAACTAGGTCACTACAAAGTTGTAGGAAAGCTCCAAACCCTAAAAAACTGCAGAATCTACAAAAACACGAAGATAGCACCTTCAGATCTACATAAAAGACTGATTTCCAGTGTCTTCATACATATCTTGGTATTCTGTTGATTTGTAGGTCGAAGGAAAATATTCACACGTTTTGGAATTTAAGCTTTTATTTAACCCATCTACCAAATCTTTTCTTGTGTGGTTTTTGTTTTCTTCATTAATTCTGAATATTCTGTTCCTATTGTCCTAAAGTATTCTTCCTTCATAGATTTTGTGTTATCTAGGAATATGGGAGATCGAGTCTTCATCCTGTTTCCGCACATACTGTTTCTATTGTTCTGAAATCTTCATGCTTCGTAGATTTTCTGTTATCTGGGAATAATATGGGAGACTGAGTCTTCTTCCTGTTTCCAGCCATTCTGTTTCTGTTGTTCTGAAATCTTCGTCTGAGGTAGATTTAGTGTTATCTAGGAATACGGAAGACCGAGCCTCCCTCTCCTTCGTTGCGTGCGTGCGTGCGTGCGTGCATAGATGAGGAGCTCCATGCACCTCGACAAGTTTGCAACCTTAATTCTTTGAGAAGATCGCGGCATTATTGCATTTTTGTGGGGATTGTATTGAGCAGTTTACGGGGAAGCAAAGCTAATCTCATCTCTCACTTACTGAAGTTTTTTTCCCCCAAAGAAATCGAGCTCCAGGAAGAGAAAGCTTGATGTATATCTCTTTGTAAAAATGAAACTTCCGCAGATTGTTGCTACCTATCTTGCATTCCGGCATTCTCCTTTCCGAATTTCAACGAGGTCTTCTTTGTGTGCCGGTTTTTGCTTACCTTTGTCGCTGCGGGAATAGATGGCTGGATTTCTGTTAGCTTCGTCTTGCAGTTGTAGGGTTTTGGAGCTTCATCGATGCTGATGACGTTGGTGACGATGGTGATCTGCCGATGCTGCAGCTGCTGCTGAATGCTTTTTCTACTGGAGTACAGGATGTATATATACATATCTATCTCCTTTTGCAGAATCTCAAACGATCTTCGATGTTTTCTTGCTGCTGAAGTCCTATTGATGATGATCATGGAGAACGTATGTCCACAGTAGAGGAGGTGAGCTTGTCCGGCCCTGGCATGATTTTCATGGAAGTGGACGGAGGCTGGAGTTGAAGAGGCTTTGTTTCGAAAGGGCTGGATCTTTGGGGGGGAAAACATCGGAAAGTGATGCCATCATGGCAACAAAAGACTACTACGTGTTCTTGGATAACTACCAAAGGTTGGCTGAAGGCTCCGACATGTCAGTGGAGAGCATTGGAAGCATACCGATGAGCATGAGCAACGGAGGAAACTCCGTGTCTATGTCTGTAGCAGCAGATAGCAGTGTTGGATCCAACAACTCTCTGCAGACGACGAGACTTATGCATCCCGATCTTCGTGCTCGAACAGCAAATCGACATGCTTCACATAGTGTGGTTTTGCCAGGGATTGTGCCACATACCCTTGGACAAGACATGCTTGCAGCAGCTCTCATGGACAATAGGTCAGTCATAATTTTTTACGTTTGTCTTTGTGTCTGCAGTCTCTTTGTGGATCTCCTCAGTCTGCTAGGGCATTGCACATCTGATGCAGGTTAAAGCTGTGCTCTAAACAATCATATGTGAGCTTTCTAGACTTGCATCAAGGAACAGATCCTCAAAGGGACAAAGTCTGCTGCAACAGATTTCCAACAGAGGGCTTGGAAGGCTATGATGACTGGACAATTGATTTACAGCAGCTACACATGGGCCCAGCCTTTGCGCAAGGTGCATTTGGGCGTCTTTACAAGGGAACTTACAATGGAGAGGATGTGGCTGTCAAGATCCTTGAACGACCAGAGAACAATGTGGAGAAAGAGATGGTGATGGAGGCTGCTTTTGCTAAAGAAGTAACTATGCTTGCTACCGTGAAGCATCAAAATGTGGTGCGATTTATCGGGGCATGTCGGAAACCGCTTGTCTGGTGCATTGTTACTGAGTATGCCAGAGGTGGGTCAGTTCGGTCATTTCTCAGCAAACGGCAATCACGGGCTGTACCACTCAAGCTTGCTGTGAAGCAAGCTCTTGACATAGCCAGGGGGATGGAATACTTGCATAGTTTGGAAATCATTCACAGAGACCTTAAGTCCGATAACTTGTTGATTGCAACTGACAAGTCAATCAAGATTGCCGACTTTGGAGCTGCTAGGATTGAGGTGCAGGTTGAAGGCATGACTCCAGAGACTGGAACTTATCGCTGGATGGCACCGTACGAATGTCTTCCCTTGTTGTTCTTTCACTGCTGAATTGTTGGGCTCCAAATTTCTTTTTAGATCTATTACTCACTTTGAACCCACCCCTGATTTGAATCAATTGCTTCCTTACCAAAAACTGCAGGAACATGCATGTGACTGCCACTGTTGTCCAGACCACTCCTCAGTCTTTGTTTCTGTGTTTTTATGGTCTGATCTTTTGGGAGTCAAAAGTCCCTCAAATCATTTGAAATCAAAAGAAGAAGCCAGGCCTTTCAAAGAACAGTACTGGCCATCATTCCACTCAGAAATGAACCTGTCATTTGATCAGAAGCAATGTGAAAAATGCATGAATGCATAGAATTAAAGAGCAAAAGACACTGGATTGAGATCAATAAATTTTTGGAAGTAGAGTGAGAGCAAGAAAGGAACCTTGATGTTTGCTAAGCTGCATATGACGGAAGGCCGTATGACTCAGTCTGAGTTGCATTATCAGAGCCACTGCTGGTTGTTCTTAACAGCAAATGAAATGACAGTGTTCAAAGTGACATGGTTTGACATTTAGACTTAGTAGCAGCTTGTTTGTGGGGATGAGACTTTCCCAGCTGATATGTTTACATTGTTTTCAAGAGAGAGAGAAAAGATTTGATATTTTCACTGATATTTGGAGTTTTGATGGTAAACAGGGAAATGATCCAGCATAGACCATATACACACAAGGTAGATGTTTACAGCTTTGGAGTTGTGCTGTGGGAGCTTATCACAGGACTACTACCATTCCAGAACATGACAGCAGTGCAGGCAGCATTTGCAGTGGTGAACCGAGGGGTTAGGCCATCAATCCCTGCTGATTGTCCTCCAGCTCTGGCAGATATAATGACTCGCTGCTGGGATGCAAATGCTGAACTTCGACCTGGGTTTGTGCAAGTTGTTAAAATGTTAGAACGAGCGCAGGAGGAGATAATGACCACAGTACGGCGTGCAAGATTTAGAGGATGTGGCTGTTTGACACGGCCTCTCACAAGGGACTGAGCACAGCCTTGGCACTTCTGATTCACATCAGTTCAAAGCTTTTCTTTGACAATGTGTTGAAGGGTTATGAAGTATGTGAATGATGCAAGAATAGTGGGGTGGTCAAACTGTACAGTGCAGCATCATGTTTGATAACATGTGTTTTTGGTGAAGTCCCCCAACACTCATCCCTTACATTTGCTTGCAGCCAGCCCTCTAGGAAGAAGCACTGCTGTTGTATTTTATTCATCTTTCTCCCAAGGTATATGGGAAGGAGAGATAAACAGCCTTCATTGCTATGCTCTCCTGGAAGCTCTACTGTTGAGGTAGACTGTTCCTCAATCCCTAAATCCTAGATTTTGCAGTTTTCTTGAAGAAATTCTATTTGACCCCTGCCATTTACTGTAGTCTTCAGAAAACAGGGAGAGGTTAGGCCATTTTCCCCATTGCTGTTTGGGCTGAGAGGGAGTTTCCTCTCACAGCAGCATTTAAGGATGTTGGAGAGAATACTCATCCTGTCATTGCAATGTGAGCAATTTAGGATCTCTGTCTCATTGAGAGTACGCACTCTCTCCATAGACCATTTGATCTATATTAGTAACCCCTAAGATTTAGAGGTCAATGAGTGGTTGGACTTGAGCTTTGCAAAAAGGAAGCAATAGTTCTTCTCCCTGTCCACCCTACCTCTATAAAATATGCTTTTGACCCTGGAGTTTTTAGAAAGTGCTCAGTTGTGGGTTCAGTGGAACTCCAGGATTCTTTTTACTTGACATTCTTGGTCCTTACTGTGAATTTATTCCTTTTTTTTTAAAGACTTTTTTTTCCAATCCCCCACCCAAATCTGATTTCTCAAGGGAAGAAGTCCATTAGTTTATGCATAGCTTGTCAATTAGTTTATTCATTACTTGTTTGTTTGTTGCAACCTTTTATCCTTTGGACAGCTCATTGTTCATGTTATGTAGGTAGTAATATATATAGTAATTGGGCTCTTCACTATGCGCTGGTGGCAATGGTGATGATATGTTGTGAGAATGTTACTGTAGGTGGTCAATGCTATACATGTTGCTGTTGACATCTTATTGAACATGCGAATGACCATCCATTGCTATTATTCAAGCCACCCTTCAGTCTTGTCTTGTTTTCTCTTTTCTTTAGGGTGGGGTTTCCTCTTTACAAAATCTCCTCTTCCTTGAATGGAAGGGCCTTAGTTGTCATGAAGAATTGGATAAATTTCTTTGGTGTGGGAGCCACCCAAAGAGTTGTAACCTTGGGAAAATAGGTGCCTGCCAACCAGCTCTCCTACATATATAAAAAAAAGAAAAGTTTAGCCAGGTACCTATTTAGAGACACGAGTCAAGATGGGGCCCGGCAAAGCGAAGGAAAGGAAAGGCGGTCGCCTTATTAGCTAGCTACCGAATCGAACGAGACACGGACCAGACGGAGGAGGAAACCAGTCACGACGACGACGACGACTCTGGACCTCCGCAATGGAGAACAAACGTGAAGTAACGTGAGCAAGTAGGTCATTGCCCATCGCTTGAGCTTCAAGTGAGCACTGGAGTGAGTCAGTGAGTCAGTCACCGGCTGCTTGCTTGCTGACGATCATGACATTCCAACACTGCGTATGTGTGGATTTGTAGCATGCAGTGTTGTTGTTGTTGTTATTAGGGGGAGCAGCGGTGCAGGTCCGTAGTAGTAGTAGTAGTAGTAGTAGTAAGATCGTACTACTAGTCATGGCAGTGTTGACCAGGGGACGAAGTATTCTGGAGTCGCTCATCGGCGACAGTACGCTGCAGGAGATTTTCGGCGGTGCTAATAAGAATGAGAAGAACAGTCCCAAGGTAGCGAAACAGCAATCGCCTTCCTCTAGCGCCAGCAGAATACGGATCAAGGAGCTCTCGTCCCTAGCCAATGATGTGGTGGCTCAGTGTGCAAGGTTAGTTACATCCCTCCTTCACTCTCTTCTTCTTCTTCTTCTTCAGGGAATTCGAAAGAAAGAAAAAAGTGTGGCATGGTAAGTGTATTCAGGTGCAATTTTCTTTCTTTCGACAATTAACATTTCGTTCAAGGATCTTTGACACATTCGCGGTTTGCTAGGGTATTGTAATTACACTTCGTTCTTTTGTGGTCGTCGTAGCCATCTACATCGCTTCCTCTCCCTCTCTTTTCCGCTCTATCTTACTGCCTAATAGGTTTTTAGTGCAAATTGACATACAGACTTTGGTCATGGACTGTGCATGTGTTATGTAGAAATCAGGGACTTGTAGATTATGGCTTATTTCAAGGATGACTTACCAAGAATTTCGATTGCTCTTATCTTGTGTTCGAATTGGCATGATGAATGTACAAAGATTATCAAGGACAACAACAAAGATTGTTCCATTTTGTGCTTTGGATGTATCTAACTAGGATTACCACATGGCAACTGCAAGTTTCAATAGTGGCAACAACAAAGACTATTCCATTTTATGTTTTGGATGTATCTAACTAGGATTACCAACTGGCAACCACAAGTTTCAGTAGTGGCAAAGGTCAAGCTGGTTGGTAACAATGTTGTTTCATATAAGAGTCTTCTTCATCTCACATGATTTGGTGGTTGCAAAATCTATTCTAATGAAAATGGAGCTGTTTGCAGTTGATTCTTTGTTGAGACTTGATAAGGAATTCTGGCCCTGCCAATGTTATATTCTGACTAACTCTCACTTTTGTCCACAATTGCATTAAAGTGGTATTAGGGATCACTGCTTGGATGCATCAGGATTTTGTCACTTCAACCTGAGGAGCTACAGCAGCAATTTGAAGAAGAAGCAGCTGTCTCAGCAAAACAGCCAGCATGCTATGCTCGTCATTTGCTAGAGTACAGCAGTTTCAGGACCCTTTCCATGGTGATGGAAACTACTGACCATCTCAGTGACAAAGAGTTTCATCGCTTAACCTTTGACATGATGCTTGCCTGGGAGGCCCCAGCACCTACCAACCAGCCTGTTGCTAAGGTTAGGCTTCATTGCTTGATAAATGCCAATGTGCTCAGATTGTATCCAACTGTGTGAAATGACACTTATGGTGCTTCAAGTCATTCTGAGATGCAGGGGTGGTGGATCAGGTTTTGTGGATGGTTTATGAGATGACAATGACAGAGTTCAGGATGCCTATCATAACTCCTGGGGTTGATGGCATGGTTGTGGATATCGTTCTGGAACTGCTGGTACATGGATACCATATGCAGGATCTGGGAATATGTGATGCTAGGTAACTAATGACATTGGGGGTGAGGATGCTGTACTGACTCCATTGTGTTTGCTTTACATGCAGAATATACAAGTTCTTGAAACAAATAATGGAGGTGGGGTGGAGGATGAAGAAGATGGAGCACTTTTCTATTCTGACTTAATGCCCATGATGGTGCAGTTTCTGTTGAACCACATTTCTGCATGTTGAAGGTTTTACATACATGAGGTTCACTGCAAACCCGGGAACTTCCAGTGTGAACTCATCTGGGATATGAAGGGGATGCATACCTGTCTGAAACTTCTGTGTTTCTTTTGGTCTCTGCAGGTAGATGTAGATAGCACTGTGGGACTTGATGCATTTTCCCGCTTGATGCCTGCCATTCCTACAGTGGCTGATGCTATTACTGTTCAAGGCCAGTTTGAAGCACTCACCACATCAACTGCGGGCCGGCTTCCCTTTCCCTTATATGACAAATACCTTGGTGAACTGGACAAGTGAGCTTTATTTTACATACTTACAAGAGCTGAAAACAGGCTTGTTATGAGCTTAAAATCCTCTTGGTTTCCATGTAGCAAGCACCAGTCATTTGTGCCATAATTTCCAAATAAAGGTTGTGATATTTTCTGTGTACATCAGGTCAATCAAGGGCATTAAAGGTCAAACTACTCCAGCACTAGTTAAAGCACTTCATTTGGGCACAAAGGAAACCATAATTGACATTGATGGAACTGGCACAACTCAGCCTGTCCTGCAGCATGCTGGTGTCTCTGCTTGGCCTGGTGAGCAAGCTCATGGTTGTCTATTACTGGATTCTGAGTGCTGAGTGCAGAAAATTTATTTTGGTTGAGAAGTTTAAGTCTGTATGTAAGTCATTTAGAGCTGGTTAGGGTTTGGGGCTTTATTGGAGCTTTGCAACAGTAGTGCATCAAACAGATACCTTTTTAATCTTGATCACTCAGACTGGAATTCCAGAGATCCTTAAAGCAGGATTCAACATCCAAGTTCTATTCCTAGTGAGTGATTGGCTGCTGTTCTGGTTTGGTGGTGTAATGCAGGACGGTTAACTTTGACAGACCATGCATTCTACTTTGAACCTTTAGTAGTTGTGTCTTTTGACAAGGCAAAGAAGTTTGATCTATCAGCAGATTTGAAGCATGTGCTCAAACCAGAGTTAACAGGACCCTGGGGTGCACGCATTTTTGACAAAGCTGTCATGTACAAATCCTCTGTCACGTAAGTTTCTACTCGAGGAACCTGTGCATTCTGTGTGGAGCTGAGACTAAAAAGCTTGTCTTCTAATACAATTCTTCATTTTTAGTGTAGTATATTTCTAATGATGATAATTCATGTCAAAAAATTGCCCATTCAACTGTTGGCTTGGTGATGGTGATGACATTGTACCATGGACACTTGTTGGTAAACATATGACACATGACAAAGGACAGCAGAAGGCATCTGAAGCATGAGATTTTGAAGGATCGCAGGAATTCTTGTTAGATACATACTTCACAATGGTTTTCACAAGAGCCAGTCCTAACATCACAAGCTGGGTGGGGGTCACAGTGTTGAACCTTTCATTCTTGAGTTTCCAGAAATGACAGGACGTGCACGCCGTGACTATTGGTTAGCTGTCATCCGGGAGGTTGTGGCAGTCCACCATTTTATACATACATATCAACTGAAGGGTGCGAGAAAAGCACAAGCTCTAGCAAAGGCTGTATTGGGGATTGCTCGCCTAAGGGCCACAAGGCAAACTTTTCATGTCTTGCCTACCAGACCAGAAACCTTGCTGACATTTACATGGGGAGAAGAGATGCCTGGTGGAGACTTAGTTTTAGCAGCATTAGCAGAAACTTTGCAGGACCCTGGAGAAGATGGCAAGCATGTGGACAAAGAACGCTTTCTTGATCAACACAAGGGTAATTCCAACTACAGCAGACCAGCCAATAGTGGACCCTCAACTCCAAAAGGAAATGAGAAGGGTAAACAGGTCTCTAAATATATCAGTGGGATCTTAATTGGGAAGATGACCCCATTGGAAAAGGCAATCATGCAATCGCGACAAAACATGAAAAAGGTCATGCTGGCACAGGCTACTATACAGGGTGTGAAGGTGGAGGGAATTGCAACAAATCTAGCTGTCACAAAGGTATGCTGCTATTTGACTGACAGGAATCTCCCTCAATCTTCATGGAGGAATCCCATCTTTGTTAAATATACGAGCTTTTCTGAGTCAAATGTAAAACCTATTTGCAGGGGTTGCTAGGGCCCTTGGTGGCTGCTACTTCATGGTTTGAAGCCATTTATTCATGGGAGGATCATTCAAAATCTATCACTTTCTGTGTCCTTATCTCTTACATCATCTACAGGTGAACATCTGCCCTGTGGATCCAGTAATTTTTAGACTCTTTCTATCGTGATAGTTCATTGGGTAGTCATAATAGCTTGTTACTACTATTATCAATGAATGGGATGGTCTGTCACTTTGTGAGCAACTCTCATAAGGTTATGACTGCATGCATTGTCCTGCTACCTTGAAAGTGCTGTGGGATTTGTTTGCAATCTCATAGGTATGTGATGGTTATGTGTGACACAAGTTTTGAATCATGAGCCCTAAATTGTAATATTGACAGTTCTGTATCTCCTGATGGAAGATGGAATAAGCAGAAATTGTCCATTGTAGCCAATTGTTGGACTGCATCATAAGTTTCAGTGACTCAAGAATGTTGAAGTGTCCTTTGGGATCTGGCCCACCATGTAAGCAGAATGGTGTTGTTAGTCAATCTGCTGTGCAAAACAGAGGAGAAGAGTTGCAAGTGAACTCAGTAGCAGTGGGTCTTGCATCATATTGCACTCGTTGGAGTCCTGAAGATTTACTCATGGAGCTGATTCTCTTTGTATCTATCCACTTCCCATCTCTTAGCCAAGACCAGACTGATTTGGGTCTAGAGGAGTCTGGAATACTAACTGCTTTGAGTTCAAAATGCCTTGAGTCAACAACCAAAGTGCTTGGTGGAAGCAGGCTCCACTACTTAATGCTCATGGGGCAGTATACCAGGCTTGTAGTCCACTGAGGCATACAGACACCTCCTGAAATTTCTGTTTCTAACTTGCTTTTGATACCAGTTTTCTGTGACTGGGGATGCTTTTGAATCTGGAATTAAGGGATTCAATTTGGTGGACAGGGATTGGCTACCCTATATCCCGCCACTGTTGCTGGTGTCTTTGGCAGGTTACATGGCATGTGTGAAGTACAAGCTGACAGATGATCCAGTTCAAGAAATTCTTGTTCCAACTCCTCCAGGGCAGAGTAAAGTTGAACAGTTACTAGCACTGCAGCAGGCACTGGCACAGTTGGAGGCTCTCCTTCAGGCTTGCAACATTTCGTTGCTCAAGATGCGAGCCTTGGTACTATCAGCAATTCCTGAGGTACTGTCAAGTGTCTGACCGGAAATAAGGGATTCCTCCATAAATTCATGCTATGATTTCTGGTTATGTCTCTTGTATGGAACCAGCCTGACAACAAGTCAAACAAAAGCCATGCTTGGCACCAAAGAGCCTTCATGAAACAAAAATCAATGTCTTCTGTGAGAGTTGAAGTTACCATTGAATGGTGAGCATAGAACATGATTTCAAGATAGAGATCGTATTGCCCATGAAAAAGAATAAAGCAAGTTTGCAACTGCTTTCTTTTTCAAGGTTACTCCTTTTTCTGTGAGGTACAAGGGGGCCCATGGTTTTCACAATTTTTGGAAAACTGTGTCGGCCAGTGACAGTGAACCCACAACAAACTTGCAAGCTGGCCATGAGTCTTGTCAATAGGCTATTTGGCTTGATGCTTGACAGCTCTGTTTAAACAGTGACTTGTGAAATTGGTCAGTGGGAAAATTGCATGTCCAACTGTAGATTTCTCTTAGATTTAGCCATGGAAATTTACCACCACAGTGTTGCAGACTTGACTTTAATGTTTTGAAGTTTGTCATCTGCATTTTTGTGCAATGTGTAGCTTGAGGAAAGTCACATTCCTTTACGCTGTGGACATGCTTGTAACTCAAACTATCTTTTGCATTTACACTAACGCCAAAGTATTGTGAGCAGTTATTGGAGCCTCTTATGCATGACCATTGATTTTATTCTTTGCTGTTTGGTGTTGAAAACACAGGCAACAAATCACATCATAGGGATGCTGTTGGTGTGTGCTGCTGCCATGTTGCTTCTCCCCTTCCGGTGGCTGGTTTTAATAACAGTTCTCAATCTGTTAACACTCAAGATGCCAGTACGGGTGGAAAGCACCGCCCGCTTGAGTCGACGCCTCTGTGAATGGTGGTATGGAATACCTGTAGTTCCAGTCCGTTTTCTGAAATCCAAAGAACCAGAGAAAATGCAATGATGACCACTGTTCTGCAATTCTATGCAGGTCTTCTCAACTTCAAATGTTACAGTAATGTGTCCCAAATTGCACAGCCCTTGTATAGTTGTGTTAACAGTCCATGTGTACAATATGAACAGAGAAAGTGAGATGAAAATAAACAGAGGAGGCACAAACTATCATGAGGGTAGCTTGTAGTCTTGTGGCTATATTCAGAAAAATTAGTGTGAAGATAGTAACAAAGCCCATATCCAACTTACAATACAGAGAGATTTTGGAATTGAACTAAAGATTCTAACAAAATCTGAGGGAAATGTTTTCCTGAAGTTAAAAGTATCCTAGAGCCAACCAGAGGAACTCATTAATTTGACAACTGAACTACAAGTTCTAAGAGATTTTGATTTTGGTGTCATTATGTTCTTGCAACTGCAAGTAAGAGCTAGCTCTTACTTGTTATCAAAGGTTCCAAAATGGTTTGTCCTTTACAATATTCTTTGGAAGCGTGTTGAAAAAGATCTTACGTAGTTTGTTGGAGTCCATTAACAAATGTTCTGTAATGTTCCCAGTGGGTGCTTGTCATAGCTCTCACATACTTGTCACATTGCATTTAGAAGATATCATACAAATGAGAAGTCCTTTGTGAAAGAACATTTTCTGGAAGTCATGCTTCAACATGAGGCACTAGTTCCTTAAATGGCCTGGTATTAGAGTTTTCATTAAAGTCATCCTGTCTTCACCTTGTCTTTGGGCCTCTTTTCATCCCCTATCCCCTCTCTTTGAGTCAGGTCTGCAAAGTAAGGAAGTTTTATTAAAAACAAATGTGACATTAAAAAATCACATCTCCATCATAAAATATGGATCTAATATGCTAAAAAGATGTGTTTTTGCACTTTCGACATCAATTTAGTCTTCATCATTCACGTCTCATGGCAATCTTCTCCAGGATTTGCAATGGATGAAACTAAATTATTGATTGGGTGGAAAATATTCAATTTTAACCAATTTTAATCCTATAAGTAAGTATGTCTCCTCATTTAATGCAAAAATTCAATAATTATATGATAAAGAAATGTTGTCAACTATTAGATACCTGCTTTGCAGTGTTGGATTGCCATGAAACAAGACACTCTTGGGTTTCCATCCATTTTTGTATTTTTTTCCTTCCCTTTCCAATTAATACAAATTTCAACTTTTCAAATAGATAATTTCTCTAAAATTCAACATTTTCAAAGGTACTACAATATTTCAAAGCTTTCAGCCCTTTGTCATTTCTTCTTTCATTTTCTTTCACACTTTCTTCAAATTTTACAACTCCAACTTAATTGATCCCTCACTTCCCTCCTCCTCCACTTGTGCAATACAATAAAACAACAAAACACAAGCAATTTTAGTTTAAAAAAAAAGTGATGGCAAACCAATTTTGTGTGACCTAATAATTCAAAGCACAAAAGGGCAAGTCATGGCATAGCATAACATAGATGACCATGTCCAATGGTATATCAAAACATTCATGACAAGGTCCATCCATGACAAGAGCATATGCACCAATGTTGGAAGGTGCTCATCACCCATTGGGAGTGATAGATCCAGTGGGGTGAGGTTTAGGGTATTACAAACCAATCTGGAACCCAAAACTCAAAGGTAGATTTGGAATCAAAACCGAACCCAAGAGACTACCCTAGTTAGGTTTAAAGAACCAAGCTCTTCTTCCCCTACACATTTTTAAACTAAAAAGTAGAAGAGACCCAATGTGCAAAATAGCATGACTACCCTAGTTAGGTTTAAAGAACCAAGCTCTTCTTCCCCTACACATTTTTAAACTAAAAAGTAGAAGAGACCCAATGTGCAAAATAGCATGACTACCCTAGTTAGGTTTAAAGTACCGAGCTCTTCTTCCCCTACACATTTTTAAACTAAAAAGTAGAAGAGACCCAATGTCCAAAATAGCATGTTTATTAAGAGAATGCCTCCAATTTCTTCACAAAAATCAGGGGGCTGACTTGGTACAGAGATGGGCAAACCATCCAACCCATACCCTACCCACCCCTACCCCTCACCCCTCACCTCCTCTGACCTAATCTGGTAGTAATACCCAGTAAAAAGACATGGATAAAATTCCTGTACCTTTTCTTTCATACTTTAAAAAGGCACCCAAGATATGGAACTCTTTACACCGACGATGGTGGGTGGGCCAACCCAATACTAATACTATCCATCATGTGGACTAGCTAGCCCTATTTTTGTCATTCATGTCAAGTGCCATCCTTTATATAAAGTAAAAAAGAAATTTGATGTAAACCTGCCAAACTTTATTATGTGATAGTAAAAACAAGAAGGAAAAAAGAGAAAAAAGAAAGAAAGAAAAAAAGGAAAATTAATCAAAGTGTTTCCAACATTGTTTCCGTTTCGACAATTTTTTGTCATTTGGTGGGGAAAAAAAAAAGGGAAAAAAAAGAGGGCTCAACAACATAAAGAAAGATTTTTTTTTTTCAAAGAAAGTGAGCTAATTTTTTTCAGATTAATTTTTTCATTAATTTTGAATTTTTAAAAAACTAGATGCATACAATTCTATGAAGCATGCCCATTTCACACATAATACTTCAAAATGTCGCTCACAAATTGGGTCCAGTTGAAACCAAAATTATATGCCCAAATCTTACACCAATGCATAGTCTCTTCCTTATGAGCAGAACCAACAAACAGCGACTATGTATCGCATTTTGGCTATGCCTGTTATAACAAACTAACCAGCAACAGTTGAAAAAGGAAATAAATAAAAGAAAAACACCCATAAATATTTTTTTAAAAAAACCATAAATAAATAAATAAATAAATAAAACCAAAAAACCCATAAATAAATAAATAAAAGAAAAACACCCGACAAGGGAACAAGAGAAGAAAAAGAAGAAAGAAAGGAGTGAAGTCCAAACAAAAGATTACACACCCAAAGCACAGAATGCACAATGGGTAGCCCAATGAGGAGGAGAAATCAAGAAATCAATAGGAAATGCTTTACAGAAGTTCTCAAAAATAAACTGAGCATTGTTCATAGTAACACTCTTGTGAACATTCCTCAAAAAGTTGGGACCGAATGAACTACTAAAATATCATTATGTGATCTCTCCTAGGCAACTCATAGGATAAACCCTAAACCCTTGATTTTCAGCCTCTTATGAATTTTCATAAGGAGTGGTGGATAAAACTGAACATGAGATATAAGGGCATCTATATATATATATATATATATATACCAGGAACACAAAATTTGATGAAAAAAACTGCCCAACTTCATTACATGAAAGTGAAACAATACAAAAGGAAATGGAAGGCAAGGATGGAAGAATATATGTAGGCAAAAAGCCATAAGCAAAAAAAGTTATGGTGTTAGAAATTTGATATTAACATGCCCAACTTTATAAACATGAAAATGAAAAAAAAGAAGAAACAAGGATCAAAGTTGTGAATTTTTTTTCTTTCTTAAAAGCGATTTTTTTTTCACCAAATTTCGAACTGAAATATAATTGGTATCTATTCAAAGGATCTTTCCATTTTGGGGGGGGGGGTGTGCAAAAAAAGAAAAAAAAGACCCAAAATTCCCCAAATTTCAAACCCAAAAAAAATCCAAATTGCTAGATTTTTTTTTGATAATTTCAAGTAGGTAGCCAAGAATATATATAGAAATGTCCATTTTTTTTCTTGTTTTAACTCCAATATCTAGCAAGTAACCAAATTTGGCTATATAAATCTCTATTGACTTTTTTTTATTTAAATTGTTTTTAATATATCTTTTTAATTTCAAAATTTTGATCATCACTTTGGCTAAAACATCACAAAATTTAAACAAATCCTTTTTAAAGAAAGAACCCAAGCGTATGTGAGCTACGTGTGTTTAAAGCGTGCACGACATTCAAGAGGATTAGCGTGTAAAGTAAAAAGGGCAGGGGAACAGGGAATTTTGATTTTTTTAAAAAAAAATTCCAGGTGTTTGCACTAATAGGGCCAGTTGGAAAGCCCAAGATACCCATATCCACTCACGTGGAAAGCCTTTCTCACAAAATTTGGAGTGCTCACCAACTTTTCATCCACTGGATGGATCCCCTTATGACTTAGCCATGGATGTACCTGAACTCAGGTAATAATTTTATCTAGTCTCACCCTTGGTTAAGTAAAACCCATTCTGGAAGAAGCAGGTCCTAGGTAAGTAGGTAGGTAGGTAGGTAGGTAGGAAAATAGGTGACAAACTAGGGAAGTAGTTATGGCTTATAGTTTATAAGATCTGTTTTTTTTTTCTACCTACTAACAAGTGGGGTTGTTAGTAGGTAGGTAGGTAAATTAAAAGAGAACGGCAACTGAGGTAAGTATAACCACCATGGTTAGCTAAATGAACTGGAATTCAACAGAAAACTGTTTCGCGACCAGGTATCATCCATCCTTCCCAGTGCTCACGGGATATTTGAGGGAGAGGAGAAGAAGAATGCGACGATGGAGTTCACCCCCTCTTCTCTTGAGCGTCAGTTTGTTGCAGGCGCGCAAAGCGTCGTTCCCTTCATCAACATTTCACTGGACTCCTTCTTCTGTTTCTTCACTTCAATGTCTGTCTGTGTGTCTGGTGTTCGAGTGATTTTTTAAAAAATTTAAGAAGAAAACATTGGAGGGTTTTTTTTTGGCTGCAAGAAATCTTCTTTTTTTTTTGCAAGGGCGTCGTTTCTGTCGTTGCCAACAACGCTTTTGTTATGATGTTTATGGCGGCAAAAAGGAAGGATGTGAAGTTTTGAGGGAAAAGTCCATTGTCGATGTGTTTGGAGCTCCAATTAAATCGGAAGTTTTTCGTCGTGGTAGTGGTGATGCTATGAGGAGGATATGGAAAAAGGCTGGAGGAACATGAAGAAAAGAGCATATGGTAAGCAACAACAACAAAAGGAAAAATAGACGACTGTAAAAGGGTTTTATGACGCAAGGCTTGGAGTCGGATGGAGTTCTTCTTCTTCCTCCTCCTCCTCCTCCAGCGAGCCTCAGGCTTTGGCTCACGGATATAGACATGCAGACGGGAATACTTCCTCAGGTCTTCTCGCACACTCAACCGGAATCTGGCGCCTTGGAAGGACGCGCTGTTGACGATGATTGCAGTCCTAAAACCTCCTGGCATCGTCGCGGCGGCGATGATCGCAAACGGAAGGAGTAAGTCGAACTTGGCATCTCTCTTTATGACCTTGCCTTTCTTTCTCTTGTATGACATGCTCCCTTTGTTATATTATTCTCTCGTGATCTTTTTGCTTTCTCTTTTATCTTTTCCTCTTACAGGCGTTTTATCATGCCTCGTTCTGAATCTGGTCATGTGGAAAGCCTGTTTTTTTTTTTTTTTGTCAACAACTCTTACAAAACGAAACCAAGTTGGGCCTGTCTCCACATGCACTTCTTGATGCAATGGCGCTCATTTGAAGAACGGTGAGGAATGTAGGTGTGAATCTTCAGGTCATCTTTTCTAAGAATCTTGAATGTTTAGGTTTTCTTCATCCTTTTGGTTTCTCATGTCTGTTCCTACCTCAAATCCTCCCCTCAATCTAAGAATCCCTAGAGTGACTTAAACCCTGGAATCATCACTACCAATCCCCATTCATCTTGTCTCTTAATGCATACGAGATGGGAAATGAAAGCCTGTGTTTTGTAGTCCATGTCACCCATGGTTCTGAGAAATTGTCAGCTTAATTTTCATGAGAACTGGGGCCCAATGCCCATCCTGCTATTAGTTTCTAATCCCACTTCTTCTTCTTCTTCTTCTTCTTGATTATGTTTCACACATAGTGGAGAAGAGGGAGTATGGAGATGGCCATATTTCAGTAGCTCCGGTCAGTGCTTAGATCTTAGTTGATCCTCTAATTACAGAGTTTCACAAAATATGTAGGTTGTCAGCTCGAACTTCAGAGGAGGATTCTGGAACTTTTGATCACAAGCGGCATCGACAGGTGCATACACAATCAAGTGCATCTTCAAGCTATTGCTCTGTGGCAACATCTGGAACAGATGTGCTCAGCTGTGATACCATTGCAGAAAGGCCAAGCAGTGTTTTGTTGTCAGCTGCTTTGAAGCAGCCAGTGTTTAAGGAGCAGGGCAGGGCTACTGGAGTTCTCAGACTTGCAGAAGTGGTGGATACAAGCTGCTGGAGCACTGATGGCGGACATGATGAGATCAGTGGAGGTAACACAAGCACATTCACATCTAGTGAGGAAGAGGACAGTCAACTTCATCAACCTTTGGGGAGTTTTCTCAATGTAAAACACAAGGGACCTGCTTCAATTGGCCCAAACAGAAGAGCAAGAACACATATGTGGTCTGATACTGGTGGTTTACTGAGTTTGCAACTTGACACTTTCATTGAAAAAGAGAAGGACAAGATTGAATCATCTGATACTGCAGGCAGTGGTGCTCAAAGCTTGAGCAAAAGTGAGTGGTCACTTTCAGGTTCTCTTCATGGTGTAGAGTCTTCAGGTTCACAAGAAAGGCCATTTGTAGACAGATCAACAGGAAGTGGGGTAGACATCGGTGGAAGTTGCTCTATGGAAGATGGATCTAGTTTTCTAGCAAGAAGGTGCACTCAAGCCAGGAGTCAAGGGAGGTCAAGATTGGAAATAGTTGAGTCAGATCCAGTCAACTCCATGCTGCTGTCATATCTAAGCAAGCAACAGCTCTCCACTTTGGAGTTTTGCAGAACTGAAGAGAGTGTCATGTCTGGAATGGAGGGCCGAGGCAAGGAAGAGAGGAAGAGGACACTTGCAGTTCAAAAACTCTGTCCTGTGTCAATAGGTCTGCAAGGACCAATCTATGGTCTTCCAGGTGTTCAGCTGTCAAGCACAGAAAATATGAGGATGCAAGATGAGGATGGTATAAGAAGCTCTGATACGCATCAGACCTTTGTTCTCTCTTCAGGCCGACCAAGCAGCACTGAAGGTATAAGACGTTCTGATACCCATCAGACCTTTGTTCTCTCTTCAGGCCGACCAAGCAGCACTGAAGGTATAAGACGCTCTGATACCCATCAGACCTTTGTTCTCTCTTCAGGCCGACCAAGCAGCACTGAAGGTATATTCACGATTTGTATGCTTCTCTTGAACACCTTTGCTCAGCTTTTCTTATGGTCCTTCTCTTGATCAAGTTGGCAGAAAAAGATGGAGTCAACCCCTTGTTGTTTCCAATTATGGGACTCTTAAAGTGTGAGCATCACTGAGGCAAGATTGGACAGAGTTGCAATTCCGAACAAACATGCTCTCTTTAAAGACTGGTTGTTAACCTGAATCTGCCTATGGAAGATTGTAGAACAGGATGCTGATAATCACTCTCAGTCTTTATGGAAGACAGTCATCTCTCTAGAATTTCTGGCTGGGCTTCAAAGGAATCCTCACCTTTGTGTCTGTATTTTCACTGTACAAAGTTTGCTGTGGAAGTGAAACTTATGTTTCATGTAATGTGCAGAGGCAAGGTCAGGCAAGCCGATGTCAACTATTGACTGTGATTTCGATGCATACTTTGCCAAGCTCATGCTGTAACACTCTGCATACACCAGTGGCCAGAGCTTGATCTTCCCTCTCTGCTCAATGTGAGCAACTTGTACATTTTACATCTGGTTTTTCCAAGTCCTCGGTACTTCTTAAGGCAATGTGCACTGCTGAAATGTTGCAACATGCATCATTTCATTGAAGGTCCTGGACTCATCTTGTTCAAAGAGTCTGTGTGCAGGACCCTGCTGCCAGTCTAGGGGCACAGACTCTAAGAGGGTTGCATGGGTCCACACCAAATGTGCTGGGCCACTTGGCAGGTCCTCACTTCTTAGCACGTTTCCATCAGTTTACCGCACTTAATAGGCACACTATATTAGGGTTCAGAATCATTTGATGTAGACCTGCTAATCTTGGACTTTTAGCTGCACTTTACAAATCAATCTGATGCAGTCATTCTATCCATCTATGGGTGCTTGCTCAATATTGGCTTGATAGGTACCTTTTACCTTCCTCAATTGGTCATGAGCACTGACCAGCTATCAAGTGATTTGGCAAATTTACAAGCACCTCTCCCAATCAGACTCCAGTTTTTTGATTCGTTTCAAATCTTTTTTTTCATTTTTTTCGTTCTCCTTGAGATATATACTTCCCTGGAGAACATGCTGGAACTATTTTCACGATGGTGATGATGATCTGATCACATGGGAGACCAGAGTGATCTGTGTTTCTATTGAGTTAGGTTTAGAATGCTTACCTGTTCTTGGCTTTCAAGTCTTTAATTATGCTTTTTTTTTACATCAGCTCTGGAGAGAGACAAGCAGTGACATGCCACACTTACAATGAGAAAGCACTGATTTTACAGTTGTTTCTAAAATAGAGTGGGCTGTAGCCTGCAGGGTCCAGGGTCATGTGGTAGTTAATAATGAAATATAAAACGGTCTTCAATTTTTATTTGAGCCAAATTTAGCACAAACATATATGAAATGGAATTGTATACAGTTATAACATCATTAATTGCACAATGACAATGAATTTAGGACATTATTAATTATACAATAAAAGTTGAATGTCATCCATCCAGTATTTATTTTCAAAGCTTAGTTTAGTTTAGTATTTCCATTTCATCATATGAAGACTTATGGTAAAAACTTGAAATCGCTCTCAATGTTTGGGATATATTATAATGAAGTCCTATTTTAAACTCTCAATTTGGTTTAATTAATCATGTTATATGTGACGTTCTCAAATTGTACATTATCAGGTTATTACACCTAATACATTTTGCAAGGATTCATTTGACAACATTAATATATAACATTTTCTTAAACCAACCTGAAAACTCTTCAATTGCCATAACTATGTTTAATCTTCTGTTGTGGATAAAAAGTTAAAACATATGAATATTGATCACGTGCCCATATATGTAGCAATTCATGTTAAAAGTGCAAAACATTTCAGTCAGTTGGAAAGCATGTCAAATATTGTTGTCATGTATTATTGAACGGGTGTAGTGAAAAGTATACTCGTGTGTAATGGGACGCTCATGTGTTGGGTAAATTGTGAGAGTGCATAAAAATCTCCACAAGTACTATGCTCAAGGTGGGTCAAGGGAATTATACACAATTTTTTAGGTGAGTTGTAACAGTGAGCATTAACCCTCAAAACCAATTTCTGCACTAAATCAAATGACCCGCATCAAATTCAAGCTACCTTCGAAGCACAGACCATAGGTCTTTTCATTGTAGAGGTTAAGAATCCTAGCTCAGAGCTATGTGCAGTGCCCCTCTGAGCAAATTTGTAGATCTACTTTGGGGCTTTAAAATATTCCATAGATTTAGAGCATGTAATAGAACAATTAACAATGAAATAGTTCCATTCAGTAGGAACAAGATTGACAATGCTAATATAAAAGGGAATTTCTGTTTCAGATGGATGGCTTACTTCACATGATGGATTCCCCACAGGAATCCTGATAATATGTGCTTGATCATTGACCACTTACTTTACAGTCATCAAATGTAAAACATGTAAAGCTATCGTTGCCAGGATCAAGCCAATGCAGAGGAACCAGCACCTCCCCAGTGACATTATATTGAAGACATATCAAACTGCATACACACAAGACAAGGGCTGTTTGCCTGCATTATCCAAAATGACAACAAGTGTTGAACACATTTGATAAAGCCCTATCCAAGACTTGACAAATGGCAACCACCCTTCAACATGAACAAGGATCCTCCACGAAAAATGGAATGAGGAACGAACTCCATCTGTTTGTGTGTACTTTGGAGGAGCAACCTCCAGAATCTTAATTTGCCAATGCCACAGTTTCTGACATAAAAAAAGGCCCCAAAAGACATTGGAGAATGGCATAACATACAAAAGTATTCCACTACCATAGTGTCTGCCAAAATAGACTTGAGGTCAAAGAGCCATTCCACCAGTCTGATGAAGCATTGCATCAATCTCATCTCCATCCTCCATGTCAAGCTGCGTATGCAAAACAAATAACCAATAATTCTGTCAATGATAAAAAAATAATCCCAAGCAGATTAATCCTAAACCATGGCTGCAAACAATGGCTAACATTTGTGAAATAAAAGCATGCCTGAGCTAGATATCCATGGCTTGGGTTAAACATGGCTCAGCTAACTCTGGTCTATCCCTCAGAAAACAAACTAATAATCAACACTCATGCAGGCAAACTAAAGCTCCACTTCAGACATAATGATGCATGCCACTTTAACCCAAGGCAAGATCATTGTGATTGAGACAGCTGCAAACACATAAGAAAGTTTTCATTGATGCTCCAATCTGTGCAAAATGTCTATTGTTTTCCCTGTAAGAAAGACATCTGAAGCTAAAGGAACAAAGACCAAACGCCAATTCACATTTCAAACACAGCTGCAAGACAAGATTGAGGCTGGAGTTGCAACCAAACATAGCTCATATGAACCTATGCCCTGATCTTCGAAGAAACAACATAGAACTGCCAAATAAGTGAGAAAGAACTTAAGAAATAAGTGAGAAGTTGGTTTTAAAAGCATGAAAGAATGAATGTGTGGGTGGACCCCTTCAGGAAGAGAATTACATAATCAACACAAAAGCAAACTATACCACAAAAACCAAGGCACAGTGTAGTCTGTGCCCAATCTGGATGGCCAAAAAAAACCTTACTGATGTGGGAAACACATACAAACTGAAGAAACAAACAAACTCAAAGCATGAAAGCAAGGAGAGATGGCACAAAGATCAGAGGAAGAAACCTCTGCAGGAGTCTGCTCAGCACGGAGACGCCTGCCATCAAAAAGAAAAGCAATGGACTGAGGATCCACGGACTGGCGGTCACAGTATGCATGCATCAACTTCTTCAGTGTGGCTGTGCTTTTGATCCTGAAGAACACCTCTCCACCATCCTGCAGATCAGCCACACTCTGTATGTCACTCACTCTCATTCATAGTCCACACAATACTATTTTCTTCTGAAATGTGCCTTTAGATGTCCACCTCTTCCATCTAATTGATCTATGCAGGACTAATGAAAAATAAATGATTCTTTTCATGGAGTCCGCATGCTTCAATGACACTGACCCTTCCTCATACAAAGAGGACTGAAATGGTTCCCAAGGTTATACATCCAACCTCAAGAAATGTTTTGCGGAGAAAAAAATTCATAGAAATACCATATACTTGAACTCTACACTTTGAATGCATCAAAATTGCCCCTACCGTTAAAGAAAACAAGCCTGGAATTTAGACAAATCCATGCCACTTTGGCTTCTAAAAAAGTTTGTACAATTTTGCAAAACCAGTATTGCAAATAGGCACAAAGGCAGCATCTCCTCAACGGATTATGATCTCAATATGTTCCAGTTCCCAAGGTCGTCTACGTTAGGGGATTGAATCTTTTTTTTTTCCTCAGTGCGCAAAACAGACAAAATCTTTGAAATCGCCATAACAGATATATCACGGTCAAAGAAACGACACCTTCTGAAGAACTTCTAAACTCCACACAGCTCTCTCCTACGACCTTCTTATGGCACCGGAAAAACATAGAAACAGAGAGAGAAGAAAAAGAAGAAGAAGAAAATAATGAGGCACGACTACAGACCAACTCTCTCACAGTGTACCTGGCCCTTAACCTTGAGGTTAATGTGGGCACCGCCGCCGCCGTCCAAGGGCTTCTTCTCCTCCTCGTTATGAACCCCCGTATTATTGGTGCTATCCTGAGCTCCAGCCATGATGATGATGATGATAATGATACTTCTTCTTCTTCTGCCTGCTGCTGTTGCTGCTTCTGCTGCTGCAACAGTTAATATTGATGCCGACGAAGTTGCTGTTGATCCTGAAAAGACTCGGATAAAATCCAATCCTTCTTCTGAAATGTGATAAACCACTACGACGACGACGACGACATGAGACAAGAATTGCACTCTTCTGCACTCCCCCGACGACAAGCGACAAGACTTAGCACTCTTCCGCACTCGCCCGCAACCCCCGCCAAAACCTCAGGCTGCCGCTGCTCTCCTCCTCTTCCCCTTTTACTAGTAACTTAAGTTACTAACGCTTTTGTCGTAGGTCGCTCTGTTTCTAACAGCCTTTTTTTTCTGGCTAAAATTTAGCCAGTTGGCGATTAGTTTTTTACAAAATGGCTAAAAATGTGTGTGTGTGTGTGTGTGTGTGTGTTTTTTTTTGGGGTTTTCTAGAAGCCATATTTTGAATTTTATTTTTGAAAAATAGCCAGATTTTTTTATTGGATTCTAGTATGTTAGCCAGAAATTTGAATGATTAATTGCTTTTTAAGCTTCTCGATAGCCATAATTCGACCCAATTTCATGAAAAATCACCAGATTTCAATACATGGTTCAAGTAGATAGCCAAAAATATAGAAAGATGTGTTTAAAATTCTGCCACATTTATTAGGAAGTTTATAGACTAGGTAATCGCCAGTAGACCTCCGAATGTTTTTTATGTGTGGGTTTTGCAATGGAAGGACCAATTGACCCTAAGAAGCTGAGGGCAAAATCTCTCCTGAGAATGTTTTTTATGTGTGGGTTTGGCAATTGAAGGACCAATTGACCCTAAGAAGCTGAGGGAAAAATCTCTCCTGAGAATGTTATTATGTGTGGGTTTTGCAATTGAAGGACCAATTGACCCTAAGAAACTGAGGACAAAATCTCTCCTGAGAATGTTTTTTATGTGTGGGTTTGGCAATTGAAGGACCAATTGACCCTAAGAAGCTGAGGGCAAAATCTCTCCTGAGAATGTTTTTTATGTGTGGGTTTTGCAATGGAAGGACCAATTGACCCTAAGAAGCTGAGGGCAAGCATTCTCCTGAGTGACACAGTTTACATATCCAAGATCCCACTTAAGGCAAATTCAAGTACACTTTAGCTTGAATTTATTTATAATTATTCTAAATTAGGAATTTGCAAAGTGCAGGGTTTGAACTGCAGACCTCAAAGGCCTAAGACTTTAAGGCTCTCACAATCTAGACACACTAAACTATCCCATAAGCAGAACAAAAACCATTTTTCTTTTGTTGTTTTAAACCATTGCCCGCCAAAATTTTCAGAATTAAAGAACCAAGTGCTGAAATTAAGATTTAATATTTACTTAATTATTTGACAGTTTGTTGTTGAATCCAATTAGGGAGTTATGTTAGTGGGTGGTATTAGTTAAACCCATTGTTATAACCAACTCATCTTCCTTTAAAGGAGTATGGGCTATTGCAATATTGTGTAATCTCAAAGGGTTTTTCACACATAAGAATAGTAATTGGTAATGTATAGGGGGAGGTCATGCCATTGTGACATTTCAAGGGTGGAGCTTGAGGTTCATGGCAAAATGCCCTAACGGTAAGACCTCCCTTAATGCAACAATTGAAGGAAACCATAAATCTTACACTTAATTTCTTTCTAACCAGGACCTTATACCATAATTACCTCCAACTCGAGACCTTATATCATAGTTCTCTTTTTTTTTGCATTGCAAGCAAGATTTTATGCTAGGTCATTCCTTTCATTTAACAAAATAAAAAAGTCTTAGTGATTGTTAAGTCATTGTAAATTACATTATTCATAATGTAGGTTTAATTTTCGATAAGTAGATTGCACTTCATGCCTAGTGGCACACTATTGGCTACATTATTTTTTGTTGTAGCAATTGGTATTAAATTATTGTTGGACATTTTAATATTTTTAGAATTTGCAAATGTTTGCCAATATCAACAATGGTAAGTCATCATCTTTGAAACACATTAAGTAAACTATTAATCTTTAGTTGCTTCTTCTCATTCTTGTTCCCTCTTTTTCATAAGCATAACAAAGTCCTTGTTCCTTGTGCTTTGAAATAAGTATGACGCAATTACATGCACAATTACTCTAGAATGGAAGCATTGAATTCAATTTTACCAAAAAAAGAAAAATCCAATAATAAGAGTGGAACTTGCCAATGGCATGTAAATTGATATCATAATAAAATGTCAACCTTCAATATGTGCAAACAAGCTAAACATGTTTCTCAAAAATAGTTGATAGATTGAGATTTTTATATGGTCCTTATTGCACAACGTTGGACCAAATTGCAAACGAAATTACCAATCCATAGTTGTCACAAAAAAGTATGAATTACAAAGACAAAAAGTAAAATGATCTAAACACTTATTACAATAAAATTCTAAGTTATCACAAAAAAGACCACCATAACACTTCTTTATGGGAGTAAATTACTAACAAATGTGACAAGTACCATTTACCTAAATAATTCCACCAAAAATATTACATGGTCATAAAGGTGTTTCAAGGAGAATGGATCATCAATTCTTTAACTTATGTTAAACATTTGCAAGCCAATAAGATGAAAATTTGATCACACCAATATTCAAAGTTATATAGGAATAACAAGATTCAATCTGACCACAATGTTCATTCGTGAAACAAAGTTTAGGTGTCAAAGGTGTATAGTTGAATAAATTTTTAATGAAAATAATGCATAGTTGTGGGTAATGTGATCAATTTAAATAATTTTTTGAGAGGAATCGACATTCTAAGCCCTCCTCCCACAAATACAAGTTTAAAAAATACAACTTGTTAATACCCATGCAAATTTTGAATCTTCAATTGCACATTTAGAAGCATAATAACAAAAAAGATGGCACAAATGTTTTCTCACTAATAATTGAAGTACCAAACAAAAATATCAAGGTGATGGTGGAAGTCATGGATCATTTTAACTCTACACAATTAGAAATTGAAGATTGTTGTGACAAAGTTCATAAGTGCAATTTCAACAACCATCTTTAACACCTAAAGTTTCACAAAAAAAAACAAAACAAAACAAAATCATAGGACCTATTAGAATATGGTTAATGTATAATCTCAATAACCTCGTTTGCCATGTTTTCATACTTGATAAAACATTCACACCACCTCTAAACTTTGATTTAATCTTGTTACGTGGGCAAGAATAATTCCAACATTAAACATACAAGTCAACTAGACTATAATTAAATTTTGATTCAAAATTTTGTTCATACCAACATTTGGGTTTTGCCACTTTCCACAAGGACATTGCCATCATATGAACTTTGATAAATTACATTTGCAAAAACCTCAAAACTTTTGAATTTCAACCCATTATATACCAAAGAATTGTTTTGAAAATGATTTTTTTTTTGAAAATTTTGTAATTCACTTTTAATTGCAAGTGCATGCTCAACAAGAATCCAGCATTTAATCATTTTTTTCAACCACTAGGATGAACAAAACTAACATTACATTTTTCAATTCTAGTTGAACCATTAAAATGTATGTTTTAGTCCTTCCCATGCCAATTATCATGTCATAAAAAGTACAACAACATATCATAACATTAAGCAAAAAAATCATATCCAAGTTAGTTTTGAATATCATAATAAATTTACAAATCCATCAATCTATTACCAAATATTTAATATCTTTTCTCTTAAGATTTTTGTAGAAACATTAAGAAATTAAATAAATAACCAACAATAGGCCAAAATGACAAAACAACTAGACTAATGATAAAATTGAATATGATAAAATCATTTAATTATTCCAAACAAATGACCTACTTACTTACGATTATTTAACATTCCACCAACCTAATTTCAAAAACTTTCAATAATTATTTGTTATCATTTCAGATATATCAACAATATGCATTGAAAATTTATCAAAATTGTTGAGTTTTTTTACTCATGATTATTTATTGCCAAACTTGTTAGGCTATTGTGATATCAATTAATTAAAAATTATTTTGTAATATTTCAAAAGAATCATAAACAATAATCCTCCCTTTCCAAATATTTTTATTCAATGATGATAATAAAATTTAACATGGTGGATATTTCAATATTTATTAAAAACCATTAACCATGGCAATGATCTCTAAACTTTATCACATCTATCTATGAAGGAAGGTAGTTTGTTTTGTTTCGTTTTGTATTATAAGATCCACCGACCTAGGATGTTTCAGGTCGTTGCCTTGGTCTTTTTGGAAAGTTTTCAATGAAGAGGGGTGCATGGGCTTGGTTCCATGATGTCTGGACTTATGATGCAAAAGTTTTTGAGCATTTAATGATTTTTTCACTAAAAATTAAATTAAATTAAATTTTAGTTGAAATTTTTGGAGGAATTGGAATGTGCTTTTGGTGTTGTTACAAAGATCTTGATGAACAAGATTTAATGAAATTTATTTGGTAATATTTGGATTCAGAATGTGGGAAATATTGATTTAAAAAATGATTTATGTTGTTGAAATTTCAAATAAATTCCAAAACCCCAAGTTTTGGAAGGAAAAATCAATTGAGGACGTGGTGACACTTGTGCCAATATATAAACCTCATTAGTGTAAATTAAAGTATGATATCATCTTCACCATGATTCAATATAAACAAGTTCCCATGTGTAACCTTTTGATGCAAGGTTCAAATGCATAGAATGCAATCATCGATCATTAACCACAACATTCCAATGAAGACATTATTAAATTCGTTTTTGTAATCTACTCACATTTGCAACTATCTACCACAAGTTTTTGATTTGTAAAACTAATAAACATTTGTGAATGACCTTTTCAAATTACTAAATGTGAATTCAAGTGATGTCAATAACTTCATAAATTGTTGGCAAATCACAAAATTCCATAAATAACCATTAATTGGGTTAAATCTTATCCTTGTAGCTATTTAATTAGATTATGAAACACATGATACATTTTTTTTTAAAAATCTTGTAAAATCACATGAATTGCATTCTTATTGACAACAAACATTTTGCTACAATGCAAGTATTTGGATTTGTGAACAAGTTTGTAAAGGGAACATGCAATATAAATCTTCATAAGCATTACATATCAATAGCTTTGTATCTTTTTCCTTGATTATAAGGTGTTTCAATTTTGTAATCAACTTTTGTGCATAAACATTTAAGTCATCAAAAACTTACATTCAAAACAATAAGGCATATTCTTTCAAGAGTAAGTTTATAAAAAAAACTTGATTGAATTTTGTTATTTTATGGTATTAAAATAATAATATGTGTTTTGCTTGCAAGTTGTTCCTCAATAAGGAACTTGGAAATTAGATGAATGCCAAGTCAACCACTTGGTTTTCTCATTTTCTAGTGATGCAACATGATTAATAACTTCACCATGTGAAGTTCAAACCACAAAAGTCAAATGTTTGCTTTCACCTTGAAATTTGACTTTAAATCACAAAAGAAAAAGGAGAATCCATCCATCCTTTCCACCAACATATTTAGAACCACAATTACATGCATGGTGATGTTTTTTTTTTTTTTTCCAATCACAAAATCAATTTGGTCAATGAATGGGTTCAACTAACAACCTATGTTATGGATCATACTTGATAATTTAAAATCTTGACAATATAGAATAAGAATAATGTTTAAAAAGTTGCAAATGTGATGTAATGACGAAACAAAACAACCCTTACATTTAAAAAATGTTTTCACACTTTTATTAACACATCTAAATGTGAAAACAATAAACATCAAAACCAAACATTAACGTAAATGTCATAAGGGTAAAAAATATGATGGGAATTTGGTTAGCAAATGCCAACAACAAAGATTGCCCAACCTTTACACTGAAATTAAAAGAGTTCCAACTCTACAATATAATTATAATATGTGCATTTAAATAAGAGGCTTAAATAGCAAAATAGATTTACATTTTTTAAGATTCAAACAAGTCCACCAAAAAAAAATGTTGCATTTTTTTGCACCTATTCTCGAATGTGTTGTTTGAGCCCATTTGAACTAGGGTTGGTGTTGGGGATGAATATTGAAGGAAGAACTAAAGTGTGGTACAACTACAACAATCAAATTTCAATATCTTTGCTTTAAAAAAATGCAAGGATATAATAAAAAAATCATGCAACAAATAATGTTTATCAATATTCATAAGACATTTCGTGATTTAGCACAAGAGTTATGGCATCTTCATATTGTAAGACATTTGCCTTCCACATGTATTACAATTTGTTAAATTTGTGCCAAAGTTGGCATAGAAGCATTAGGGGAATTCATTTTGGGTGGGCATTGGGGGCAAATAATCAAAGGTAGGTTGAATGGATAAGGTTAAGGTATGAGTAGATGGAGTCAAAGGTGAAATTTAATTCAAATTAATTTTCCATGATCCATTTGTCTCGTTCTTCCTTATACCACCACATTTTATTTCATATGCATTCATTGCCCACAATTGAATCCTCATCAACTATTTAAATGAAAATTTCACTTTTTCAATTTAAAAATAAATTGCTCCCTTTCTACTCCACCTCATTTTTCTTATTTCCACAAGTTTTAGAAAAAAATTCTAAATTATTTTAGCATTGGGTTCCATGTGTGTCACACATATTCCCATGAATGCCTATAATGTTTTTACTTTTACAAATGTTGGTGGCTAGTTGGAAAATTAAAAAATTCCATTTTAAAAATTTTATCTATTTATTTGTGACAATTCATGGATAAAAGTATCCTTCCCCCCATGCTAATTTCAATTGTTTTTCAATACTTTGGGAAATAATATTGGGCAATTGATACCCATTTTTTTGATTTAAAAAATAAAATCTTAACCTTTGCAAGTATTTTTCAAGTACCATTTCAGGATCTCCATCTCCTTTACAATTATCTTTACTTCTTTCTAACATACCCTTTGAAAACTTCCATTTCAAAGTGAAGTGCAGTAATCTTTTAAATTTTTTTTTTAAAATTTCAACTAATAGACTAAATTCCATAAAATATTATAAATATTATGCATTTGATAAACGTCCACCTTCTTTACCATTATTCTTACCTCTTTCACACATAAGCTTAGAAAACTTCCTTTTCTTAGAATGACGCTAAATATGACCTTTCACATATTCAAAACAAAATCATTATTGTGAATATTTGAAGAATTGGAATGATCATAAAGTGAAATTTGAAGTTTAATTAAACTCTACATTTACTTTTAAATGATTGGCATTTTTAATGATTAAATATTAATTCATTTTTTCCGTTAATTCATTTGTAGAAATATTTCATATAAAATGATTAAAAATATTACATTACATTCTCTACCATTGTAGATGTTTAAGAATAATAATGTATAAATCATAGGTTAACATTATATAACTTTGGATTAATCTAAATTTTTCCCCCATCCATGGGGTTGTAGTATTTAAGCAAAAAGAAATGGAACTAAAATTAAATTAGAAAATAAATAAATGAAATTACTACCAAAACAAGAGACTATAATTACTTAACACACATAATGAAAGCAAAGAATGAAAATAATGAATTTAAAGAAATAATAATGAAAGGTTTAGGCTTTAAGCTTTAGACTTTAGTTCTAAACTTGGGGATTGAAACATTATACAAGTTCTTTTTAAAGTCTAGATTATAATAAAAGGTTTAGAATTTGGGTGTGAAACACAAACTACATGATTCAAACCCATGGGATGACAAAGGTAATGATATCTTGGTTAATCATTATTAAACTATTACTTAGTTGTCATGTCATGAATAAGATTTAGTAGAGTCAAGTTGAAATCAAAGATGCCATGTATAATATTTCACATTCTATTGTGCAAATGAACAAGGTGATATCAAATATATTTATCAACTAAAAAAAACATGTTTATTTGATTGTGATAAGTTGTATTTGCTTTGTTCTTCACATTGTTTAATACTATAGTGAAAAAAGATGGAATGGTACTAGGAATGGAACTTTTATTTTGTGGATATAAAGTACAACTCAATAGTAAAATATATTTTGGATGGTGGGGATGTATTGTTCCTTTGGTAGTTCTTCCTAATGATGATGTGCAATGTAGTGTGAAACGCAAACTTGATTTTGATGACTTAAATTCAACTTCCAAACCGAAAACCTCCTAAATGTTTATTGTTATTGGTGATAGTTTTTGATAAAACCTTTTTAGAGTGGTATTTGTTACAAGTAATTTGTAAATGCAAAATTATTTATGTCATAATTTTGATTTGAATATCCACATTATATATTTTTCTTTTTCTTTTTCTTTTTTCCATATATATATTTAAGAGCAAAAGAAAAGTCATTGTACATCAACTTTCATTTTACTTGAAGCAATTTTATATGATTTTTAAAAATGCAATCAATTTTACAATGTAATTATTTTTTCGAGAAAACATATTTCCAAAAGTAATATTTTTTCAATGCAATCAATGTTTTTTGTTCTAGCAATTTTTCCATTTAAGTAAATTTTCAATGTAATCAAAAATTTTCAATTCAAATAGTGTTTCAGTGTGTGTGTGTGAACAAAAGTGAAATTGATTATGTGGGTATATGTGATGTGTGTGGTGTGTGTGTGTGTGTGCAAGAAAGCATATTAAGCTCAAATGATTGTGAGACATTATTTTTATGTGCATATATAAGTGTGAATGATTGTATGTGTTTTTATGTGAATGTGTGGGTGTGTGCATGTGTATAAGTATGTTGTGTCAAATGTGCTTATTTGTGAAAAAAGAGGATGATCATTTTGTGTAATTTTGTTTGATACTTGCCATGCATTAGAATAGGATGATTATGCATGCACCAGACATAAAGGTGTTTTTTTTTTGTTTTTTGTAAATTTTTAAATTGTAAAAGTTGAATGCATGTGTTAATCAATTTAGGAGATTTTAAAGATTATTTTTGAGATTTTGTGTGGAACTAATCACAATTTCATGTAATTAGTGTGAAACTAGAGGTCATGGGCTTGCATGTTTTAATAAAAGTGACTCAACAATGTGGTAAGGAAAGTTTTTTTTTGGTTTGGAAATTTTTTAAATGAATTTTTTTTGTGTTTTGGGAGTTTTTAGAAAGTGAATCACAAGACTTTGAATTTAAAAACATTGTTACTAAAAGCCAAGATTTTGAAATTATTGTGAGATTTTTGCAAAGAGACTATGTCCTAAAATACTAATTTACATGAAATCTTATAGCAAAATGCAATGTGGTTGTTTTAATTATGAAAAACTCAAGTTAAATCGATTTAAACACTTAGGAAAAAATAAATTGATGATCGCTTTATATATATTTTTTCAAGCCTTCTGTTCCTCCCACATTCAGGAAGAAGACAATCAACTCAACTACATCACAAGATTGAAAAATAAACATTGCTCCTCGTAACACCAACCAACTCTCGACCAATTTAACTTGAGTCCATAAAATGAAAATAATTGAGGTGCATTTTCTAATAAGTTTTCATGTACATCCTTATTTTAAGATATAGCCTCTTCTTGGATAGCCACTGAATATTTATATTTCATGCAACACTAATGTATAGCTTGTGTTGTTGGCCCAAGTGTGAAAACATTTTTTATTATTCACATTTTTCAAATTTTCAAATTTCAAAATTCAGCAATGTGAACACAGTGGAAGCTCAATTGATTTTTCTTCCCAAACCCAATTTTTTTTTAAAAAAAATTAGCAACAAAATTCATTCAAAAATCAATATCTTCCACTCCTTATCTCTGAAAATTGTGAAATAACTCTATTAAATCTAACTCACCGACAGCTTTCCAACAACACTAAGAATGACCCAAATTCTAATATTAATTTTTTGTTTCTATTATATTTAATGTTCATGGAAAAAATGGTTCAATAATCCATAGCTTCCACAATGTAGCTCCAATTAGTCTCAAACCAAGTCGATGCATCCGTACTCATCAAAAGCTTTTCAAGGATATTAAGAGCAAAGCATGAAACATTGTGGTTTGAGAGATCCCAACATGACAAAACAAAACAAACTACCCTGTTTCATAGATAGATGTTGCTTCTAGACAAGGGAGGAGCATTAAACCCAAACTCTTGAAATACATTTCAAGATTGTACTTTGTCCCAAAGCTTTTTACCCAACCCAAGTCCCAATAAAAATAATCTTATAATGTACATGTGCAATGTGTTGGGGTATTGAACAATATTACATACCACCAACTAAACATTGGCCATATTTACATGAGTAAATTTGGGTACATCATGTATCATCATCACAAGATATGTATTCCACATTCACATGTATACATACCTCCTATGTGAACCAAGGAAAAATATACATATTTGTAGTATGTTTTGTTTGTTATATTTGTAATCATGTCATATGAATGGGATGCCCTATTCTAATAGCCCCACAATGCATGAGAGTGTTTTGCAAAGCACAATACATACCCACAAAATTCCATTACATGGGCATATCATATACTCACACAAGTCCAAAATGTACTCAAACTTCAAGTGTATATATACATAAATAAACCAAGGGAATGTATACACAATTCTACATACATCTTCTTTGTAATATGTATAATTTTTTACGATGATTGATAAATTATATAGTCACCCAAGATTGATATGTACTCCAAGCTCAAGTGTGTATGGGATAGATATAGTTTTCCACCCAAACCGAGCAAACATAGATCTATTGTTCATGCCATGCCCTTGGTATCATTGGAACACTCTTGATGAGTAAGGGTGCACCGACTTGGTTTGAGACTGTTTGGAGCTATGATGTGGAAGCAATTGAGTATTGAACCATTTTTTCAATGAAAAATTAAATAAATTTGAAAACCGAAAACTTCATTGCAATTTGGGGGTGTTCTTGGTGTTGTTGGAAAGCCCTTGGCAAGTCAGATTTAATGGAGTTTATTTCACAAATTTCAGAGCTAAGATGCGGAAGAAATCAATTTTGTTGGTGGAAATTCAAACAAATTGCAAAAAATTGGGTTTGGATGGCAAAATCAGTTGAGCCCTTGAAATGTGTTCACACTTTGGCTGGAAATTCAAACAAATTGCAAAAAATTGGGATTGGTTGAGCCCTTGATGTGTTCACACTTTGGCTAGCTAGCTAACGCCACGAGCTTCACTAGTATCTATGAAGGAAGGTTGTTTGTTTGTTTTTGTTTGTCACATTGAGATCTCCCAAACCATAGTGCCTTTTGTGGCACTCACTCATGGTACAGTTGGAAAGCCCTCAATGAGTTGATTTCATAATGTTTTGACCTATGATGAAGAAGCTATTTGATATTGAATAATAAAAAATTACCAATTTTGTCATTTAAATAAATAAATAAATAAAATTATGGGAGGAATTTGGCAAATACTCATCATATTGTTGGAAAGCCCTCTGAGAGTATAGGGTTCAATAAAGGCAATTTGGAAAAATAAAAAATAAAAAAACCTAATGATGTATTCACACCTGATGTTAAGTTAGTTAAATGAAAATCTAAGTGGCATCCTAGGTGGCACCCAATGTATAAAATGGGTGTGATAGTTTAATATTAAGTGAATGTTAACTTAATAACAAAATTTTCATAGTAAAAGTCGATTTTAAAGTCCTAAATGACTAACATGGTGTCCTAAATGACTAACATGGTGTTAAGGGATTTAACACTAGAGTCCCTTAACACCAAGTCTGAATAAAACATTAAGATAGAGGAGATATTGAATTTTGAGTAATTTTTATCATTAAGAACTCAATTAAATTACCAAAAAAAATTGTGAAAGGGCCCCCTAAAAAAAAAGAAAATAAAGAAAAAGTTTGGTTAACTATTTCACACTTGGGCCAAGTGCAAAAGCCACACTAGGGTAGTATGGTGTAATATTATTATTTTTATTAAAAATTAATTACTTTCATTTATTTATTTATTTATTTATTTATTTAATGAATTTTTTAAATTAAAATTTTCTATTTATATATATATATATATAATATCTGTACTGAAGGAAAAATAGGTGGGAGATACATCAAGAGATCTGCTAGGGACCTTTGGATGAGGCGAGAAGCTTGGGATGCCGTCGATCGGGGATGAAAGTCGGGAGATCGCCTCCGCTAGAGGAGAGAGAGAGAGAGAGAAGGAGAGAAGAGAGAAAGAGCGAGCGCGCAAGAAGACGGCGACGATGCGAGTGTGCGATTTCGATACCACGCAGTAGCAGCGCCGTGTTGACGGACAGACGAAAGAACGATCGATCGATCCATTGATCGACCGATCAACCCCATCTCCTCCCTCCCCTCTCAATGTCCGCGTCTTCTTCTTGTTTTTCTTCTTCGTGAATTGACTCCATTGTCAATCTGAGGTCGTTCCGCAGCCAAACGAGAATCGATAGACAAAAGGAAGAGTGTGGGGACTGGAGAACCTATTTGTATTTGTAAGTCTTTATTTTTTTTTATTTTTTTTTCCCTCCCACAGGTGATTTGTGAGTTTGTCTTGTGTTTGCAAGGAATTTGTTACACTTAGGGTTTTGGTACACAGGGGAACACACACACTCTCTCTCTCTCTCTCTCTCTCTCTCTGTGGGATTGCTGGGAGATGTGTTGGCGAAGCGGGCAGCGCTGGTTGTTGTTCTTGGCTGTTTAGGGAGTGGGGAAAGGGGGGGGGGGAGTATCGATGTTGTAATGGCTGAGACTGATCCGTGACAAGGTTTACACTGTCAAGCATCGCTCTTGAATTTTTGTGAGGTTCATATCACCACCGCTAGCCCCTGCTTTCTCCTCCTCCACCGTTTTTCTTCCTTCCCCACCCCCGCCCCCCTTGGCCCCGCCTTTAGAAATCGAGAATTGTGTTTTTATAGACAGACTGAAGCCGTGTCTTCAAGGAGGATGCGAGTTGGATGTGGGGCATTCTTTAGAGATCGATCCCTTGCAGCTTCGCAGTTTGCTTTTGCAATGGCATACTTGTAAGTTTCAGTCTGGGATCAGGTGGAAGAGAATGAAGTTACAAGTTGCTGCTGGACAAAGTGTGTAGGGAGACTGAGTGGATGCATAAGCAGTTTGTGTTCGGTAGTTGTGATGCTGTGGTGGTTGGAAAAGGTACTGCTGGAGAAGGAGAGTGGTATTAGGGTTTATGTATTGTTAGTGTGCTGTTCTTCTTCGTGAACAAGGAGAAGAATTAGGGTTGTTACAGTTGTGTAGTCAGGGATGGTTTTCAAGTTCAAGCGCGCGATCCAGCGAGGAAACAAGGGTTCGAAAGCAGACAACAGCAATGATACGGCTTCTTCGGCATCTACAGCACCTGCAGGTGGATCAGCCTCAGCCCCTGCAATGGTTGCTTCACAGCCTGTGGCCACCAAAGCTGGCACAAATGCAGCTGGAAGCAGAGCACCGCCTGTACCAGCTCCTCGGACTACTGCTGCACCTCCAATAGCAGCTGCTCTGGGAGCATTCTTTGGACCGCTGAAAGAGAAGTTGCCAAATGGTAGTTTTGAGCCACTCCCTTTATTTAGAGATGTGCCAAGCTCAGAAAGACAGAACCTGTTTGTTAGGAAGCTTAGCCTGTGCTGCTATATATTCGACTTCATGGATCCCACTAAGGATGTAAAAGAGAAGGAAATCAAGCGCCAGACTTTGCTGGAGTTAGTGGACTATGTGACCTCAGGAACAGGTAAGTTCACTGAAGCTGTGTTTGAGGACATCAGTAAAATGTTGGTGGCAAATCTGTTCCGCACTCTGCCCCCTTCAGCTCATGAGAACACAGGCTCTGAAAGTTTTGACGCAGAAGAAGAAGAGCCTACCATGGAGCCAGCTTGGCCACATCTGCAGATTGTTTATGAGTTTCTGTTGCGGTATGTTGTGTCCTCTGAAACTGATGCAAAGGTTGCAAAGAGGTACATTGACCAGACATTTGTGCTGAGGCTTTTGGATTTGTTTGACTCAGAGGATCCAAGAGAAAGAGAGTACCTGAAAACCATTCTGCACCGCATTTATGGCAAGTTCATGGTCCACCGCCCCTTTATCCGGAAGGCAATTAACAACATCTTTTATCAGTTTATTTTTGAGACTGAAAAGCACAATGGTATAGCTGAGCTGCTGGAGATTCTTGGAAGCATCATCAATGGCTTTGCTCTACCCCTCAAAGAAGAGCACAAGCTTTTCTTGGCCCGAGCATTGATTCCCTTGCATAAACCGAAATGTGTTTCAATGTATCACCAGCAGCTCTCATACTGTATTATTCAGTTTGTGGAGAAGGACTTCAAGCTTGCAGACACTGTTATCAGGGGTCTGCTTAAGTATTGGCCTGTTACAAACAGCCAAAAGGAGGTCTTGTTTCTTGGGGAGCTGGAAGAGGTGTTGGAGGCCACCCAAGCTGCAGAATTTCAGCGGTGCATGGTTCCATTATTCCAGCAATTCAGTCACTGCCTCAATAGCTCACACTTCCAGGTAAAGCTTAACTTGCTTCTGGCCAATCTCCAGTATACTTTCACAGTCACTTGTGTGAGAGTTCCATATGACCATGTTTCCAGTCTGGGTTGGCAATCTAGGCTGGATTTACTTTTGAAAACCTTTCTGGACTTCTTTTCACCACCTGTTTTCTTTGCACAGAAATATACCACTTGTGCTGTCACTTAGGATTTTATAAGGTTTTAGCTGTGTTGTTCATGCAGTCTGTTCACTAATTGAGTGTGTACATAATTATGAGATCTGTTGATGCAATGACATTTTCCATTTGGTGAGCCCCATAATGACCATGTAATTGCAGGATGCTGTTTCTAATATTTGTGTTATCTCATTTAAGCTATCAATGTAGAGACTTTTTTTGAAAGACTTAGGTTTTGAGAGTTTCTCTCAGGGTTTTGATTTTGTTCCAGTTTCCATTCACTTCTTTGTGTTGAATCTTTATTATCTTTGATGTTGGCTTCTGTCGTCATATCTGTGTAGGGCAACAAGACTATATTTTGTCGTTGTTTGTGAAGTGAAATTATGGTGTGGATGTTTGTGTAAATGTTCAGGTGGCAGAGAGGGCGCTTTTCTTATGGAACAATGACCACTTTGTGAGCCTTGTTGCCCAGAATCGGCATGTGGTCCTTCCTTTGATCTTTGCAGCATTGGAGAGGAATACACGCAGCCACTGGAATCAGGCAGTGCATGGGCTAACATTGAATGTGCGCAAAATGTTCTTGGAGATGGACCAGGAGCTTTTCCAAGAATGTCAGCGCAAATTCCAGGAGGATGAAGCAAAGGCAAAGGGTCTTGAGGAGAAGCGTGAGGATACATGGAAGCGTCTTGAAGCTGCAGGCACCTTATTGACTGGTAATAGCAACATCAAAGTTAGCAATGTTCCATCTGACAGGATGGTCAATGCACAGACTGGGAGTTGAGTTCCACTTCAGGGGCAACTGGCTACGGTGGGGAATTAGAAGTATGCTCCAGTTACTGGTGCTTGAGTTGCACTAGTGCATGTGGGATTCAGGTCAAGGCAAATTCTGGTATTCAAGTCTTCCCTGTGTATGTTGTCACAATGTGTGGGGATTCTGTGGTACAGGGCCCTGATGTGGAAATGATGTCCCTCATCGTCACTTGCCAAAGTGACTATGAACGCAGACTGAATGGCCAGTTGCAAATTTGCAATTCTCTGGCAATATTGTTGACTGTGCAAGAACCACAGCTGTGCTGGCTGGGGTTTTCTTCTTTTAGAGGGTAGGGGAAGGATTTGAAGCAGAGAGCACTGCTTTAAGGAGGCCTGTGAAATTGATGTGGGGTATTCTGTTGCTGTCTCACCACGTTGCCCATTCTGGCCTGTTGAACACTTTTCTTTTCCATCTTTCTAGTTGGGTGCATGGTCCCACAAGTTTGGATCAGGGTGGCATTTGCAGAGTAGTGTAAAGTTGGTAGGTTTTTTCCAGGCCACTTGCCTGTCTTTATTGTTTGGTGTAAAGAGACAATGTAGGTTTGGATCCCTCCATTTTGGTTTCAATGTGCTCCAGGTCAACGGAGCAGCAAATGAGGAAGGAAGTAAGAAGGGAGACCACCAGAGAAATGGATGTCTTCTTTCTGGATATTGAATGGAGACTGGAATGAGAGAGGGATTTCCTACCAGATTCATCTCTCCCATGTTGATGAAGAAAGTGGGTGGTTTTCTGAACTGTGTTGCTGGAAACATTTGAGGAAGCATTCGCATTGAGTTGGCATGAAGGTGAGTTCTCACTGTAGTACATAGCTCTGCAGTACAAGATTATGTTATATCAGTGCAGGTTTTACTCTTTAATTGACAAGGAGTGCTGCTTCTACTTGTCTTATGAAGAAGGGTCTTCCCTGTTTATGCATTTTGTTTTCCTATTCTCTTTTGGGTGCCATTTGAAGTTGTTTTTCTCTTTGGCTTGGTTGCTGTCCTGCCTGGTTAGGTTGCATTTCAGCTAATGGTTAGATCTACAAATGTTTTGATGTAGTTTGAGAATCTTGAAAGTGTCTTCTTGGTATGGTGGATTGTACCATCTATCATGGTTGGATCTATAAAGAGTCTAATGTATCTTAGGCTCCTTGAGAATCTTGGTAGTCTTCTGGTGTTCATTGCAGGAGTAAGTTTTAGCTGAACAGGGTTAATTTATTGGGCTAGTGGAGTAGCAAGCGTTTAATCCCTTGTTTAGGATATTTCAGAAGCCTTGTGGCAAGCACCATATAGATGTTATTTCATGCTAATCTAATCTGCACATTAATACAAGGCAGAAAATTGAATCGAAAGCACGATGCTCTAGAAGAGTGTTCCTACAGCTGGTTTTTGTACGTGGAATTCAGTGCTGGAAGCTATCTGTAACATGCTCTGCAATCTGCAATACTAAGTAGGAGCCAGTTGTTGAGGTTCTCATGCTAAATTACTTGGGCTTTTCACTGCTCCACATTAGCAGTCATCATCAATTGATTGAAAGAACATTAATATATTTTCATTTGTTCCTTGAATCTTACATTATCAAAAGAAAATTTCAGAATTTTCCAAAAAAATTGGTGTAAATTGGAAAAAGAAATGCTATTTGTTTAACAAAAATTACCAATTCATCATTAGGTTAATGGTCATTTTGTTCTTAAAGGTGCACAATTTGTGTGTGGATTGTGCGGTCCCTCCCCAAGGCTGGCCCATTACCAAATTCTGAATGTCAACCACATCATACTCCAAACCCAACCCAATCACATGGTCTTTGGAAGACAATTCAAAGCCAATTGGAACTAAATCTAATACCGAAAAGCGATTGGAAATGATCATCTTTTGCAAGGTTATCATATTTGGGGTTTCATTTCAATTGCACTAGAAGATGTCTTAAATCAGCTTATCATAATACTTTAGCAGCTTTGACATATGTTTGTCAAACAATTAATTAATTTTGAAATTTTCAATCTGACAAATAGAACATTCTTGAAGATTCAATGTAATCCTTCGAAAAAACCTTTTGGGTTAGTTCTTGAGAATATAAGATGGAGGTATGAAATCACATGGATCGTATTTCTTACAAGTAAATTTTTTAACTTCAAATTTTATTTTTTTTGATTAGTTGTGTTTTGTTTGTCTTCTTTTTGGTTTTTGAAATTTTGTAGATGTGTTTTTTGATTTTTTTCATTTTCAGTTGTGTTTGTAGTTTGTTGTGTGTAGGTATAACTAGATTGATAAACACTTATGAGATAGAATTATGCAACCATCTCTTCATTGAATGCCTTTTTATAATGCAATAAGTGACCAAAGTTTGTCGTGTGTAGCGATAACTAGATTGATAAACACTTATGAGATAGAATTATGCAATGTATTATTAATGGCGAATTGAGATTTGATCACTTGTTGCAATATGAAAAGGCATTCAGCAAAGAGATGGTTGCCTACAACAAGATGAAGGTAACTATTTCCATTTATTTTTTTGGAGGAGGCGCTTTTGATTGATAAGAACTTAATCCCACTTTTGTAACTAATGTTGGTCAAACTTTCATACTAATATCAAAGCTAATTGTAAGATGTTCAAAAATAATTATGCATGATTTGCAAGGGTGTGCTAAAGGATGCAAACAAGCATATAAGGTTCATATTTCAGAATCTCTTGCTTTTGGATTTCATATTTGAATAAACTTTTATCATTTTTATGTATTTAGCTTTCAGTTTTTGCAAAAAAAATACTTTTATTTCTAAAGATTTGTTCTTTATATAAGATGCTTTTCATTTTGAAGAAGATGAGTTGTTGATGTTGCCTTTGCTATTTTTTTTGCAATTATGGGAGTTGGTGTTCATTTCGCCCTTGATAGCTTTATTGTTGTTTTGAATTCTAGAGTTATTGGTTCTAATGGACTTATTAGTGGTCCATCTTTTGGTAGTGTTTCTATTTTTTTATTTTTACGAATTGAGAAAAGACCATGAATAAAATTTGTTATTTCGTTTTGAAAGAATACTTTTTGTATAGGCACCAAATTTGGGTGGATCCACCATTGATTTTGAAGAGAGTTTTTGGAATAATATTTTTGATAAAAAGTTTCCCAAGTATAAGGACAAGTTGGATGCCATGTCCTTTTAGTTGTTGCTTGAAAGTATTAATGTCAACATTGTTTATGGCCATGCTTTCAACCACCTTCATAACTATCCTATGCCCATCACATATCTATTTATTCCTACCATTACTTGGAGTAGTTGATAGGTCCTAATTGATTATATAGTTTCATCTTCATTTTGTAGATTGTAAATTTTTCAAGATCTTCATTTGTTTTTTTGTTGGTGTTGTATGTAGATGGACAATTGTTAGTTGTAGTTTATTGAAATAAATCTTTGGCGAGAAAAAAATCTCCTTGCTATAACATGCATAATAATAGGTTTAGGTAAGAATGTGGATAGCATGACCAAAAAACAAAAACAAATTGAATTTCATGAGGATGTTGAAGGTTTGGGATTGAGGATTTTGTTTATGTTAAAAGGAGTTCTTGATTTGTTCTTGTTGTTTTTGAGCTGGGATGACTGATTTCGGGAGCACTTGTTCTTGGGGTTCATTGCAACCATTGTTTTGAATTTCAAAATCCAAGGATTTTGTTTTTACCAATAGAAGTTTTTAATTTATTTTATGGGTTTGAGTTGTATGAATGATTTTGGAAGCATTTGTTCTTGAGATTCATTTGTAGGTCCATGGTTTTGAACATTTTTATGGGTTTTGAGTTGTACAAATGATTTTGGGGATTGTGTTTTTGTCAAGAGAAGTTTTTGATTTTGATTTTTGATTTTTTTTGAATTGGGATGAGTGATTTTGGGATCATATGTTGTTGCTTTTGAATTGGGATGAGTGGGTTTGGGAACATTTGTTCTCGGGGTTCATCTGTAGACATTGTTTTGAACTTCAAGATTTGAAATTTGTGTTTTGGTCAAATGGCTTCTTGATTTGTTGTTGGGGTGTTGGGGTATTTGAGCTATGAATGAAATATAGTCAATTGAACATTGAGACTTTGATCCACATTTCTTCATGGAAAAATCCAATTTGTGCAAGTGTATACATAATAAGAGATTTCAAGTGCTCGCACTTTGCTACCTTGGTTTCTACTATATTTGTAAATTTTACCACTTTTGAAAAGTAAAAATGATGCATTTTTTTTTTGTTTTTGAATTTTGTCATGTATGTAGGAAACAAGGTATGTTGCATTTCAAAAATAAATTAATATTTTTATTTGGATTTTTGAAAATTTTTATGTATTCAGCAGACAAATGTGCATTTCCAATTTCAAAAAAAAAATCATAAAGTGAAAAGAAACATAAAAAATAAAGGAAAAAAGGGAGTGTATTTTTAAAGTCTAGAAGGTAACTTCCATCTACCAAAGTTTCTTTTCTTGGCTAGTGATGAAGTAGTGATTGCTGGGGCCCTTGAGGATCCCCAAAATATGCCTCAAAGAATAAATAAATAAAATTTGTGTGCTTTAAATGTAGGGTAAAGCCCTAAGGTAGGGGCATTATAAAAGTAAGGAGCCTAGGACAAGGTGATAGCCGTGTCCAACTCGCATTTTGGGAATGTCCCCAACTTGTGGGCTTTACCTATCATCCAACATGAATCAAACTTTATCATTAACCAAACCTACAAAAAATGTAAGACATATGAATGGGAGGTTCTCGTGCCTACTATTCAATAATGGGAGGGTTCTTACACTTATAAGTAGAGATAATTTCCTTCCCACCCTAGAGGAGTAGGCATAATATCCATCCCAATCTCTCGAAGGGAAATTCATGAATATATGGTGCCCTTCACATCGACTAAGAATATCTCCAAGTGCTTTAAAGTATGATAAAATCCTCACAAATTTGACTTTCAAACATGCACTCCCCCAAACACTAAGGCCCACTTTAGATGGGGTTTAGGGTCCAAATACCAAGAAACCAATTTGGATTCATTTGAAGCAAATTGAACCTTTGAATTGGACCTTGCCTTGAACCCTAGCTTGCATCTTGATTCTTCAAATCATGACTTCTCATTTTGATCTTTTCTTTTTTTTGAGGTTTGAACCAATTGATTTTCCCTTCAAAATCATTGCAATGTAGGTTTAGCCTCGATTTGCCACTTTTTGGTCTTGGACCCTTGTCTAAATGCCGTGGGTCCAATTATTTATGGCTCTCATCTAGTAGAATTGCTCTATTTCATTGGACCTTGGGCCTTCACCTTTGTCTAAAGTGATGGTCAATGCAATGTTTTTGATGGGTTTTGCAATTTGTACACCCAAAAACAAAAGTTTGGGGATTGCATTGCATTGTCTTAAACCCTAGGAGTACACCTTTTTCTTCATTTTATTTCCGGTATGAGTTTGTCCATAGTGATGTGATGTTCTTTGGAGAAATTTGGGGTTTTTTGTGTTCCTTGTTTTCCTTTCTAAACTAGTGTTTTTTCTTTTATTACTGGTTGTGATTTTGAATTTGGAACAAATATGGGTGATTTTGCTCTAACTATAGGTGTCTACCACAACAAAATGCTAGGATGACAAATTTTTGGCCTTTCCCTTCTAGATTGGTTTTTTTATTATATTAACGGTTGTCATTTTGAATTCAAAAAAAATTTGGGTGAATTTACTCTACCTACCACAACAAAACCCTAGGATGACAAAGTTCTTTCATTTCCTTTCTAAATTGGTGTTTTTCTTTTTATTAATGATGGATTTTGAATTTGAAGCAAATGTGAGTGATTTTGTTCTAGCTATAAGCACCTATCTCAACAAAACCCTAGGATGACAAAGTTGTTCCCTTTCCCTTCTATTTTTGATGTTTTTCCTTACATTAATGGTTGATTTTGAATTTGGAACAAATTTGGGTGATTTTGCTTTCCCTACCACCACAAAGGAAAGAAAAACAACCAAAAAGGAGGGAGATAGGGGGTGAGTAGGGGCGAGGTGGGGCCCCAACAGACATAGAAACACTTGGAGGCACATAAGGACAATAGCAAGGCAAAAAAAGAAGCACGATAGAAGGAGAGATAGGGAAGGAAAGCATATCATAACATATAAATTAGAGAGAAAACATGTTCAATTCCACTTGGTGATATTGCAGTTATCTCAACTATCTTTATTATCATCCTAATGTCCCGATCTAAAGACCTTGATTGGGATCTTAAATAAGGATGACTAGCATGACCTCACCACCACCCAAAAGCTCTAGAAATTCCACAAAGCCTCCTCCTTAATGAGCTAATAATGGCCTTTGGCCACCATTAGTGGGGTTGAGAATAGTAAGTACAATTCATTACTAGAATACAAAATCACTTTAGAAATGTCCAACTCAATTGCCCAAGGCAGAAATTTACATTTTGAAAAGATTCTACAAAAAAAATTTGATCAACAAAAACGACCCATGTGATATTTCAGTAGTTTTTGGGTGAATGCAAGATTGAACATCTCACTATTGTGTTGAAACAATGTTTTTTTCTTGGGTACCCTTTATTCAAATGCATATGATGATTAATATATCTTTATATTTATTTATTGGGACTTGGATTTGAACTAATAATTTCATTTTGAAAAAAATTGTGTGGTTCTTTATTGATAAAAATTTCATTTGTTAGTAGTAATGGACTTTGAAAGTCAAAAAAAATTGACTAGTCATCTAACTAAACCATCACAAAATGAAAAAAATTATATTGATTCACATTCCAAATTTGTTATTGTGATTTAATATATGATATAATATAATATGATAAATTCTTATGAAGAATCTTTTATTTGAAAACCTTAACCATTTGATAGTTAGGGGTTTTTGAATGGTTAAAATTTGACCATATTTTCATAAGTTTATATGAGTTGTAATTTTTGTTTGTTTTTCAAAATTTTGGTCCCAAAAGCATATTTTCTGAAAGCTTTACATGAGTCATTATTCATCTAAACTTTGTGAGTTTTCCTTTTAAGACTACCAAATTTTTAAATGACATTAATTACATTAAATATCAATTATCACATAGATTTGGGAAAAAATTAGGTGATTGAACATGTATTATTCACATATTAAAATTTAAAAAAAACTTAAAATAACAACCATGTCCATTTGAATCATTTAAAAGAACCTTGTATGGACTTATAGTGAATGCAATTTATATCAATATTGAAACACTCAATCCTGGATTCACCCTTTTAGATCTAAATTGCTTCCTTTTTTATGATCTTGATGGACAAAAACTACAAGTTGAAACTAATTTAAATTTTTTTCGTTCTAAATCAAAATGTCAAAACCTTTAAATGTGAAATAAAAAGCATGGAGTAATTAGAAAATTTGATTATAATAATATATTTACTAAACAACTATACAATTTACATGAGAAAATATAATTTCATATTAATTTCCTTCTATAAAGCCTCAATTATTGATTGTCAAAAGTGGCGTGGCCTTTCAAAATGTTATACTCACATGATATTTGAGTAGTTTTTAAATCTGAAATTAACCTCCTTTGACCTCCTTTCTTTACAATCACATAAGTACTTTCTATATGAAGAAAAAACAACTTTCAACTCAAAACAATCAACAATGAGTTGGTAACTATTTACATCAATAAACATTTTTTTGGATGGTTTCAATGCATGTTATTTGAACCTTTTTTAGGAACTTGCACTTTGACCCACATAGATCCTTTCATTCTCTTTACAAGTGATTGTGTAAACATGATACATCATGTTTACACTTTCCTTGCATTTTTTGATGGTTTGGGGTTTGTTGATGTAAGCACTTGCAAAAAGTTGAACTATTTTTTCATGACTTTTTGATTGTTTTGTAGCTTCATCTTTCATGTTTGTCAATAGATTGCTTGTTGATTCATATGCCAGGTCCCACCAAAGGCTTGGATTTGTGATGCCATACATGAAATATAACATGTTCATTTGGAAAGGCATAAAAGTTCCATGTACTATATTTTTCAACAGTGGTTTTGCTTTTCAATTGGTCAAGTTTTCCACATCTCCACTATGAACTTTCAAAGCTTCCATAAGAATGAAATATTGACTTGCATTTTTTTTAAGAAATAGAATATATTAGCAAGATGAGAAAATATGATTGTAATTTCACTTACAAGTTTAATGAATGATGTGAATAAAATTTCAATAATGAATGAAAAAGAAAATAATTTACCATTGACAAGGTTAGCTTCATGTTTGAGCTTGAAATCTTGATGTCTAGTTGCCCATTTGTTGACAATCTTCAAACGTTAAAAATTTAGGAAGATTGTTGTAATCCTTGAAACCAACATACATTAAAAGGTTTTTTTTGTCCTACAATTGGAACTTTTTTGTATGTGGATCAAGTTTCTTCTTTGTTTCTTTTATAAACATTGTTTTTTGCAACTTCAAAAATAGTGTAGAAAAATTTGTAGTAGACATGATGGTGGACCTTGCATGCTTAATTTGTACCTACAATATGCATTCGAAATCTGATTGATTATTGATTTTTTTGACAAACAAAATACAAGAACCTTGCATGAATCTAAGTTTATAGGAATAATAACAACAATACATAATCATTACATGCATACAAGTTTATAGGAATATTTGCAAAAATACAAAAAATCTGCCAAAATACAAGTAAATATAAAAATGTAATGTGGAAATGTGGCTCAAAGTGTTGCCACTTAATAAAATAATTTGCTCTTTGGAAATTGAAATTTGTGAACAATTTAAACAACCAAAATCATGTGGACAAAATGAAATGTCATGTGTCAACAACCATTATTTAATTATTATGTATAATTCAACATGTACAATATATTACATACAAACAGTTGAGGATGAAGAAATTTTAGTTGTGTAAGTTAGACAACTTGTTGTTTAGGCCAAATGGATTACAAGCATAACTCCAATTTTTTTTAAATTAAAAAGGTTAGAAGAAGTTTTCATTGTTGCATAAAATATATTCCAAAATGAAGGCAAAGAAATGTAACATGCCTTTGGCAAATAAATGATGAGGAAAAAAAAAAAAATCAAAATTGTTCCAATGAAGTATTTTGGAATGTCAAACTTATTTTTAAAATCTTGATGATGGTACTACAATTTTAACTAAAGAATCTGGAGAATAATGAACATTAACATCAAACAACCAAGTAAGATTGAACTTAAACATCAAATAACAACATAATAAACATGGGACATTGCAGCAAGGTGGATATCTAGTACTTGTTTATATGTACATTGGTCTTTGTCGTTCTCAAGTGTTTGTTGTGATTTTTAGAAGAGCATGTAGGAAAATTATCATTGATGCATGATTAACATGTATTAAATGTATAAAATTAGAAATATATTAGGTATGAACTTGTGATGTGTTGTAGAAAATGGAAAAGTGTGTAACTATAATGGTCATGAAGTTCATGGCCATGGAGTGGGAATACAAGTATGAAGTTGTGATGTGTTGTATAGAGTTGAAAAGTGTGCAATTGTAGTGGTTTTGAAATTTTTAATTATAACGACTTGAAGATTTGTTAGTTGATCTGAGAAAATATCAATGAGTTATAAAATGCATGCAACTATGCCCATGATGACATGTGGTGTCAAAGAATATAAAATTGTGATGTGTTGTAGAAAGTTGAAGGATGTGCAACTATAGTGGTTTCGGAGTTCTTCATTATAACAACTTGAAGATTTGGTGATCAATTCAAGAAAACATCATTGACTTATAAAGTGCATGCAACTATCAACATTCATTGATAAATAATTTCATCATGCAATGTTATGTCAACATGAACTTGTGATGTGTTGAGTAGAGTTGAAGAATGTGGAACTATAATTGTTTTGAGTTTTTGTTACAGTAATTTGAAGATTTGGCAATCAATCTAGAAAAATGTTATTGAGTTATAGAAGCATGGGACTATTTGCATTCATTGACGAGTAGTTTCATCATGCAATGCCCAATAATCACAAATTTGTGATGTGTTGTATAGATTTGAAAAAACATCAGCGACTTGTAAAATGCATGGGACCATTTCCATGATATGTGTTGTTACATTTCTAGACATTTTTTTGTTGGTTTTACAACATTAAAAAATCTACAAAACTTCATGTTCTTGCTTTGCTTGTTCTCACTTTTTTTCTAGCATAATTCAAATGTGTACATGTTTGTGTTGGGTGTTAGTGACAAAGTTTTTGTACAAACGTGTTCAAAAAATCAGCCAGCCCATCTATGCACTTCTTCAAAAGAGCTTGGGTGTTAGTGATGAAATTTTCTTTATGCTTGTTTGAAATTTTTTGGGCCTATCTATTCACTTTCTTATGTTGTTTATTAGCAATTATTTGGAAAACTTTGGGTGTTGGTGAAAAAGTTTTTTTATACACACGTTTGTGTTCTCACCAAATAGAGGTTTTTCTATAAAAGTTGGGTGCTATTGATCAAGTTTCTTACACACCTATTAATTAGCTCAATGGAAAGAACAATATATGTGTTGTGTGATTATCTTCTCTAGAAAATGAACTTTATGTTTTTAGCATAACAATTTTTTTTGGAATTTTTATCAAATCCAAAAATAATTAATTGGTGTCAAACCAATTGGTACCATCGTAATTCTTGTACATAAGAAAATGAATTAGTTATTGCATGATCATCTTCTTTTGAATATCAATGAAGTTGATGTTGCAATTGGGTTGCAAAAGGTGATCTTTTCCCTTTTATTTTTCATAAATTTGTATGGTTTTTGTTGATTTAATATCCTACTACTTGGGTTATTTCAGTAGTAAGGTGTTTACTTTGTTTTTTTGGTCTACTTTTATTTAATAATAATAATCATAATAATAATATATAATGATCAAATTATTTCATAAATTGATTGATTTATTTTAGTATACATTCATTGGTAAGTGTTATATATTGTTGATTTTGTGGTTTTGTGCAAATTTTGAGCATTTGAAAAACACAATAACATCAATTATTATGAAATACAAACATATTATTTTTTATTCTATAGCTAGAAGACATGCTTAAAAATATCAACCGTATGATCGTAATTGACATTCAAGAAATTAACTTTTCAATGATTAGACAAGTTTGATATCCAATACTTTTTCAAAAATGAAATATTACGCACTATGTGGTTTTATAAAGTTAGGTCATCACATTCAACATTTCAAAAGGAGAAGAAATACCTACAATAATCAAATTTCTCCTTTAATGGGATGTATGGCATATGGAATTGCTAATTGTGTGATGGCTACATATACTACAAATGAAAATGGAGAATATATGTATGTTTGCACAAAATGTGATAAAACAATAATACAATTTTTACAATACTTCATATATAGTTCTTCATTTTCCAAATTATATGAATTCAATGTTATGTTTGCATCCTATATATGTACAATTGTTATCATTAATTGACATAGGTTTACACATTCAAGAAAAACATTTTGGTTTTAGTATAGGACAAATAAGTGAAAAAGTCTTTTAAATACCCCTTTACTAAATTGGAATGGTATATTAGAAAAAGAAATTAGTCAAAATGAAATAACGAATATTATAATGCCAATGTTTTTCGAAAATATTAATACTAATCCATTATTCAAATAATATTTTATTATACTTGAACAAACAAATAAAATAAATATTATGTGTATATTGTCATCACATGCTGTTAAAAACATTCTTGAAAATCATAGTACCCACAAAGGTTTTCAACCCATGCTCATAAATGAAAAAATTCTAAGTTTTTCAATATTATTTAATATGAAAAGAATTTCATCATCGCCTAAAAAGAAGGATTTTATTATACTTGGGAAATTTGTCCAAAAGAGATGTCACAAATTCAACTACAATTCATGAACAACTTAAGGTACGTATTGAAGGCTTACAAAGTAATATTCCTTTCATAACTTTGAAAAATGTTCTTTTTCCATTTTTATTTCCTTGAGGTGAAGGTGTGTATGATGAAATAATTTCATTACATGATTATCTGAAATATTGCACGAATATGTTATTTTCTTCTTTTACTATATATGAACCTTACTTATTATTTATGTGATTTGTGTCAATCAATTCAAATTTTACAACATACTTCAAAAACATGTCTTGAAAAAGATGTGTAAAATATTGAATTACAAAATCCAAAAATGTTAGAAATACGCATAATTAATCATTTAGTCAAGTTTCATTTACCATTTAAATTAAAAGGTTCACTCAAATGGCACAAATCACATTTGTAAAACTTGTTAACAATGGTAGCAAAGTTTGGTATACCTCATTTTTAAAAAACTTTTACATAAGATGAAATGTCATCATTAAGATGGGCAAAATTTGACTAATTATAATAATTAGTAAAAAATTGTTCATATCAACATGACATGGAAAGATTGTCTAGTTGAATGCGGAACTTTAGTTCACAATAGATTTGAACAATTAATGCAAAAAATATTCTCTTTAGTATTGGTGTTACTAGCAAAGTTGAACATGTTATTCGATATGAACTACAAGATTGTGGTTCCATTCATGTTCATGTTATTTTGTGGCTTAGAAAAGAAGATATTGAAAGAGTTTCCAATGAAATTATTGCATTTGTACTTGCACCATTTGAAGAAAATACTAATAAATTCATAGAACCCATTGATAACATGCAAAAAAATTATACAAATTGGTAATACACAAACAAGTACATAGTTGTCATAATAAGTGTTTGCAAAATAAAGATATATGCAAAGTTGGATTTCTTTATTTAGAACATATTTCACAAAAACCAACATTGAACAATGATTCAAATATATGGGGATATTATAGACCTTGATATGTAGATCATAATTTAATGTCATCTTGCATTATTATTGTTGTGGGGTGCACATATGAACATGTTACAAATTACATCATCACATTGGTCATATTATTTATTGAAATATTCAATGAAATGTGAACCTTATGGTTGTATAAAATTAAATGTTAACAATGCAACTCCTTTAAAGCTACAAAATGTTTCACCATTGTAATTGAAACTAATTTCCACATTAATTTTGTCCAAACTATATCACCAAATAGAAGTTGCATGACATGTTTACAAATTCCAATTGTACAAAGAGAAATAGGAGTGAAGTATATTGATAGCAAACCACCACATCTTTGAACTAAATTATTATCAAAATTTCTTGGATTTCATCCTATTGACATTTACAAATGTAGACCATCTAATTTTGAGAATATGACATTTAATGAATATTTCAAAATCATGAATTAAACAAAATGATACATCCTTCCTTGAACAATATGGAAAAAGATAACCTATCATTTATAATTTATAAAAATGAAAAATTGGTAACATTATCAGATTTTCATCTTGTTCACAATAACGACTTTGTAAAATATATTTATTACAAAATATATCTTTTCATGATGAAAGTTATCTACTTTCAAAACACAACATCCATCGATCATATGTGCATGAATCGATATCAAATTTGAAGTTTCTTACCAAATTTTGAATCTTTACACTTTTTTCACCAATATCCAACACGAAATCTATTTGAAGATGAAAAATAAACACAATTATGTAATAAAATATTAGAATTGCACCCATATTTAAATCCGAAATATAACCAAGCTTCAAATTTATCAGGCTTCATTGTTTTGAATTAAAAAAATCAAAACACTTCTATTAATTTTCCTCATCATATTTTCAATGATATTTTTGAAACATCAACATTAAACAAAGAACAAAAACACATTTTCGAATTATTGACTTCTACCAATAAAGGATTCTATACACTTCAAGGTCCCCCTAAAAGTGGGAAGACATTTTTTGTGATATACTTAACTCATCAACTTCAACAACAAGGCAAAAAAGGTATTGCTTTTGGCCACAATAGGAGCTACAACATTACTCTTATCACCACATGTATGTACAATGCATTCAATGTTTAAAATACCTATAAGAGGATATTTAATTACAACATAGAACAAACTTCAACATTAAAGATGTTAAAACAAGCATATTTAATTGTGATTGATAAAATGTCTATGGTGACAAATATTGTTTTATGTGCAATTGAACAACGTTTAAAACAATCTTTCAAAATGATGTTAACCCTTTTGATTCTATTTTAATTTTACTAATTGGTTATCAGAACTACTAGCAATATGTAAACATTCATAATTTGATGCAAAAAAAATGTTGGAGTTGTGATACATCTATGGCACCATTCTAGCTAAATGCAACTCACCACCATTTTGATTATGCAATGAGACATGTAAGTGTTCTAATATATTTGCAGTTTTTGAATATCATTCAATGTAAACAACCAAGTCAAACTGAAATCAATGATGTTGTATTGCAATGTGTAATTTCTTTACTTTCAAACATAGATGACAAAACAACAATTCTTTGTACCCATCGTATAGATGTGGAAAAATTACAATAACTTAATATTTCAAGAATTATTTACATCAAATGAAGTATTTGATGTTGTATTTGATACAAATGCTTCTAATTTTGAACATATGCAACAATGGATTAAAGATCCCCATTTTGAACATATATAAAAAAAGTTGCAGTTGGAATTTTGGTTCTCATAACTAAGAACATTGATAGGTCAAAAGGAGCGGTAAATGGAGCAATGGCAATCATTATATTCATAATTTTTTATGATAATAAAAACACATCAAATATAACTATTAGAATCTTAAACATAGGATTTGAACTTCTAATAAAATGACATAATTACAAAAGAAAACATACATATGATTTTTTAATATATAAAGCCACAATTCCCATTATATTAGGTTATGCTATTACTAGTTATAAAACTCAAGGAGCTATTATCTCAAACAAAATTATAGTAAAGATATGAAATGCATTTGCACCTAGTCTTACATATGTTATGTTGTCTTGAGTAACAAATCAAAAGCACCTACTTATATGTGGTAATTTAACACCAAATGATTTCAACTTTATGATTTAAATCATAATTAAATGCAATCATATAATCATATTTTTCAAAATATATTACACATTACATTTTACAATAGTCCATCCAATTGTTAAAAATTAATTAAGATCCACGACATCTTGATATTTCCAACTTGAACCAATGACCAATTTAGAACTTTATTTCTCGTTAGCTTTGTCACATAGGTTAGATTGTAGATAGAATCTTTGAAACATAGATACCCAAAATCTCCAAATCTAGATAATGTGTGCATAAAAATGCTTACATGCTATACATGTGATTACCAAAAAAATTGCAACACACATATATACATGATGATACCAAAATTGATTCATCAAAAATGAAAAATTATATGGTTTTTGATATGAACATTTTTATTTTCCTAATAATTAGGCACATGTTTCATTAAATTCACCGCTCTTGATCTTAAAATAAAATTCAAGATCTTTTGTCATACTAACCTTAGAAAAACCCCTTTTGACCCTATTTAAAAACCTTAGTGTGTTGGAAATATTAAGATGATTACATCATCATATGAGCTTCAAATTCAATAAATTGAATTACTACAATTTCAATATTTATGATAAAATGTTTTAAAAATCCAAAAAAAGAAAATTCATCTCTAGTAGTAGTAGTTGTTTTGCACCACCTTTCCCTTTTAACTCTTTGATTTTAAAGAGATCAAAGGGCCCCAATTCCACAAGTGAAGTAGTTGTTTCACATATTTGATTATCAGAAATTAGGGTCCACGACCTTTTGTGAATAATAATACATAATCATTAAAAACATATTATAATTTGTAGTTCAAATTAATGCATTAAGTTAATATATTTCATTTTGTTGAACTTTTTGAAAAAATAATTAATTAATTCATTATTTGTGCCGAAATTTTACCTTCCCTTTCCCTTGTACCAGCACCTGGAACTAATAGAGACTACGTGGCCACCTCCCATGTCAGGAAACATCCAAGCCCCTCGGTCTCTATGGGCCGCCTCCTCCCTCGACAAGTTTTCTAGTGGAGCAGATTGCTTGATCATCCTCTCTTCTCTCGCTTGTGGGGTGAGGTGGGGTGGCGGGTTTCAAACGCGTTTTGCTTTTGTTGTTGAAGGTTTTTGTTGCCAACTTTTCTTTGCTTTTAAAGCTTCTGCGTGTGTGTGTGTGCGTGCGTGTGTGTGTGTGTGGTAGCTAGCTTTTTGTGGAGCTTATTGTTACTGAGTTCTTTTGTGTTTGTGAAATTGTCCATCTCCAGGATTTTGAATCCTAAACCCTAAACCCTGGATCCCTCAAATTTGGTGTTGTTTAGTTTGTCGTTGGTGGCGACGTGATCTGTGAATCGAAGAGTTTGAAATCAGTGTGAATCGAAGAGTTTGAAATTAGTGTGAATCGAAGAGTTTGAAATCAGTGTGAATCGAAGAATTTGAAATCAGAAGAAGCGAGTTGGATACCTATACAACAACAGCTACTACTACAAAACAACGCAGGCAAGATGCCTTGGAGTGCCGCAGATATGGATCGGTTCCTTGTGCCACTAGGAATGGCAATTTTGACCAGTTATCATTTGCACTTATGGTACTGTGTGCGGCATCATCCTGAGAAGACCATAGTCGGCGTCAACCACCTCAATAGAAGAATCTGGGTGCAGAATATAATGGCTGTGAGTTGAAGAATCTTCCATACCACCCTTCCTCCTCTATTTGTATTGCAATCCATCCTGTAGGGAAGGAAAATTGTGCTTTGCCCTTCAATTGTATCACATTCCCATCTTGCTTTTGAATCTGGGGAAGAGAAATGCCCTCAACATCTCCCAAGAATGTCCTCCACATCTTCCGAGAGAGTCCTTGACAACTTCCGAGTATGCCCTCAACATCTTCCAACAAAGTCCTCCACATGCAATTCTGATCCACCAGAAAAGTAGTCAAACCAAAACTAGGTATAGAAATCAAGCCAGCTATCCCTCAAGCCCTGTTTCTTATTGAGAAATTCATGATTGGTTTGTGGTTGGGTTTTTCTTGGCGCATACAGGATGGTGCCAAGAATGGAATATTGGCCGTGCAAACATTTCGGAATAGCATCATGGCATCAACATTACTGGCCTCAACATCTATAACCTTGAGCTCCATCATTGGTGGTCTAGTGAGCAACACAAGTGCAGGACTAAAGAAGCCACTGGCGAGTTTTGTGTATGGTGACAGGGGCAGTACAATTGTAGTTCTCAAATATCTTTGCCTTTTGCTGTGCTTCCTTGTTGCCTTCTTCTGTTTTGTGCAGGCAATTCGCTACACAAGCCATGCCAGTTTTCTAATAAGCATTCCAATGGGTGAAAACACGCCAGGATTGACACCTGATTATGTGAACCAGTTGGTATTCAAGAGCACCAATTTCTTCTCCATTGGGTTAAGGGCTTATTACTTCTCATTCCCACTGTTCTTATGGCTATTCGGACCAATACCCATGTTTGTTTGCTCAATTGTGATGGTGATCGTGTTGAACATTCTTGACCGTGCTAATAATTTCAAATTGACGTTTCAAATTGAAACCTCTCATCAACACGATCACTTGACTGAACTGGCTAATATCATCTGTGTCAAATAGAAACCACTTCTGTGATCCAGTAGCCCAATTATAGAATAGTACTCAGACCATATCTGATATGCATGCCCCTGTATAGCATGTAATCTGACTTGTCAATCCATCGTTGACAAATGTCCAGAAATAAGGAAAAAAGGTTGTTGCACTGCTATTCATGATGAATCCAGACGTTGTCTTCCCTTTCTCACTGTTAATTGCCAATTTATAGCATCTGTGGGCTTAGCTTTTAGATCATCTAAAAGCTGCAATCTGTAGAAGCCATTTATGAAGAAAAGGGAAAAAAAAGAAAAGAAAAGAGAGTTTTGTAACCAAACTAGTGCAATTAGAGATAAGCTTTCAGGCTCCATAGCAAGACTGATTTGAGATAGTGTCCTTATAGTAGATATGGAGTTCATTTTGCCTGCACTTGCCCATGTACATGTATTACCTTTTTGTGATTGTGTTCTCTCCAAAGCTAGAATTAGTTGAAAACCTTCATTTCAGATTCCTTGACATCTAGGAGGTACCTTCCTTGCATCCCTTGAGTACTAACTTCATTTTTTTGACACTGGGATGGCTATTTTCGGGAAAGCTCTTTTCACAGTGATAAAGTTCCCACCATAGTGATGAATCAATCGTGATTGAGATCAGTCTGATCAAAGGTTACCTAGTATCAGAGAATAGTGATCAGAAGATAGTTGGCAACTACCCATTCAAGTGCATACATACGCAACAGACCACCAGCATCTTGATACGAACTTTCTTGATGAACCTTCTTGATGCATTTGAGAACTTCTCCATACAATTTAAGGCAGTGTAGATAGACTTGAGGAATGATCCAACGCGAAAGCTGCAGAGGTTTCAAGTTTTAACCAGTATTGGGCAGATATCTGCTTTCCAAAGAAAGAACCAGCAAGGATAAGTTGTACGCCCTTTACCAGGGGTTCTCAAAAAGCAAGGATTTGGTTTCTGACCCTCAAACCAGTGGCTCCCAAATATTATAGAACTCATTTTGACCCTAAACAGAGGTTCTAGAAGATGAAAGAACCAGGTCAAAGAACCTACCCTAAACTGGAGGTTCTTTGCTGGGTTCCTTTGTGAAAACCTCCAGTTCTTTGAATTTTTTTCAAGATCCAGAATCAGAGTAGGTTTTGTGACTCTGAACTTTTTTGAAAATTTGCTATCCAAGGTTCTCTGATTGCTAAAATTTTTGAAAGACTGAAACCGGAGGTCATTAACAAAATCAAAGAACTGCACAGCATTTTTTTCAACTCTGACAACACATCAACAGAAAACTGCAACCCCAAACCACATTTCTAAAACCCTGAACCCTAATATAACTGCATGTGAAGGCATAAGAGATACCCACCATTTCTTTCCTGAGAGAGTGTCATAGTTGCTCGGAACTCCAACAATGTGCATCCCAGATCAAGGAAAATTTACCAGACTTCATAACTCATGTATACAAAACTTGTGGACAAATAGAACAGAAAAATAAATAGCTGGATTTCTGGCATTTCATTCCAAGCACAATTACTTAACTGTGATACTGATTTCCTGACATGGCTGCAACTACAAGAAGCAACAAAGGGGATTACCCTCCAGCAACACCATTCCAGGACTTTGCCAGCTTCTTAAAATGTAAGTAGTCAAGATGACAGCTTTCATCTCTAGATCAAAGCTCACCCTAGAGGTTTTAGTCCCTGGAACATGCACAGAATTGGATTGTAAACCATATTGCACAAAAGAAAAACGCTCTACACACCAAACACACCAGCTCTTTGTTTTTTTCTAAGGTATTCTATGGTTCAAAAATGTACATTTTGAAATTCTACCTCAAGTGAAGTAAATTGTCGGAACCCTTTCAATTTCGTAGCCAATTTGCTCCAACAAACATAAAGGTCCAAGGATGAGAATTAACTATGAGGCACAATGAATACAAAGTGCCATTCACATATTTAAAAGTCTTTTGATTTTTATTTCAACCAAATTTAGAACAAACGTATGTAAAATGAAATCATTTTTTATTGATTGCGTATGATGGGATGTGTCGTGTGTAATTAATTGAGCATGCATTACACGTGGTGGGACAATGCACATGTGTTGTTGTGGTCTTGTGAAAATTCCATCCCATTGTTTCACTGGAATGACAATTTAGTGAAATAGAATCATGGAATGCGCCCATGTTTTGCTATAGTTGAAGTAGGATTGTTTATATTGTTGTAAATCAGTACTTCCACTATAGAATTGAGGAAGAAAGTTGATTGAAGGACTAATTTTGTATTTGAAAACCTCTGGAACTATTACATTCCAAACTTGAACAAAATCTGATAAATCACTCAATCATTAAAGCAACGGGATATCACTTTCATTTAGTGGAATCCAACTCATGTCTGGAAAGAGTTTCCAAGTTTGTCTATATCTACAAGATTGGTGGGGGGGGGGAGGGAAACTACACTTGCAGAGTTATCAAGTGCATGGTCAATACATTGTACATGATCAGCAAAAACACTCAGGTAAGGTTTAGCTTGCAAAAACCATACAATGCCACAATTGTCTCACTCCTGTTTTGTATTTTCCATTGTTGCAAGACAATGACACAGCATGCAACATAAGGAGGTGAAACTTAACAATGAAAATACCAGCTAAAACCAAAGTGATGATAGTATCCACCATATCTATCACTAGCCTTAATAACACCCAATAACTTGAATGTTTCTCTTGAACTTGTTTCATGACACCCAAATCCTACACCAAATGATAACACTGACATGAGGAAACCAACCAACTAGCCTTTTAGAAAAGGTGCATTCATACTTGGTGTTAGGGATTCTAGTGTTAAGTCCCCTAAACACCATGCTAGTCATTTAGGACTTACACCTACTTACCATGAACATTTTATGTGAAATTAACATTCAATATTGGGTGCCACCTAGGATGCCACCTAGACTGGGATCCAATGGAAAAGTGTTTTTCGGCCACTTACCCTATTCCAGCCCTTCCCTTTTGACTGCACCCACCATTGCACCATCCATTGGAAACCTGCTATGACTCACTTGTGGATGAACCAAAACTAAGGTCAAGCCTTGGTAACCTATCCTGTAACCCTCCTACTTCCACCTTACTCTCACTAGTTAACTACCTATGCAAGGGAGGAGGTGAAGCATTTGGGGGGTTGGGGGGGGGGGGGGGGGGGGGGAGAGGGGGTTTATGAAAATGGGTGTGTGGCAGCCGTGTTGTTTTTTTTTTTATAAAGGTGAAGTTTCTTGAAATGTGGAAAATAAAAATAAAAAGGGAATATTATGTCAAAATATTCTCAATTTTCTGAATTTGTTTTTCAAATTTTGAAAAAAATTTAATGAAAGAAAAATTCACCACAAATGAACTCTGATTTTATTTTACTTTGGTAGCATTTTTAAAACTAATTTATTTATATTTGGAGACGTCGTAAAAATGTGTCTCCATTTGATGCTAAATCCTGCTTGGGATGCTAGCCAATGACACAACATTAGAAAATTCAAATATGTATATATATTACTGGTATGTGGGTGTGTGTGGAAGGGGATGTGTGGAGGGGGGTTGCATGGGTGTTGGATGACACAAAGGGGCTACTAGGTAAGTAAATACTAGATAGATGTGGATGGGTTAGGTTCTTTTTTATATATATATAAAAGGAACTGGGTTCGGTTTCGGTTTCAATTAATTAGCGATTTCAGTCCCCCTTCAAGAATCGAGTTTCAATTTTCACCAGTTCTGGGTATTGGTTCCATAACTGTCAATTCCAATCAACCCTCAATTTTGACCCCAATATGCAAAACAACTCAAAATTTTGCAAACTTGAAACTTAATTCCAAGTTGAACTGGTTCCAGGTCCCCAGTTCGAATATGGAAAACAACCCAAAAACTTGGAAAAAAGTCATATGAAATAAAAATAAAACTTTTATTCCAAAAGCTTTGCTTTTACAAAGGTTTGCAAATATCAAACCTATTTCATACCTAGCCTATTTTTAAAACTCTAACATAGCCTATTTCTAAACTGACCTATTTTTCGCATTTAATCTATTCCCAACACTTCTAAAAGATCAGCACCATTTTATTTTTTTGCTATTTGGTTTCATGTTTAGGATTTCAAACAATGGTTACATTGCCTTAAAAAATGGCCTTCTTCCCTTTGAATTTTTATTGTAGCAGACTTAATTCTGCCTGTTTTTCCCCTCACCCAAAACTCTTCAAAACAGTCCCAAATGTGCCCCAATAATATCTCAAGTCAAATATCCCATATCCATCCCAATTTTGCCCCCAAAAAAACCACCAATTGACTCCTATTTCCCACCTCCAAAAAAAACCCAGAAAGTCTCTCAATGCCACCGAATGCCAACCCCAATGCAAACTCCATCACATGCCCAAGCCAAAATCAAATGGGTAGACAATAACCTTAGATCGAGGAGGTGTAACAAAAGGGTAACCCTAAACAGTAAACCTAGCAAATAATTTGGTTACATCATGTCCAAAGGTTTGGCACTCCTCACTCATAGTTGCTCCAATATTGCTCCAAGGTCGGGAAAAAAAAACAAAGGAAATTGAACTCAAAAGAAGCACTATCCAATGAAAAAGAATGAACTTTGACATATTTCCAAAACCCAAAAAATTTCACCTATAATCTATTGCCATTTTCTTCAATGTCCAAAAGCCCAACTGTATCAATTAAGTTCTCATTTTCTATAAAGGCCTCCTCCATGTCCATGAATTGCTTCATGGACGCCAAGCCCTCAACATGAGCATCATTTGACCAAGTCTTATAAATAGCATCTCAAGATTTTCTATGCCTCATCGAAAACGTCGAAAGCTAGAGCATATACATGCCACATTGAAAACTATCTTCGCCTCAATATGTGAACCAACAATCCCTAGAATTTGTCGAGCCACAAACCTAACATACGATAATTGTACTTCATGCATTCTCCACCATTCTAATGGATTTTTTGGCCTTCTCCTTGGTAAGTTTCTCAAACCTGAAATCGTTCAATTATTCCCTCACCGCTAATGATGTCATTTCTTCGTTAATTTTCATAAGTCACAAAGACTTATGGGTTTAGCACTACAACATGTAAAGCTAGAAGCTCCAATGCCTGCATCACTTGGGTTAAAAAAGTTATATGCAAAAATAAGAAGTGGAAGCAAAACTTGACAACCATACCCACTAGTAATTTGCAATGTTCTCTCCTTGCCAACAAATTGAATGACTAGCCCCAAACCTTTGTAATGGGGGTCTAACATCATGCACAACATGTTATTGGTTTTGGTCTTTTGAAAAGAAAACATAAGAAACAAAAATGGGTTTAAGACATGTACCACTTGTTTCTACATGTTTTATTGAAAGAGTTGGAGCTCCCCGTAAAAATCTTGGGTTTCATTAGAATCAAATCCCAAACCATTGGCTTGACATTGACATACAAATGATATGCAATAGTTTGGGCATTTGAAAGCAACCAATATATTTGTCTTTGGTTTAGCACACATTGTTGAACCACAAGGCCCAAAATATTAGCAATAATTTGGGCCATTGCCCAAACTTGGGGACTAGGCACACAACTTTCTAAAGACAAACAACTATTGACATCCATAACAAAAAGTAATCACATGTTTAAACTCAAAAGTATCTTGGAATAAGACAACTTTTGAAACAAAGCAAGGCTTCACAAGAGTTTTTAGTTTCCATGGAGGCACCCTTATTAACTCACGTGCTTTGTGTTATTATTGCCATCCCTTGCCACTTTTCTTGGTCCAAATAACCGTTTTTTGCAAAATTAATTATGTTTTTAAAATTGAAATAGAAGGCACGCCAACACATACCTTGGAATTATCTATCACATATTAACAACATTTGGACCTTACATGACCCCAACAAGAACCTACAAAAGGTGCTAATAATCCCAAAACTTCACAAGACATAACAAATGTTAATGCAAAAGTCATGGTGGCAAGATTGTTCCTTTCATTTTTGCAAAAATATGAATACTCAACCCATGTTTTGCAAACACATCGTTCACTTGTATTACCATGGCATATGTAGATATATCTGTAGTCTCCAAAAATCTGACAATTACATGACAAGGTTCCTAGTTGACATTCAAGAAATGAACAATAAGAACAAATGTAGCAATACCTCCACTTGAAATCCAAAGACCAAAGATATAATGTATGTATTACATGATTGTTGAAAGGTTAGAAAAGCAAATCTTTCTTTTGTCCGCTCAATAATCATAGGTGAAAGTTCATTTATAGTGTTTTGTTATGATGGGAAATTTAATCAAGGATTCTACCTAAGAATTAATCTCCTAAAAAAAGGAACTTCAATGAATGACAAAAACACAAGTTCCTTTGCAATGAACAACACAACATTTTCTTCAAATTGTTTTTTATGAGGATCATTTTTATTATAAAGAACAAAATTAACGAAAAATGCAAAAATAATGTTAAAAGTTAAATTAAACCTTTTTTTGTTGGATTTCTTTCTCCTTCAAGCCCATTCTTTAGCTATTCAGTTCATTCACTCCAAAGCTCCTGATGATTTCTTTTTAAACATTTTCGCAATTCAAAAATCCCATTTGCAAATTGATAATTGATCAAACCCTTTTTTTAGTCCTACATTTGGAATAAATGGGCAACACAAAACACATTTCAAATGCTTAACTTGTGAAGTTGAATTTGAACGTACCTTTAGTGAAGAAAAATTTAGCGGTGCATAAAATGCCCAAGTTGTGGTTATTCAACTTTTATGTTTCCAAAAATCTTGATTTTTTGTCAACAAAGCCCATAATTTTGAATGACTTGTGCTTATAAAATTATCAACATTTGATGTTGATGTTAAAGGCAAATTATAAACAAAGGCATAAAACTCCACTCCTAGTGGAACCTCTACAATTTCCCATCATGATCGATAATCTTGCCACATGAACAATAGCAGAAACAAGGGGAGCATGACTAGGAACACCAACAAAGCCCAAGAGAACAAATGACTAGGAACATCAATAGAACCCATGATAGCAATGACCAAGAACACCAACAAAGCCTTTAAGAGCATGACCAAAAACAACAATTGAACTAAGGAGAGCACGACCATGAACACCAATAAAGCCCTAAGAAAGCATGACTAGGAACATTAACAAAGTTAGGAGAGCATGACCAAAAACACCAATAAAACCTTAAGAGAGCATGACCAAGAACACCAACAAAGCCCTAAGAGAACACAACCATTAACACCAATAGAATTTAGGAAAGCATGATCATGAACACTAAGAGCCCATGAAAGCAATGACTAAGAACACCAACAAAACTAAGTTTGAATAATGACCACAAACATCAATAAAACCCAGGAGAGCACAACCACAAACACCAATAGAATTGAGGAAAAAAATGATTGTACACACTAATGATGCCCAAGAAATCAACAACCACACACATCAATAAAACCCATGGAAAACATGATCATGCACATCACCAAAGACAAATGAGAACATGAGGGATATAAAATGAGGAATGAAGACTACCATTGTGCGTTGCAAGACCTACCATCACCAAGCCCGCCATTTCCATTGCCATCACCATTGCCACAAGTTTGCAAACAACACAACGAAAAAAAATCAACTCAAGCTTTGCCAGCACCAATAGAACCAAAGAAAACAACAACTAGGAACACCAACAAAGCCCAAGAAACCACGACCACAAACACCAACTTTGGAGTTGAAGAGAGCATGACCATGAGTAATGGCAAGGATGAAATTGAATCTACAATTGACCTTTGAAGTTTTTTCTTTGAGCTTCCTTCTAAGGTTCATCCTAAACTCCTAAGTTTCAAAGTTTGATCTTTCATGAAAATACAACACACAAAAAACCCTTATCGAATTAGGCCCTACATTAAATGTGGTTTCTATTTTTATATGATTGCAGCAGGAGTTATCAACATTAAGGCTTTCAATGCATCTAACAAAGTGTGTAGCTTGGTCTCCATAGGGGTTGGACCACTTTATATCACTTCTTCTTGGTTTTCTTACTTTTAATTCGGGTTTTTGTATTTTGGGCACATTGGTGGGATCCATATCATTTGTTGAGTTGTTTGTGGTTGAGGTTTGTCATGAGGATTTTGGACAATATCTAATCTCCATATGCTTGTAGATATTAGGTAGCTTTTACAATGTTCTCATTGTACTATGCCCAATGCCTTGGCTATTTGCTTCATATAATGTTTTCATCTTTAGGTATTTTACAGCATTACAGTGAGTTTGATACTTGTACCATATTTCGTTGGAGAAATTACTTGGAATGAAATCTTTTAGTGGTTGTATTGGTCACTTAGCTTGTTGTCATGCCATTTTTTTTTCTTTTTTAGGTGGGATGGGCTTCCCTTTTGTAGTTCAGACTGTTGCTTTTGCATTTTTGGGATGTCGGGCACTGATTGTTCCTGCATTTGTCATTCGTTTTCAATAAGATGATAACCTTATTCTTTTGGATGTAATAACACATGTTATGATCGGAATTTGACATTTTTTCATTCTAAATTACCTTAAGTTGTTCACTCTTAAATCCCACCCTTTGAAAGCTCAGTGGTTTAATCTTATCCCTATTTGTAAGTGTTTTTGGCAAATTGCCTAGACGAGCACGAGTTTGCTTCGTTATTAATAAATACTCCTTCAAACATCATGCAAACACCATTTTGTTGATGTGCGAGTTTAGGGGCAAGCGCTTGATTATTAGCTTCTCCTACCACATGTGCATCTCGTTTATCCTTAGTCCATTTCCTTACAACATTACGTATTCATTTTGATTTGCCACATTTTATGATGGCCCATCTTTCATGGTGTGTGTGTGGGCATACCATTGACAATCTAGGTACCCATTTGCTTTGGTGCCCCTATGAGAGTGAGCATACAACAACCCATGATGCATTTCAATATATTGTTGCAACTATTATTTTGGAAAATGAAGCACATGTTCAGAAGGGAGGTCTTCCACCTTTTCCTTTGCCACACCTGATGATGAGTGAGTATCTTTAACACATGGACGTTGTCATTTTTTACGCCATTCACACAAATATGGTGCAATGAACATTGATGATGACAACACATGCAACGATGATGGCTACTCAAGAAAAAACATGATCATATGTTAAGCAAGCACTAGACGATGACTTCATTCCGTTTATTGTTGAGACATATGGATGTCTTCATTTTCGTTTAAATTCATTTTTGATCGCTTGTGCATAGACCACTATTGTGCATCATTAGTGATCTTCTTTAGTCCTTTCAATGTTTGTTTCTTATTATTGACAACATGTGTCCATAGTAGTCCAACATGCACAAGCCATAATGAATTTTTAGTGGGTTGCTACACTTGGTTGAAGTTCCTCATCTTTTTCACACATCAGAATTATTGCACCTCCGTCATTAGCCGATTTGTGGTAGACAATAATTTTTTCATCTTAAGTGTTTATTATTATCATTGATTGTCATTTTGTAACCATGGGTCCTATTGCATAGGGTTTTAACCTTATTTTTGTTGATTGTTTGCTTTTGTTTTTTCTTTGGGTTGTGTCTGATTGTGTTCTCGTTTGCCTTGAACTTTTGATGGATGGGTTGTTGTCCTTGATTTTTATTTACAACATTTTTCTTCTATCAAACTTCTTTTTTGTATTCCCAAGATTTGTTGCATAACTTCTCTTTAATACAACACAAATATTATGTGAGCTTTCAACCTTTAGAATCACTTCAAGCTTAACCTTATTGAGCTCAACACATAAAGTATCTTCAACTTCTATTCCTTGAGCTTGAGCTCTTGAAAAAGAAAAAAGACCTTGTTTGAGCTTTGCTCACTAAAGAAAAAAGAATAGTGAACAAGAACGAAGCAATGCACGAAGTAGGCAGCAGGGCAACTATACTGGTCAAAAGTCAAAACGAGTGGATGCTCGAACCCTAACCCTAAATTAAGAGCCGAGACCGAATTTCAAAAATCCAGTCTGATTCCAGGTTTTTCCCCCACTTGGAACCCATCTCCGGGTCAGGTTTTGGTGTACATACAGGTCGAACCAACCCCCTTGGTTCCATCCGGATTCGATACCTGACCCTGCTACTTGTTGGTTCCAGTTCTGTCAGTTCTTAAAACCTGGACTTGGTTCCGGTTAGGTTCTTTGGAACCGGAACCGCTGGTTCCTACCTACCCCCCCAAGTGGGTACTTGTCCAACACTGGTGTACTCCGGCCGATTCAGTTGCTTGCTTTGATGAATCGGCTTTAAAAAATTATCACTGGACCCGGAATAAATATGAAGCACACCCAATTGCGGACAATTATTTTATTTTTATTTTCCATTGGCAGCATCTTTTGGTCCAAGATCTGGGCCCCATACTTACCTAGACAGCATTATTATTTCCGACTCCGTGATTGGAGTAACCAATGCCGGGTAGGAAATATGAGCCAATCAAAGAGGTGGAAAATATCTAGAATGCCAATCAGGCTAGAGATCGGGATCTGGCCAGTTGTTTTTTGGGGTGGGGGGGGGGCACAAGGATCCGGAATCAGTTACATGGAGGGAGATTGATATCAGCCACAGAAATAACAGAGTCTTTCTGTCCACTCGTCAATATGACAATTTCCTAGCTCCACAACACAAGGTAGGTCTGCTGTGGCAGATTATTGACCATTCCTTTTTTCATGAGAGCAACTCCATTGGTGCTCAATATGTGAACCTCCCAATTTTGAAATTGGATGAAGAAAAGTCAAAACATGCCGGTTTGTTTGACTCAGAACAAAAGGTTTTTGGCCCAGCATTTTTGCACAGTTTGATGAGCAGTTTAAAAACAATAAAATATTTAATGACTTAATTTAATCTATAAGTTATATATTTATATATATTTAATTTTTTTCATATCGAAAGTTTTGGCTAATTTTTTTCTTCAAAAAGGAAAATTGTAACCATCGCTAACCCAACATAAAGTACATAAAAGGGTATTTCTAAACAACAAGTTTAAATCGCCAAGTTCATATCTAGAGTAGAGGGGTGGGTTTTTAATTTAGGGTTTGTGTTTTAAGGAAATGAGAGTTTTGAGACTTGAGATGGCTGGAGCATCGAGCCTAAACTTTTAACTTTTTGCTTTGAGTGTGGTTGTCTATAAGTGAACATTATTATCATGTTACATTAATGTAAGGTGAGGCTTGACTTTTTGTTGTGGGTGTGGTATGTTCAATTTGGGTGAGGTAATCTACCTTCCAATTAAGAAAATATTCTTTGCTAAAGGAGGGGTTGAGTTGCAAACAATTATGCCATAACTCCTCTTGTTGCAAAGGTTTACAAGAGTTCCGATGATGTCCATTCATTTCCCATGTGTCTATGGTAAACTACCTCAGCACTTTAAATTGGTGCACATGACAAGGGAGAGGTGTTGGCGGTGGTAACTGGATAATGTGATTGTTTGTTCACAACTTTTAGTTGATGTCTCATTTCTAGTTGCTTTGAGTATCACATGAATGGTATACCATAATTATCAACCAACTTCATACCTAACTTCCCTAGTGGACGATGAATGCCTATGTATTGTGTAACATCATATAATGTTCAAAACGGTAGGTAGATTATTAATGGTATATCCATCCTTTTTTCAATGTTATGAATAATGATGTGTTTGGCTAGCAAGGGTGGGCACCCCATATGTCATATGAACTCCAAGTTGAGCATTTTAAGCTGAAAATGAAATTGTGATGGTGGTTTCCCAAGATGGCAATGTTTTATAAACCTTGCTTGAATTGGACTTTGTTTAGATCTTTGGAAAGGTTTGGAAACACAAATATTTAACATGGGGTTGCATTTTGCATTTGAAGATATGAAACATGAATTGTGGGTGAAAGCACACTAGGAGGAGGATCAATTTGGGCACAATCATGTAAACATCTTTTTAAATGTGTTGTATTTAATTTAAAAAATTGAACTTTGTTTAGATTGTTGGAAAGGTTTGGAAACATAAATATTTGACATGGGGTTGCATTTTGCATTTGAAGATAGAAAACATAAATTGTGAGTGAAAGCACACTAGGAGGAAGATCAATTTGGGAATAATTGTGTAAACATCTTTCAAAATGTGTTGCATTTAATTTAAGGTTCTTAATTATAACATTGTGAAAATATTTCTTAGTACTAACATGATTGAAATTCAAACATGAGCACCTTTTCTAAAAATTATGAATGTGATTACATTAATAGTCTCCCTAATGTTATTTCACCTTTGTGGCCAAATGAATGGTGAGAAATCAAAATGATAATCCAATTTTTAATTATTAAATCATTTGACATAAAAGTCAAATTAATTTTGATTAGAGCATGATATGTCATTGGAAAGGTCTTTTCAGAGGTTACAACTTTGCATTTGAAATATTTTGAATTGAAATTCATATCAGAACATTATCATCTCACAAAATATTGAGATTCATAATTTGATAATTTTGAGATGTTCAAGTCATGGGAATTGATGCCAGTTCAGTGTAATATCATTGCCATCTATAAAATATATTATAGAAAAAAATGATTCTTTTTCAAATCCTTGTCACAGTGAATTGTGTGTGTTTTTCATGATTTTGTCCATGCATTATTTCGAGTTTAGATTGTATTAATTATTTTTTTAATTTGTGAAAAAAAAATCCCTTGAGTTCAATTTCGTGAATTTGTTGTAATCCCTTCTTAGAGCTCTCGCACTTTTTATATATATTAAAGTTAGGAAACCTGCCATGGGTTTGCATGATGTTATAAAATTAGGAATTGATAGATTTTTTTACCCCAATATCACTTGACAAACTTATGACAAACCTGTGGTGTGTTAAAAAGAGGAAAAGATGAAAGTTTCCAATGAAGGTGGAACCTTGGTAACTTAGTTGTACATCCAAAACTAATTCAAGATGAATTTGCAATGGATGGTACGTTGGTGGGCCTTGGGTGAGCTAGGACCTATATTTAGACTTAGGATGAAAGAGTTCTTGAATGTTGAACAATTTTTTGTCATTGAAAATTCAATTAAGAAAAACTAAAATTTTAAGAAAAACTGAGGCAAGCTCTTGATATTACTAGAAAAAATTTGATGAGTGGGATTTCTTGGAGATGATTTTCTAACCCGTAGACTTAAGATGAAAGAAATATTGAATTTTCAATCATTTTTGTCAAGAAAATTAATTTAAAATCTAAAATCTTTATATTTATTTTACATAATTGGGCTCTATCATTGAGGCCATGTTCATACTTGGAGAAATTACATAATCATCTTCACATGTGGGCCAACATCATAGGCCACGCTAGTCACATTTACTATTAAGACTAAAATAAAATCTCCAACTCCAATTTTTTAACATTTCTCAGATTAATAAATTACAGCCACTAAAGAGGCCACCCTCCCTCAAGTAGATGAATGTACTTAATTACCAGTGTACGTCCTGGTTCATCCGGGATCCACTGCTGAGTCACAGAAGAAGAGTCCACATGAAAACCACGAGAAACTCTGTGGATGAAAAGTTGCAGGGGGACTTTTCTGGGCAACTCCTATTTTGTTTTTCTTTTTCTGAGCTTCCCCAGGAAAAAAAAGAAAATAAAGAAGATAAACGAGATAGGGAGTGGACCAGGACGACTCTACAGATCTTTTTTCCCGTCTGACGTGCCCGATAAAAGAGAAAACTCCGGCCCAGTTTTCTGGAACGTCTCGTTGATTCCGAGCCCAGAAATTGATCCCCAAAATCTCCAGATCCTCCCCCCAAATCTCATCCTCACCACATCCCACCCACCAATCACAAGGGCTCCTTTTGACACGTGCGTTGTGTGGTCTCAGTTAGCTCTCACGTACCGTCCCTCCGTCTGTCTGAGCTCACTGTCAAGCTGTGCTGGCGCATTGTGGTCCTCGCAATCTTTGGTCAGTAAATTTTCAACTGAGAGGAACTAAATAAAGACCCCGTTCAAACAGTTGACATTTCTGAAGTCGGTTTTCTTACCCCTATTTGGACGGTTCTCTACTTCTAATGAAGAACCTCCGGTTTCCAGTTTTATATAAGTCTAAACAATGAAAACTGTCTCGGTTCTGGTTCTCCACACAAAAATAGAACCGGAAACCCAGTTCCAAGTCCGGTTGTTACAAATTCCTTTTAAAATGCGATTCTAGTTAAAATCAGGCCTTGGCTTTCGTTTGGGTTTAGCTAAACAGAACCAGCAGTTTTAATGCGCCAAAGTGGTTACCCGCCCGACGCTGGTGTGAGTGTACACATGTTATCATTTTCCTCATCATGAGGAGCCTATCTTTGTTTGCGAAGAAGGGAGGAAGAGCTTTGCTTGATTCAACCCTCTAACACTTTATTGATAGACCCATGGTAGATTAGGAAAATGTACAAAGGGATAAGAAAAAAGAAACAAAAAGAAAAGGGAGAGTTTATGGGAGGTCAAGTTAGCCCAAACTAGATGTCAAAACTTATCCATGTCAAAAATCAATCACTTGTAATAGGTTAGTCGTATTTTTCCATATCAAAAACCAGCTGCTTGCAATAAGTCAATCACGGAGATGGGAGATATGTCATGAAGGGATGGAAGTCAAGAAATAGTTGGATTTACAGTTATTGCCCGACTTAAGATGAAAGATGCTTGTAGTATTTGCAATGTGATTAAAATGTTTTATTGAAGAAAAATAATCAAAACAAAAAAAGGAGGGCCCTTTCGTCATTTCAAACTCCCAATGGTATTAGCACAATTGTGTAAAAACACATCCACCTACTTATGTAAATGTGCAAATATTTCCATTGCTAAGGGGAGGAATTGATCGACAAGGTGTTAGTTGCAATAACTTCGTTTTTTTGTTTGAGTTGCATCCGAAGTAGCAAATCCTTGGGTGGTGTAAGATCGGGGAAATAAATGTGCTCATGTTGGGTCTGTAATGACAACATCAACTAAGGTGCAAATGCCATCTTTAATGAACATGATGTTGATTTGTTGACAGGAGGAGTTAAATGTGTTAAAAAGAAGTTTGTGTAATTATTTTCACCCCATGTGGAAGTTAATATCTTGTGCAATGGTAGCAAATGTGTCGCGAATTGCATCATGGGTTTTTAGGCATTCGTTGTCGTGAGCACAACATAAGAGGTGGATACCCATAGGGTCGATGGGATGTGTGCACACACATTGAGAAATGGGCCAATCCAAGTCGTATTCAAAGCGCTATGAGAAAAAACCAAAAAAATTGATCGAAAGTTTGAAAATATTGGTTAAATCATAAATTAAACAACACACCCATGGGCCAAAAGATGATAGAAGTTTGAGCATGATGGGCTTCAAATATTTCGTCAAACAACATGCTAGAAAGGTTATGATGGTGCAAACGCTCCGAGATGGAGACTTGAAGTCAAACCATTTGTTATTTGCTAAGTTGTTCAAACAAAGGAAAACATGTGTGAGTTGGGGGTGGTAGAAAATCACATGTCACCTTGAAGTGTTGTTGGAAAGGAAAGGTGTTATTATCAACTTATGTTAAAGCTTCAAGAAGGAAAATACATTGATCAACCATAAACTTAACAACTATGATTGAGGCTACAAGGGCCCAACCCTTTAAATAAGTTGTTGAGGCAGGTTGTCAATATGAATAATACTGTTTTATCATATTTTAGAACCCAATGCCACAAAAAGTTATTGGGAGAGAGGTTTTTTTATAAACTAAAGGTCTTTCTAGGTTGTCAAAACATCTTAGACCCAAGAGGCGCCTAAACATTTGAAAGAGGGAGGAATCCAAAGAAATGAAATTTTTTGAAGGTGGAAGCTGAGGAAATTGTACATTGTAAAAGATATGAAAGTCGTTGCATGAAACAATGAATTAGAATTTCAAAAACTACTTGAGCATCACCCATTCCAAGGAGAAAATCACCATGTCAAACATCTTCCAATATGGCATCTTTGATGAAGGATGATGTGAATGATGAAGTGCCCAATGGAACTCCCAAAACTCTAATTCTCTCTGATGGAGTGGTAAACTGGGATGGTGTGTTAAAATGAAGTAGTAGACCATAGATTGACCATGCTGCACATTTATGAGGGTGGATAAAAAGACCTATCGCACGGAGTTCGATCTATAAATGTTCATATACAAATGATATAATGAAAAAGGGATATATGATGTGAGTGTTGTCTGCAATGGATGGAAATAAATAAGAAGGGAAATGATTAGTTATTAAACACAAAGCCTTAAACTGGGTTAATGCAAATAGTGCCTTTCCCAAAGGATCACCTTGATGAGTTCCCAAGACAGAGGGGATGATTATGACATCGCTTTCACAATTATGATGGTTGTAAAACATGGGAAACTCAAATGCATAGAATGCACGAACAAAGGGGATGTTTTGCATGATGTCTCCATTTGCTACATGAAGTTCTTAAAATATGACCTTTTTGACATCAAATTGAAAGCGTTTGCCATATTTAGTTGGAAAACAACCTAATTGAAATGAAGGTTTAGGGTGCATTTGACCTTCATAATCACTTAAACTATAATTTCATAACCGCCTTTAATTGCAACTTTGAATTGGTGTGGGGAGAAATGTGTTGCGAATGTGTCGAAAAATTGAATGCATAGGGCACAACTTGTGAGTCAATACAGGCTTTCCCTGACTACAATGGGATAAACTCCACTTGAAGGTTTAGTCATGGTTAAAAAGTGGGTTGTGCCAAAAACACATGCAATTCAAAATGGAATGTGATTTTTAATCATTTGAAAACAAAGCTGAAATAATTAAGGGAATCCATTTGCTAAATCTTTTGGGTGCAAACAATCCCGAAGGTGTTCAAAAACCATCCTAGAAGGACCATTTGCCAACGAATGGGGCATACATTGGAATGTTAATTTGAAAGAATCAAAAGAAAGTTTGAGGTTTTGGTTTGGTTTGTAGTCATCTTTGGAAAATGGGCAATAGCAATTTGATTCATGGTGTAGTGCGGTGAAAGCTAAGGTGGTGTTAGAGGACGTGGGTGTAGGGGAAAATGGTGCCAAGGCATAGATTGCTCTAGAATATTCCCATGCATGTTGAAGAATTAGACTGCAAAAAAACATTTATGAGCTAGGGGATAATGTTGGGGAAAAGGCGTTGAACTTGAACCTGCCGCCAAAGCTTGGGTTTATAAAGAAAATTCCTTTTACAAGTTTTCTTAATTGCTTGCTAAAAAACATTTGAGTTGAATATGTGTTTCCTTATGCCCCATTGCCTCTTCATGAAAGGGTAAAACAAAATACCATTGGAGTAATAAAAATAATAAATTTTAAGTTATCACATCATAAGAGTTTTGCGTTAACTTATTCAATTGAAAACGAAATGCCATTTGTATGTCACATCATAAAGTGGTAGGGATGCAATTATACAATTGAGGACAATGAAAGCCTAAATGAAAGGACTTCAAAACATCCAAAGACGAAACTTAGGTCTAGGCTAATATAGATGGGGTGGGAACAAAGGAAAGTATTGAATCGAGATGGTCATGGGGGTTTGGATTAGATGAATTAAATGTTTAATAGGAACAGTGATGATGAACTAACCTTTGATTAGTAAAGTGGGGCCAACAAGTGGGGCAAGAAATTTTAAGTGGAGGTTGCAAACGTGTTGATGAGATAAGGGTAGGTTGGGGGTTTAATCATGTGTAACTAGAAGGGTTGGTAAAGTGGAAGGGGAAATGGTCTTACATGTGCATGATCACGGGAGTTTGGGAAAGTGTAATGTTGGGGTTTCACATTCATATGAAAGGCTAAGGGTCAATAAGGGGAACTAGTGGGTGGTGTGCGGTTTGTTAAAATGTAAGGGGGAATTAGTGGGAGGTGCATGGTTTGCATGGGAGATGGGATGAAAACTAGGTTTGTGATGGCACATGATAAAATAAATGAGTGATGGGATGGATGAAATTTGATAGGACATGATGAACTAGGGGACATGGGACGTTTGGTGCCCATGAGGAGGGAGGTTGAATGTGAACACATGCCCCACTTATTAAAAAACTACATACTGTTATAAAAGGCAATCCTAAATTTACGAAACCAATCACATAAGACTAAACATATCAAAATGACAAATATAAAAAATTGCTTAAGGGTCCTTGGCTAGAGCATTATGCCAAAATCAAACTTTAATTTCACTAGAGGCTTGAATAGCACAATCACTATTGTGTTGGGTTCAACACGACCTAAACATTTTAATGTTAAAACATTATAGGCTTCATCCTTTGTTCCTAGTCACGAGGACCTAAGATAAGTAATGTTGCACAAAAGTTTCCTAAAAAAACAATTGTGGTGAACTAAATACCCTCTTTACAAAGATCTCAATTCACTTTTAGAAACTATGTGCAACATCAATTATAAAAAGATGTTAGGGTTTTTTTTGGGACAAACTTTTCGGGAAGATTGTCCTCAAGTTCTAGGCCCACACACCTAAGAAACCATTTAGTTTCTTATCTTTTTGAAGAACTTACAAAAAGTTCAGGCTCTTTCTTAAAAATTGATGTTCTCAGGTTCTAATAAATTTCATCAAAATCTCAAAGGTTCCACTAGAACAATTGTTCAAAATGAAACAAAAGCCCTAACCAAAACCAAAATATTAGATGAAGGTTGAAGAAAATAAAAGGGTTCCACCAATTCTTTCTTCTCTATCTGCTGCTACATGTAACTCCAATCCCTACAATCCTCCAAATCACTATTCCTTGCCTCCTCCTCCTCCTCCTCTTGACTGTCAATTTTCTCTAGTTTCTTAATTTTCACCACCCTCCAACCCCTTTTTCCCTTACTTTTTTTTTCCCTTGCTCTTTTTCCCTTATTGTTGGTTCTGCTTCATCACGAATTGACTCCACACTCTTACCCCTTTTTCCATTGCTCCTTTCTCCCTTATTGCCGGATCTGCTTCATCACGAATTGACTGGAGCAAATCTCAGCCGAGTTTCATTTTTCCTAGGCGCCTCCACTCCTGCTACGTTTCTAGTCTTTCCTTTTCTCCTGAGCCTCCACTGCTGCTACACATGTTTTCACCGCTCCTACCTGGACAACGACTATAATAACAACAAATACTTCTCAGTTCTCTTTCCTCTGGCAACCAGGAAGAATGCATATCTGGGAACCTTCGAACTCTAATAGGCTGCACAGGTTTTTGGGGTTCTAAAAGTCCGATTCCGGTCTATCACGGAAAAAAGAAAAGAAAAATCTGTCTGTGAGATCGGAGGTGTTTTTGTTCACAAGTTTCATTTGACATCTGTGAGGTCCAAAGAAAATTTCGATTGTTATCATTATTATTTTCTTCTTCTTGTAGCAAGGTGGATGTGTTGTTGAAGGTTGCAAACTCCAGGGAGTCTGTCTCTAATTCAGTTCTTGTTTGTTATTAAGAGTGGTGCTGGTGCTCACGATTTGGTGATTTGTTTGGACTCTTGTCTCGTCTGTTTGTAAATCTTTCTTTGTTTTCGTTGTGTGCTTGTTCCGATGGCTCAGGGCTTTTGATTTTGTGACTTGTTATTTCCTTTTCCCTTGTGGTGAGCTTTGTTGTTGTTTCTGCTTTCAGTGTGTGTTGCTTCTTCGATACTGTTCTTCTTATACCTTTCCTCGCTGCTACGTGCAAATTTCCAGCGCTTCTCTCAGCTAACACCGTTTATTATATAGCTTGTCAATCTCTCAGTTCCGTGTCTGTTTTGGTAGTGTACTGTTCAGATCTGTGGCCCTCTTAGAGATTTGGAGCGTATTTCCAACGTTTTGATATTTCATTACAAGCTTTCTTACAGCAGGCGCCGGTTTATACTCGGGGCGTTGTTCGATCGGACGAAGCAAAGACTCCTAAAACCGTCTCGATTGGATGCGGTGCGGAAAACTTATAAGAAGGCAAAGTTAACCAGAGCAGGTATGTATGCCGGCCATTATTCTGTCTTTCTTTTTCTCTGTTTTTTTTCTTTTCCCTTGATGCAGATCGTGGAGTGTTTTTTTTTTGGCGAGGTTGGGGATATGGGATGTCCGCCATGTCCCCTTGTTTGTAGTAATAATCTTCAGGTTGTCACTGAATTTTTTTCTCAGCAAATGAAGAATTACCAGAACAGTCAAGTCTGCTGCTAGAGTGCGAAGGGTTGATCCATTCCGTGAACGCAAAGAACGCGAGCGCGAGAGGTAGATTCCAGACGCAGACTACTACACTGCGGTGAACAGTCCACCGACGATGGTGTAGTTCAGACACCTCATTACTTTTGTCCTCACGTTTGTGTGTTGGATTTCCGCAGTGTGCTCCCGTGCAGACAAACGCAGGGAGCAGCGGCTCAACAAACCCCTTGGAGAATGTGCCGTGAAGCTCGTCGTTGGCCTCCAAGAGTTCCAGCAAATCGTCTCAGCGTTGGACAGGGCTCGGAAGGTTAGCCTGCCTTCAAGGCCAGGCTTCCTCACAGCGCCGTCGGACACGACAAGTAACAGAAGAAGAAGAAGAAGACGGGAATCGTCCGTCGCTCTCAGTTCCGATCCTTTCTATGACTGCAGATTATGAGTCCGATTCGAGGGCCCCCGGTGGTTTTCCACCTAGAGAAAGAGAGAACAATGTCAGAGCTTCTGGTATGTGGCAGGCCCGGCTCAAGGGCGACTACAGGGCTCAAGATGGCACTTGTTTGCACGGAGAAGGAGTCAGAAACGACGGTGTGGGAGCCGGAGACAAGATGAAGCTTTTGGTGGAAAATGGTTCAAACAGAGGTGCGTTGAGGTCCTTGGACACCAGGGGGCACTTAGGAAGATCTGCGAAGGAGCACATGAGGAGCAAGCTTGGAGGAAGCCACTTTCCTGCAGAAGTGATAAGGAAACGTGAGATCGAAAACGATGAGGAGGAAGGTAGAGATGAAGAAGGTACTGGTGACGAGTTTGAGGAAGGAGATGGCGTCATTGCTGAAGCTGTGATTCAGCAATCTAAGCTGCAACAGAATTTGCAACATTCCAAGCAGCAGCAGCAGCAGCAGCAGCAGGTGCAGTCAGGTCCCAGTGCTGGGGGATGGGAGAGCTTTCTACCACACAGCCAACTGAGAGTGTTGTTGGCAGAGGATGATGACTGCACAAGACATGTAGTGAGTGCATTATTGAGGAATTGCAACTATGAAGGTTAGTGCAAGCAGGCAGTTTTTTGTTTTCTGAACAGTGATTTCTGAGATTTGTGATCCATTTCTCTGTTGCATTTATTGCCATATCTTGTTATTCTGTTTGATGGGCAGTATGCACACGAACCATCCTTGAACTAGCTGTCACTTCATCATGCATTCTTACTATGTGTGGCTTGCGATCTCCTATTCTCTTCTTGTTGGCACATATGGATTGCTATACTTGTTTGAGTGCTGCATTTGTGGTAAGGGATGAATGTTGTGCTCAGTTTTGTCTGCAGGATCTTGTCCACATCTGATTGTTCTCACCTGCCCACCTGATATCACTCACCAGGGTTGACGCACTCATGTCAAGTACTGCTTGTTCACCATGGCTTTCAGATATTGTGGGGTCAAGGACAAGGTTTTGGCATGACTGTTGTGCAGCACGGTGTGCTTAGGAACTGTGAAAATCTAAAGGGCAAGGTCACTGAGCAATTGTCGCATTTTTCAGTAACGCCTGCTTCAAGTGGAGCGCTAGCTTGGGAACTGCTGGAGAAAAGAAATTTTCAATTTGACCTTGTGTTAACAGATGTCATCCTGCCATGCCTTTCGGGTTTGGATCTTCTTTCTAAAATAAAATCTTACGAGGCATGCAAGCAAATACCTGTTGTCAGTAAGCTCCCTTCCTGATTTCATCTGTTGAGAGGCAGTTTTGCATATTACTTCACAAGGACTTTTGAGTGCTGCATTGTGTCCCTGTTGCAACAGTCCTGATTGATAACTGGCTTCTGCTGGTAGATATATCAGAGTTCCAATTGGATTAGTGTTTGTCTGATTTCATGAGGTGAATGCTGCAAGGAATCTGCTATGTTATAGATTGTTAGGTTTCCAGGAATTACATTGTGGTTGTGAGGATTCCCAATTGTTGGAACTAAGATTGACTTTTGATAGGCATGATCCTGTTGAAGAAGAAAGCTTATTTGTGATAGTGTAAACTGCAGTGATGTCAACACATGACAGCTTGGACACTGTGTTCAACTGTTTGTCCAAAGAGGCAGCAGACTTCCTGGTGAAGCCTGTGCGCAAAAATGAGCTGAAAAACCTGTGGCAACATGTCTGGAGGAGTTGCAAATCTGTATGTATTAATGTCCTATCTTTGTTACTCTCCTTTCCTGGTCCTTACGAGGTCTGTTCATTCATAGCCAATGAAATAAATATCTTTCCTTCTGCACTCTCCAGTATTGCAACTTCTCCTAAAACATTGCTTATTTTGAATCCATACCTGGGCTTAGGATATGGTTGGTCTAGTAGTCTCTATGTGTGCTTCTGGCTGAAAAAATTCACTCTTATTTGGTTGCAGTCAAGTATTGGTGGCAGTAGGATTGGGACAGGAAAAGAAGATGTTCCAAAGAGTCATGTGGGGTCAGACAACAATGTGACTGGCAGCAATGGGGACAGTGAAAATATCAGCAGTGGCTTAAATGTTCAGGGTGGTAGTGATAATGGCAGTGGGAACCAAGTATGTAACACCAAGCCTTTTCCTGTTTTGGCTCTGAAAGTTGTGTCAGTGATTCTCATTGAAGAGACCCATAGCCCTTCATTAAGCTTTGATATGTGGTCTGTTCCAGCATTATCCTGCATTGATTTGAGAATCCAAGAAGGAATTCAATAAACACAGCAACAGCAGATGAGTGATCTTTTCCTCTATCCATTGGATGAAGGTGCAGGTTCATGTGCAGTGTGTGATCCAAAGGAAACATCACCCTCGTACAGAGGCTGGGGATGGTGATGATGAAGGGCAGGCGACTTCACAAGCAAAATCAACCTCTGGTATGAGATATTTTAAGATTTATAAGTTTGTCAGGACTTTTGGATGATCTGCCATCCTGATTGAAAACCTTACTGCTGTAGGAAAAGCAAATTGTCCTTCCCTGTTCCACTTACATATACCTCTGGAGTAATTGCTAATGGTCTAGAAGTGATATTGTTATAGATCAGTAGTGTGAAGACTGAGCTCGTGGAAGAACAGCTTTTTTTACTACAAATTCTTCAACTGGCACTTCTGTTAGTGGTTGAGGTTGCTCTCTTTCAGCTGGCTTCATCTTTCCATGCACCTGTATAGGTACAGATCAAGAAATGGGACAGGATTTAGAGATGGCAACACCAAGGCCAGCCAGTGGTTATGTCAAGAAATCTCAGCAGCCTGCTTGTGGAGCAAACAGAAATGAAGAGTCCACACCTGCTATGGAAGAGATGGAAGTGGATAATTGCAAGGAGAAATGTAATGAGCTGCAGGAAGGTGAACGGTCAAACTCAGGAGCAGATGATTCTGCAGATAAGACCTCACAAAGAGCAATTGACTTAATTGGTTCTATTGCCAGTCAACAACCAGCAGCTTTTGTGGAACAACCTGGAGATGGAATAGAAATGATGGACTGGAGGGGTAGTAATAGCCAGAAGAATTTGGATAATCAACCCTCAGAATCTTATTCCCCTCCAACATTGAACCTCTCTTTGAAGTGGCCTAGGGCTCGAGGTGAAATGGACACTGATGCTGATGATCAATGGATGCTTCGCCACTCTGGCAGCTCAGCTTTCTCAAGGTAGATTTCCTTCAAATTGTCTTTTTGATTTATGATTGGCTTTCAGCTGATATGCATGGACTTCAACCAATCTGATGATCATTTTGGCAAATTTTGTTGACTTTATGGGGGGGATACTTGTTTTGCAGTTATTTTTATCCAGGGGTTCCTGTAAAGGAGTTCTCTGGTTCACGAGATGATTTCTCACAATTTATACTTCAAGGTTACATATAGACATTTTAGGACATTCTGCGTTCTTGAGATTCATCTCTGGATGTGATACTTGGACTTAAAAGTATGACTTAAACCACCTGCTGCAGTACTGTTTATCAGACAGTGGGCACTGTGTTTGGACTGTTCTAACCAAGTTTGTGATCTGCTTTGCAGGTACAGCACCAATGGAACAGGGCTCCACCAGCATCAGCACACCCCAGGGGGTACACTACCTCCAGCCTACCAAATGGCAGGAGGTTATGGGACTCACAGTGTGTCCAGAGACTTAGCTTCAAGTGCATCAGGCCCTTTGCAAGCATACATTCCTCATGACCAGGCAGGGTCCTCAAAGGGTAGTGGCGAAGTCTCCACCCACTTGAAAATGCATTTCCAACCCATTCACAGTGGCATTGGTCAAGAAACAAACTCCTCAGCAATGGGACCTATGATGAAGAATGGTGCTTCAGGATCGTCCATGCTGGTGCCCAGCATGCAAAATGTGAAATGCAGGGGAGACTATGCAGGTGCGCCAATGTCATATGAGGATATCCCAGCAGCATACTGGCCCACATTGCAAACTATGTATTATGCTCACCCAGGTGGGACTAATACATGGGGGGCAGCAGGTCCTTCCCCTAATCTCGCAGAAGACGGAGAAAATTTCAATCACTCTCCTGCACTAAATGAACATGCTGGTCTCAGCTATCTTCAACACCCACAGAGCCAAGTGCACTTTCGTCATAGTTACAGTGAACATCATGTCAATTCTCAGCATCAGATGCTTCAAGTCCCCAACCCCAAGTCCCAACAAGAGAAGCAAGAGTCAACCGCCGAGACTGGATCTGGAGCCCCTGCCTTTGGTTCATCCACAGCTCTGGACGGGAAGGTTCGGAATAGTGGCAGCAGTAATGCACAGAGCAGCAATGGAAATGACAGTATGCCTGCCAATGTCAGTGTGTCTGGACATAACAATGACAACAAGGGACGCAATGGTATGGCAGCAGGTAGCAATGGCAGAATTGGGAATGATGAAAACAGTGGCAGTGGTAGTGGGTTTGGGGCAGTGAATATCGGGTGTGTGAACCAGGGTCTTGATGAAATGAGTGGGGCAAATGGTTTGGATAATCACTTTACAATTCGAGAGGCTGCTTTGCACAAGTTTCGACAGAAAAGGAAGGAGAGGTGTTTTGAGAAAAAGGTAATGAAGCCTTTCGCAGTCTCTTTACTTATAGGGATTTTCCAGGTTTTGATGCAATGCTGTTTCCTGCCTGTCTGCTCTGCTCCTGCCTGAGTGCTTTTAAGGATACGTCCAGTGTGCACAAGGCACCAACCACTACCCTCTATGTGGGCCTCTCTGTGCCTCATCTGTGTCTCAGATGTTTGGGCTTTTATAGGGACAAGCTAAAACTAAATGAAGCTTACCCTTACAATCTTGTTGCAGCTTGAATGAGGATGCTATTGACCTTTTTTGTTAGCTATGTTTCTTGAGTGCTGATCAACATCACAACTGAGTCTTCCCATGGCTTCCAGAAATGAGACAGAAATTCTGGATGCAGATCTTTGTATATTTTTTCACATAGATTTTGGGTGGATTATCTACAACATCCATTGTTGAGAGCTAATGATGTCAGTGGGTAGTCATGGCAGCTGATCACTGCTGTTCATGCTGAAGGTGATAGTCTGAAATTTTGTGAGTGACTCTCATAAGGTTATGACTGCACTCATTCTTGTGAAACCTTCAAGTTGTTGTTGTGGGTACATTGTCTGCAATTTGATAGATAGTGTCTACTAACTCACATTACAATCAAAGTGGAAGCAGTTACATTCCTGGTATTGAATGAGGCCTTGGACTTTGTCTGTTTGTATCCTTCTCTTAGCAAGAATTTTGATGACTGCTGGGCAATGTCTTGACTTAAGTCCTGATATGAAATGCAGGTGCGCTATCAAAGCAGAAAGAGACTTGCAGAGCAATGTCCACGTGTGCAGGGCCAGTTTGTGCGGCAGAACCTTCATAATTTGAATGTGAGTGAGCTCGATTATAGATGATGATAACTGCAGGTTTCAAACCCAAAAATTCCTCTCAACCTTATGGAGATGAATTCTGGCAATGCATGCCTGTCTGTGTGAACTTATCTAGCAACACATGTGAAGAGGCTAACGAACTTTTGACATATTTGTATGTTCCTAGAGATGATGTTGTTTTGTATTAGCACTTCACTATTAATGTACAAATGTTGAAGAGATCATTCACTTGTAGAGAGGTGTGTTGAAATACAGTTATAGAGTTATGCATCACAACAAACTGGGCTCTACTGGGCCCCAGTTTTGCAGAAATTAGGGACAAAAGGGGATGTGGTGATGAAAATAGTACACAGGAAAAAAAGCAGGGCACTAAACTAGTTTTCTCACCTAAATTGGTCTTCAAGGAGTTTCACCTTAAGTTTTAGTTATTCCTTACCAGTGCCTTGGCTACTGCCCATTTCCTTCATTAAATCAAAGCCTTGTTAAATCTTCACAACTGATACCCGGTTTCATGAAACGGTATACAATGTGGCTCACGTTGCAACTACACTCAAATTGGGGATGAAACAGGAATTAGAGGTTGAAACTGCGGTCCAAGGACAGGATGATTTTAACTTCACTCAAATTGGGGATGATACAGTAATTAGAGGGTCAATTTATGGCCTGATGACAGGATGATTTTCTGGGTAACTCTGTAAGGTACCCCAAACTAGGGCTACAGTTTTGGGTTAAATGGAGGTGGAATGAGAAGTTAGGATGAAAACAGCACATGGGAAAAAAAAGTGGACCAAATTAGTTTTCTCACCTAAATTGGTCCTCAGGAGAGGTTTTACCCTGAAGCTTTGAATATGCCTGACCTGCACCTTGATTGATACTCATATTCTTTGGCTAAACCAAAAGCTTTCCCAGAAAAATTTAATCTTGCAAATCTTCTGAGCTGGTATCCATGAAAGGTTACTCAATATTACTCACTTGTTCCAGATACACTCAAACTGGGGATGAAACAGGTTTTTCAGGGGGTCAAATTAGTGCCCAAAAACAGGGTGACTTTGGGGGATAATTCTTGTTTTGTACAGGTCCCTGTAATTGTCAATGTAGGCTCAACGACTTCCCAAGCATAAAATAACTTGACCTTTGGGGATACCTGTGCTATTATTGGGTTGCCTTGTCATGGAAGATTGTTGCACATAGAGTACTGAATGAATTATGCCTACCATAATTTCTTTCTCCTAAAGCACTCGAGAAATTTCTTAGTTTTACTTGGAGTACACCTTATATTCACAAATATCCTTCTTAGCAAAGAGGAAGGATACTGCACTTACTCCTTAAGAATGGGAGAGATCTTACGCTTATAGTGGGTGAAATTTTTTTCCAAGTCTCTAGAAGAGTGCAAGAACCAATGTTGTGAAGGTATTCAATTTGCAAGGTTTAACTTAGGTTTCAGGTTTTGGTTCTTCTGACTTGGAGCTAAGTTGACATCTTTTTTATTGAAGTTCTTGGGAGGCTATTTAATATTATTTTTGTGATCTGCCTAGGTCAAACAACTATTTTTGGGATATTAGGTTTTGGATTTATATTCCCCCCCCCCCCCCCCCCCCCCATTATTGTCTAATTTTTTGATATGCACATATTTTAGCCGCCCTATGATTGTTTATAATTTTTTTGGCATCCAATTTCAATATCTTATATTAGTTTAAAATTTTGCTTTAGAACTTTTGAAGCTAGAAAAGTTTGGAACTAAAATGAAATCATGGGGTGCAAACAAGATATTTTGACCCTCCTTGTTACTTTGTGTTTTACTTGTAAAGTTGAAAACATTTTTCAAAACTTCTAACCTTCCTCTAACATCTCAAATCAAATGAAACTTTTGAATGTTTCATTGGCACCTTTAACCTCCTTCTAGTTTAAAAAACAAATTGTACCATATCATTTAAACTTGGAAAAGTACTCCAAAAGTATCCTTAGAATTATGTTTATTTTTGAAAGTTAGGGATGAATTTAATCATGAAAAAAAACTCCTTTGACCAAAAAATATATATTAGAAATGTTCACCACATCAATAATGAAGCTTAGGAAAAAAAATAAAAGTTATTTGCTGAAAAAATTCAAATATTCTCAAATACTTGAAATTTACTTTTCAAACTACCGAAAATTAAAGATCTAATTAGAGTACTTGCAACTGCATTAGAAAACATAATTATATCAATTTAGCTTTTGAAACCAATGCCAACAATAATTAAGAAATAATTTACTCAATAATTTGACATTATTTCACAATAATTGGACCTACTAACAACTAATATTTAACATATTTAAGCACATGCTATTTTTTTTAAATTTCTAATATTAAATATTCACACATACCTATATTAATTACAAAATTTATTTTCAAAATATGCATAACCCTATTTCTAAACTAATTTAATTTATAACTTATACCTAACAACCAATATATTGCACCCTATATTTTTACTCACAATTTTTTTATTTTTTCGAGTAATGTCCCCTTCGGGTTGAAATTGGCACACAAATAGGATTGTGGAACTAGTCTTTTATTAGATTCAAAATCAAAACTAAAATCATGAAAAAATATTCTTAAACAAATAATCAAATCAAAATTATTAAACAATGTTGAAATTAGGCACAAAGGTTCTTTTACAAAAAGAATTTCACAACACTGATAAGAACTCTCCCCCTTATACATGTCATGATTTCCAAATGTTTATGTTAATATAACCTTCACCTCAAGTTTTATGAGGGCAAAACCCTAGTGTGGGGAAACCCAATTTGGGGGGTTGGCCTTATCCTAGGCCCTTATTTGGAAAACTTAAAGCATCTCCATTGTAGTGCCCTATTAAGGGCTTCAACAACAACTTGACAAAGAACATGTTGAAACTTTCCCCCATTGCAATGCCTACATCACTAAATATTAATTACATGCTGCGATTTGGAGTTCCTTGTTCTAAATACTATTTTTTTTTTAATGTCATGACCAAAAGCCTTGCTAAACAAATAAAAACCTTTGAGAGTAGATATGGTTTTGCAACATGCTTAGCAATGGTTGTTTATATTTTCATGAATGCTTCCCCATGGTGATCATGATTCTCAAGTTTATTTTTAGTTCTTCATTTTTGGGGGGTCTTTGCAAATGGATTTCACATTAAAATCATTGAATTTGTCATGTTGAATTTTTGAAATTTAAAGCAAGAGGCTTGAAAGTTAGTTGGTGATTATGTGTGATTTTAAGAATCTCATGGACCACTTTGGCACTATGATAAACATGCAAAAGATAACTAACACAATGAATGTCATCATTCTTGCTAAGGTGTAAAAGGTTTGGGAGGTAGTCATGAATAGTGAAAGTGTTTTTCAATGGCAACTCCCAACTATAAACTAAAAGACATTGACACAAATCAATAGTGAAATTTGTTGGACGAATTCAACACTAAATGTATTTTTTCTTCTTTTATTTCTAGGGCACCCAATGTGGTATTAGGTTTGCTTTTGGCAAGCAAAATTCCACAATTCCTACAACTTGCAAATAATAAAAACAATCAAATTGAGTGTTGCAATTGAAAGCAATATTTATATGTTTTTATTTGCAAATGTGCTTCTTGGTCTATCAAAAGTTTCAACTATGCAAATTCATGGGTTCATAATTAAATAGTTCATAAGGTTCAACAATGATCCAATATTATTAAAGATATGTAAATCTTTATTAAGAAAACATTGTAAATTAGGGAAATATACATAGAAGTAAAATAAAGGAAAAGGGAGAAGTGACAAGACGTTAAGTTGGCTCAAGGTTGCTATGAAAATCTATGTATGTCTATAGTCGACCACTTGTCGAAGGTCGACCATATCTACATGTCAAAAACTAACAGCTTGCAATAGGTCAGTCGTGGTGATGGGAGGTGTGTATTGAAGGGGTGGAAGTCAAGAAGTAACTAAGTGTATGGCTATCATCTGACTTAAAATGGAAGATGTTTGCATCCTTTATAATGTGATCGAAAGTTTTTAACGAAGCAAATTGACCAAGGTATAAAAATGAAGGCCTTTTATCCCCTTCAAGCTCAAAAGGCCTTAACATAGTCATGTAAAAATACATTGGCATGTTTGTGTAAACAACCAAATTTCTCAATCACTAAGGGGAGGAATTTATCAATGGGGTGTCAATTGTGATAGCTCTTTTCCTTGGCTTGAACTGCATCTGATGCAACAAATCCTTGAGTTACACAAGATCAAGGAAGTAAATTCATTCGCATTGGGTCAATAATGATAACGTCGACTAAAATGTGAATGTCATTTTTGGTAAGCACAATGTTGATTCATCGACAAGAGGAATTGAATGTGGTTGAAGGAAGCATATGTAATTATTTTTGTCCCATGTGGAAATTAGCATCTTGTGTAATGGTGGCAAAGGAGTTGCAAATTGCATCATGGGTTCCAGTGAATTTGTTACCATGAGCACAATGTAAGAGGTGGATACCCATAAGGTCAATGGGATGTGTGCACACCCATCAAATGATACCTACAATTGAAAGATGGGGTAATCTAAGTTGCGTTCAAAATGTTGTGTAAAAAATTGGGGAAGATAATCGAATGGCTAGGAAAACTAATCGAATTATAACCAAACACTTGCCTTTGGGCCAAAACATGATAAACTTTGGGCATAATGGGCTTTAGATGTCTTGTTGAAGAACATGTTGGAAAGGGTATGATGGTGTAGACATTCCAAGATGGAATCTTGAAGTTGAACCATTTGTTGCCCGATGAGTTATTCAAATGGAGGGAAAACATGCATAGGTTGGGGGTGGTAGAAGATCACTGAGGTGTTGTTGGAAAATAAATGTGTTGTTGTCGACTCATGATAAGGCTTCAAGACGGAATGGATGTTGATCAACCATAAACTTAACAACTATGATTAAAACGACAAGGCTCCAATACCCTAAATATGTTGTTGGGGCGATGGTGGATGTCAATACGAGCTTAACTTCACCAAAAGTTATTGGGAAGGAGGCTTGTTTACGAACTAAAGGTCTTTCAAGGCTATTAAAGGATCGTGGACCCAAAAGCCATCCAAACATTTTATGGAATAAATAGTCAAATGAAATCAAATATTTTATGAAGGGGGAGATGGAGGTGTGCATTGTAAAAGATACGATGGACGTTGCATGAAACAACGAGTTAGAATCCCATAAGCAATTTGAACATCACCCATTTTAGAGAAAAAGGCCACATGTTGAACATATTACATGGTTTCTTTGATGAAGGATGATGTGAAAGGAGATGCCCAACGGAACCCCCATGACTCTAATTTGAATGCATAAAATGCACAAACAAAAGGGATGAATTGTATGATGTCCCCACATGTTGCATGAAGTTTTTGAAATATGACCCCTCTTAACACTGAATTGAAAACATTTGTCATGTCCAATTGAAAAATAACATAGTCAAGGTGAAGGTCCAAGGTGCATCTAATGTTGTGGATTATTGCTTCATGGTCACCTTTAGTTGCAATTCCAAATTGGTGTGGGGAAAAATGTGTTGCAAAAGCTTCACAAAATTAAAAACATATAGCACGGCTTATGAATTGATACAGTGTTTCCCCCACTACAATGGAAGGAACACCACCTAAAGGCTTAATCATGGCTAAGAGGTGGGCCGCTCCAAGGACACGTGCAATTTGGGGTGGAATGTGACCTTATGTAATATGAAAACAAAGTTGAAACAAGTGAGGGAATCCACTCGCTAACTTTTCAAGGTGAAAATAGTTTCAAAGGTGTTCAAAACCATCCCAAAAGGACCACTTGCTGATAAATGTGGCATGCATTAAAACGCCAACTTGAAGGAATCGAAAGAAAGCTCAAGGTTCTAGTTTGGCTCACAGTCCTCAAAGAAAAGCAGGAAGTAATCATTTGATTTAAGATATAATGTGATGAAAGCTAAGGTGGTGTCAGAAGACGTGGGTGTGGGAGAAAATGGTGCCTAAACACAAGTTGCCCACTATTGCTCTTATTAAATGTTGTTTTTAGCATGGCTTTGAGGTGGGGCATGGCAACTTCAAACTATTTTAAGCTTAACAAACTCCTTACCAACTTTGATTTTGTAATGAAGATGTTTTTACATTGTCAACACATGGATTGGTTAAAATTTGTTACTTGAAGTTGAATATAATAACTTGTTCTTAAAACAACCTTACTCCGAGTAACCACCTCATGGTGCCTAAAAATACAAAGTTGCCATTTGTCATAAGCTCATTGTTTATGAGGAAGCACATAAATTAATTCCAACATTAGGCAAAAATACAAAGATAAAAAATATTCCTTCAAATTATTTCATGACAACATTGCTGCAATATGATAGTGTGAGAATAATTTTTTTGCTTAACCCATCCCCTCAACTCCAATTTACATTAGAAACTTTGTATTGGGTCCATATTGGCACACATATCCCAATACTATCTTGAATAATATCTTTGCCCAAAAACCTAGAAATTTAGTGTCCCTAGTTTTCATAGCCTCTCAATTTGGCCATTTCTATATGTTAAAACCCATTCAATATCTCACTTACAACAAACTACTTGTGTGTGAATTGATTACTAGGAATCACAAAATACATAACATTTTGCCAAAAAAAATTCAAGTCTAGCAAAAATCCTAATGATTTGTCTCCTCTAAAAAATCTTGCCTAGACTTTGATTGATGCCCTCTTCTAAGGCAAACTTGAATGGAAATAATGTCAAATTGAATTTATATTCAAGGTGTAGGAATCTTGGAATTTAGTTTGTGTGCTCATGTGGATTGCCCATTTTTGTTCCTCCTACACCCAAAGTGTTTGAAATCCATGTTTTACTATAAGAGGGAAATGATCCCCTATCTAAGAAGCCAAAAACATTTACAACATCTATCCTAAGCACAAAGGGAGTTGGGCTACATAGTTTTCATGGGCAAAAATATTAAATAATGATTATGGAGAAGTCCATCATGTGAAGTGAATTGTTTATTCAATTGTGAAGGGTGAAGATGTGACTTTTGGGCAAAGGTATGACATGCTTGAAAGGAAAGATGCAAGCAATCTGTGACATGCCACATTTGGACAAGAAATAAGGGGAATTTTACATGAATAGAAAATGTGGTCACACAAAAAATGAAATAACTTATTGTCAACAAAGTCACCTCACGATTCCTAAACAAGTGATTTAAAGAAATTTGAAGGGGGAAGAAAAAGAAAGAGATAGCACTTTGACACAATTCTCTGCTTGCTACAACAAGCTTGGCCTATGTTGGATTTCAAGGCTATGAAACGCCTATTTTCTTTTCTCCATGTACCAATAAACCCAAAAAATCATTGGAGTGATTTTGTAGGTTGGACAATGGTTGAATGTTTACATAAGCAAGTGTTTAAGAAAATGAATGAAGTTAATATAGTTGTCATTTTTGCCATATTCAAGATTACCATGAGTTTCAATGTTTTTGTTGCAATGGAGGCTCCATTTCATATGAAATTACTTGAAATTTGGCTTTGACGCACATTGGAGGCTTTTCACATCTCAAGGCATCCATTCATTGAAAATTTTAAACTAACAAACATTGCAAGGGTGCAAGTGTTGGAATTAATGGAAGATGAACAAACCTTCTCCACCCTCTCTTTTAGGATATCAAAGTTGAAAAACTACCTCAATGGCCATGCCTACACACTATTATTATCCCAAAAAGTTTATACTTTGAATGCCTTTCCATATTATGCATAATTTGATGATTAGAGGGAGCAAAAACCTAATCAAGCTTTGAATTAGATTCTAATGACAATGGTTTAGGGTCCCATTTCGATAATGACAACATTTGGCCAAAGTTGGGTGGCTCTTCATTAAGGAAGTTATGGCACTATATTTTCCTTGTTAGTTTGAAGATGTTGGTGCCTTGCAAGCCTTGTTTGTAAGTCTACCATTGTGTTTGTCATTGAAGGTCTACCATTTATGTTTAACTTTGAGTTTGAACGTTTGAATGTACGTGTTTGAATGTTTGCCCATTTCTCACTTTGTGTCCAAGTTTGAAATTTGAATGTTTGAGTGTTTGAATGCCAATTTTTGTGTGTGTTTGAGTGTTTATCCAATGTCCATTGTGTTTGAATGTCCACTACACACTATTTAATGTTCAATTTAAGTTTAAGCTTGTGTTTCATATGTGTGTCCGTATTCCATTGTTTATGTGTGTTTGTTTACGTATGTTTATATCTAATATTTATGTGCATTCCATGTGTATTTGAGTATGTGTGTGCATTTGTGCAATGTGTTTTAACTCTTGACTATAGGTATGAAACAATTGCCAACAATTAGTAAAGCCTTTTTTCATGCATGTTTGAAAAAATTTAACACATAAATTGCCCTATAGTGCATTGCCATAAAGTTATGTAGCACATATGCCTCCTAACCAAATTTTATATTATCTTTTATAAGTATCACCAAATTTTGCAAGTGTAAATTTGCATATTTTGGCAACTCATAATGATTTTTTTTTCTTGCATGTAGCCAATATTTTATTTATTCAAGTTCTATTTAATTAAAAGTTCTACAATTCAATATTTGCAATATTGCCAAATATGCATTAAATTTGTATTTGTAAAAACCATTTACTAAAAAATACAAAAGTTTTTTGAAAAAGTTGGTTGGATGTGCAATAAAACAATACAAGGTTATTAAGGATATGAGTATAATGCAAATTGACAATAATACTTTATTTTCTTGTAGGTTGCATAAAAAACAATGGATTTGACAAACCAATTTGTTGATGTGGTCATCAATGTGTTGAACATATCTTCAAATTCCAAAATTAATGCGGAGGGGGAGGGAGGATCAAAACAAAATTAAGACAAAACACTACAAAATAATATGAGTTTTCCCACAACAAGAAGTTCTTGTTTCATGACTAATGTGTGAAATAAAGTACATGGTCTCATCCATTTCAATGTAGAATAAGTGTCATATACTACGATGCAATGTTAAAATTTTACATTAATGTCAAATTATGCTATAAACATGTATTTTACTTTAATTTTAAACATTGAAGTGGATGAAACCACATAGTATACCTCATAATGTCATGAACCAAGGAATGAAAATCATAACTTTTTAATAATGAAAATTGGGCTTTTTTTTATTGTTGATATTTTAAAAAAAGTTTTGCAATATATTTGGATATGTGGGAAAGCTCATTTATTTATATTGGTGAATGAATAATTTTGGTTATTAATTCTTTGAATAGTTAGAGGTTGAATAAAAAGTTTGAATAAAAGGTGATTTTTTTCTCCAAAAAACTTTAAGGATTCCCAAGGAACTATGTTCACCTAGTGATAATTTTAGAGTTTACAAGTGGGTTAATTAATTGAAATTCATACATAGTTGATTCAAAAACTTAAAATACCCAAGTTTTACATTACAATCTTATAATGCATTCATTGTTTTCACTTTTGAATTGTGACACTTTTGTAATTAAATGTAATGACCCTAAAGTAGAAAAGAAAATGACATTATCTTATTATATGCATTATCAATTCACCTTATATTCATTTTAGTTGTACCATGTGATATTGTAGACATGAGCTTTATACATGTTGCACATGGTATACGACGTTAACAATTGAGATTATATCTTTGAATGTATCTAACATATTACAAAATGTACATTACATGTTATATTGAGTTAATAATTATAACTTAAATTTTATAATATGAAATGTGTTACAAGACACACTACAACATGTTGCACTAGTTTGACAATTGAAATAATATTTTTGAAATATAGAAAATGTACAAAATACATAAACAAATCGAACTTTATGTTAATCTAAGAAGCAAGTTACATCACAACATACAATATAATATGTAATGTTTATTTTGAATTTTGAAAATTTGAATACAACATGTTATGTAACTCTAATTACATTATCTCATATGTTACATCTTTTATAACAAAACATGATTGGATTTCCATATCACCTTCTTAAAATTCAAATTGCACATTATAATATAATATGGAGAATGTGTGTATGGTGCAAGCTTATATGTCTATTTAAAGTTATTTTATCAACAACAAAATATGTTTGATTACTACATTATCATTCACCCATGTTTTTTCGTTGTCCCATTTCTCTTCTAACATGTTAACACATGAATCAATTTTCCTTACATGGAATTCCTTATGTTTGTTCAAATTTCAATATATGCATAATCACATCCTTCAATTGATAGTTCAAGGCACAAGTTACAAATTAGTGTATGTATACATGAATAATCCATATTAATTCCAGTGATGATGATTTCATTGGAGTTGGTTTAGGTGGGATGGGCTATAGTCATAGGTCATACAAAAAGGCAATTCCAAATTGCAAATTTATTAGAGGTCGATTCCAAACCAATTTTTTTTAAAATAGACATTTTACAATTGTAATGTTCAAAATGTCCAAATGAATCTTTAAATATTGAAAGAGAACAAAATCTATTAATTATTTTCAATGTCTATTGGAATCTTTGTGTCCTTTCCAAAAAAATAAAAATCTTTGTATCTTTCCAATTTCATACACATATAATTTCATACAAATATAAATATGTGTTATTTCATTTTAATATGTTGAGATTATTTCAAGAGATTAACATGTTTTTTTTGTTTGAGATTAAGCTAGTTTCCAATAAAAACTTCTCCCTTAAATACCTAATTCGGGGACTTAATCCCCACTTGCTTAGGTAATTTAATGTGTATCCACCTAATTGCTTCCAAAATTTCGATGAATGAAAAATAGGGGTGGCTAATTAGATCTCCCCTTGGATGATAATTAGATGATCTTTTGTACAATTTGAATCCTATATATATCTGAAAATAACAAATTTTTCAAATGTAAATCCTTTTTTTTAAAAAGTTATTTCATTGTTGTTGGTAATGTGTAACAACGCAAAGTCCAAATGCATAATGGTTAAAGGCATATGATGAATGGCAATGTTGTTAGTCAAAGATATTAGAAACACATTATAAGATTGAATTTGCCAAACAATCATCAATATTTCTACCATTAATGAAGGTTGTTTGTTTGTTTTGTCACATTGTAATCTCCCAAACCACAACACACCCCCTACCCTCCCAAATACATTTTAATATTGTAGAAAATCCCTCTATGACCAAAGGTGCACCAAGGTGGTTTTGTAACGTTTAGACCTATAATGTAAGAATTATTAAATATTGAATAAATTTATCATTGAAAATTCAATAAATTCAAGTTTAATGAATTTAGATAAATTGAGATGTGCTATTGGTCTTGTTGGAAAACCTTCAATGAATAGGGTTGTTTAAAGGTAGTTTCATTTTATATTAAAAATGTGAGAGAATTGGAATTTTAAGTAATTTTTTTCATTGAAAATGTAACAAAAATCAAACATAAAATGTGATGGAAATGGAGACTTAGGTTAAAGAAGGTGTAGCATATTCCTTTTTTTAATTCATTCAATATTACAATATGTGTTCAATGCATGACATATGGCACATGTCACACTCACAATTCATGTTGAAAGTAATGAAAAAAATTTATGCCCAAATATATATAAGCATTTCCTTTTTACACACCCACATCCAATTTCAAAACTTCATATTCCTAGAAATTCTCAGTGAGATTCAAATGACAAGTTTGCAAAGTTATCTGAAGGGCATATTACAAATGGGAATCTGGAGTGTCTATACCATGGCTGGCACTTTAATGGTACTGGTACTTGCGTCAAAATCCCACAGGTCTAACTTGCACTTTGAATGTGAACATGAAATTCCAACTTATAACTTGTTTGTATCAACCCATGTAGATTCTATGAAACTTCATTTGTTCAGAGGAATTAGTCTTTCCTATCTGAGTGTTTTGAAAACTATGTGAGTGAGTGCTGATTTTGATGCATTGGTTGCGCAATTTTCTTTCTTGAAAGCATATGCAGCTTCACACTCATGAGTAAATTTTGTTGTTGGAAGGCAACTATCTTGTTGGTGGGAGTGGCTTACAAAGTGCATATGGATCATGGTTCTTGTTGCAATTGGCACCTGGTGCAAAAGTACCAAAGGCTATGTGCATCCGACCATATGAAGTGCGAGAGTCACATGGAGTAATATGGGTGTGGCTTTCACAGAACAAGCTAGGGGATCCAAAAAACTTCCTTGGTTTGAACACTATGCAAGGGAGGGGTTTCAACATATCTCAAGCATTCATGAACTCCCCTATGACCACTCAGTTGTGCTCGAGAACCTCATGGACCCTGCTCATGTCCCCATCTCACATGATCGAACTGATTTTTCTGCCAAGCGTGAAGATGCTTCAGCCTTGGTAAACTTGAAAAGTTTCTGATTAATATTTGTGGATTGGTTACCACAAAGGGCTTTGTTATTAGGGAATGGTGATCACAGTAAATTACAGTTTCCATAAAACTTATCATCCATGCTTTAGTTTAGACTGCCATACATGTTCCAAATTTGCAGTGCTTAATGTAATCATCTCTGACTCTTTCACCTTGAAATATGTAAAATCTTGGTATTAATCTCCTTATTGCATTCACTACACAATTGATGGTTAACCATTTTCTAAATTTTGAGATGGTGCTATATATTTGATGATAACCCCTTTTTGCTAGAATTCTAGCTTTTGATTACCTCCCTACTTGAATTTGAATCCCATCGAAGTTCCAAATGTGATTTGGACTATACTAATGTTGGGTGTACAAAGATGTTAGGTTTTAGTAGAACAAGTTGCAAGAATTGGTGGTGAAGCCTTGGGCTCTATTAATCTCCAATCTTTCTATAAGACAGATGTTCAATTCTGCATGCTTGGGCTTAAACTAATACCGCCAAGAATCCCCATGCACCCCATTTTTGAATGGGGTGGGTCAAGTTTGAATAATTTTTGCCAACTTCCGTTTGAATTGTTGCAGTGTTATGGACAACCCACATTCCTACATACTCAAAACCCCATGCAACAATTTCATCTTCTTCCTTTGTTAGTACACATGGTGGTCCAATTTTGCTATTGATGGTCTTTCAATTTAATTGGTTAGAAAATGAAGTTACAAGTATGCCCCAAAACTTGTTGGCCCTTAGTAAAGATGTAATGCCACATTCAGTTGCATCCATGGCTATTTCTAATGATTCATTTGACCACTTGCCTTTTGGATTTTTGTAATCCATATTAGCTTCTATTCTTGTATCTTCTAAGATAACAAGACTTCTAGGTTCTTCCACACATTACCTTTGTGGTTGCTTTTGTACATCATCATTAGATTTTATTATAGAAGGCTCTTCTCTAGTGCCTATGTTGATCAACTCTATAAATGTTCCATTTTCACCCCAATCTTGAATATCATTTAGACCTTTATCAAAGTATTCTAATTTTTTTTCATTTGATGTGATGATGTTGTCTTTTGCAATGTATAGTTTATTAGGCTTAATTTTGCCATCCATAGCCTTTGGATTAAAATTAGGCCAAATCCTTGTAACCTTGAACCCATTATTGATGTTTCTTTTGGACATAACTACATTTAATATCTTATCTACCTAATTTACAAGAGAAATCTTGTTTTGCTCCTTGGAATTACTACTGACCATGCTATTATGTCTTTATTTTTTGAAAGTTGTTTTGAAGGGCTTGAAACAACTCACATCTAGAGGTCGCAAAACATGGGAGGTGTGTGAAAGTAGTGTAATCATATCTAGCCCAAACTATTGAACTTGTTCTATTACTTCTAGGTTGACTTGTGAACCATGCCCATTTAGAATTAATAGTAGATGGTTACTTGGAGAACTTCCACCTAGAACTGACCTTTTGAAAAATGACGAAAATTCCAGTAGGCACCTTATTTGTTCTTGTGGGCCTTTGTGTTGTCATGTTTGATATAACTTGAAAGACATTCTCCTTGTTCACTACCTCTTGGTCCCTACTACACTTTGTCTCCTACGAGGGACATGGAGCATCATGATGTTTCTAATTTTCCTGGACCTAACCTCCAAAAGCTTAGTGGCATGTGTTTAGGCCCCACAAGTGGTATTCCCCTATCTTTTTTATGTTCAAACCAAGAAAACAAGAAGTGTGTTAGGTTAAGGAATTTGTTCAATGCATGTTCATATGTGAAAACATTTGTGTTGATGAGATCAAAGATGTTTGCAAAATCAATTCAACCTAAATCTTCATATGTCATTGTTGTGCAGGTTGTCGGAGTGTATCTAATTGTACATTATGTTCAAGCTTTAGGAAATTTGCCTTGCCACATTGTTGTTACAGTCTTTATTACTAGAGGGACAACAAATTTAGCTATCCAACGAAAATCCATAAACTTGCTGAAACTTTCCTTGTAAATCTTGTCAATACATGCAATTATGTTTCCATCTTGGTGCTTTTATATATTAAGTAGCCCTATGCTCTTTTCTTTCATTTTGATATGCAAGATTGGGTATTTTTTCAATTTGTTTTGTAACTCTTTGGTTTTCTCCTTCCTTTTGTTAGGCAAATTTATGCTCTCCTCTTTCATTTTGCTAAGCAACTCATCTTTGATTAATATGCTTTCCTTAGGCACTTTTGATCCAAGCATTATTGCATAAGGACATAATAACTTTAAGAATGTTCAGAGTTCATCCTCCACATGGCTTGGTAGTCTAGATACATTGATTTGCAATTGAGCTAGGTGAAGTTGATGTCTTACGATTCATTCTAATTGTGTTGTGTTGTTTTGGCAAAACAAACTAAGTAGTTTCTTAGATCCTTAAATTGTTCACAAACTTTGCAATTTAATGTGATCATTTTAATTTCTTGCTAGAATGTTTAACTATGTTGTACCCCTTTCAATGTTAAAGTTTTGTACTCATCACCAAACACTAAAAAACACATAATGAAGATATTTGTTTGTAAATCTGCCCTAAATCACACCTTACACCAAACACCTTAAACTCCAAGTGCATTTTGTACATTTGCACAAAGTGTGTGTAATATTTTGTGGTTTTATTGAACCCATGGCCAAACATTACCTTCACATATAAAACATAAAAATGTATAAGTCTACCTCAAAAAACCCCCTTCACCAAACAATTATGTTAAAGAGTGTGGTCACTAACTATATAAAATGTACTCATAAATGTATGTTACACTATTGTTTAATCCTTTATCATTAAACACCTTGCACTAAATAAATGAACATATTTTTTATATAAAAATTATCTAACATTCCCATGACCAAACTTAGCCGTAGGTCAATGGTCGGAACTATAAAAAATGCCAACACAACTTTATATCCTTGGGTGTTCACTGATAGGGCAATATATAAATAGTTGTAAGATGGTCCTCATTTGTTGACCCCTTCAAGTTGTGAAGTTTTTGGGTGTTTGGTCATGGGTGGTGTTTGGTCATAATGTAGGCTCCCTAAGTCTTGGGTAAAAAACAAAATGATGTTGATGGCAAGTGTGAAATAAAAAACAACTAAATCCAAATTAAATGTGACATCAAGTTCCATGGTCTTGAAGGACGAGTGCCCACTTCAAAATTGTTCTTAAAAAAAATTTGATTGTACTTCAATTATCATGAATATAACAATTGTCACCATTTTTTAAATTTTTCAAATAGAAGCCTGCAATGTTTCATGCAATGGTTATCAACCACATCTTCAAATGGAAGATTACAAATTCAAATATGTTTCCCAATGGTCATCTTTTTCCTCAATCGTTTTTCACAAATGAATTCTTCCATTGATGTTCACATGGGTGAACCCTCCCAAGAAGAAAATGGCATTTGATATATTTTCTTAATGCAAATTGGACCCACTTCATTACTCGAATTGTCTAGTAAAATAAAAGTGGTTGGTTTTGAAACAAGAAAGATTGGGAAGAGAAGAAAAGTGGAGGCTTTTTGGAGCAGAGTGAAGGAAGGAAGGATTGGTTGTCCAAGGATTTAGAAGATGCGTGTTTGGAGGCATGGAGTTCGTTTGTGTGTGTGCTTGGCTCTGTTGATCCTGGCAATCCGAGCATTCCCACGCCTTGAAGCACCAAACCCAAAGTCTCCCTTAAGCTTTTCTCACAAATTATTAGAAGTGTAGTACACACTGCTGCAACAGAAGAAGCACCAGCAACAGAAGCAGACTCAGAAGAAGCAGACTCATCATATGAGGGGCGAGGAATCTTCATGCACGAATTGCCATCATCCTTCAACACAGATCTTCTTGCAAAATGCAACAGAGGATTAGCAGACTGGATCGACTTCTGCGATCACTGGCTGAACGAAGGATTTGGGAGGCCGATTGAGGAGAGTTCTTCTTTTCCTCACTGGTATGCGACAAACGACTATGCTTTCTTCATCCCTTACGATGGAGGGCTTGAAGCTCTGGAGTATTTGTATGGGGAGAAGAAGCATCTGAGGGACACCCAAGGAGCTTCCCTTATCGACTGGCTCAAGCAAAATGTGACAGAGATGTGGTCTCGCTACAATGGAGCTGATCACTTCGTGGTGCTGGGAAGAACCTCTTGGGATTTCTTCCGCCAGAATGGAACCAGTTGGGGTACCAAGCTGCTGCAACAGGCAGAGCTTGCCAGTGTGACTGCTCTGGTGCTGGAGAAGATGCCATGGAAAGCTGCAGTTCAAAATGCTGTGCCTTATCCCACTTCCTTCCATCCTCCTTCTCATGCTGCTCTCCAAGAATGGATGCACAAGGTAGGTGGGTGGGTGTCACAGGACTCCTCAAAACTCTGGCCACACCACCCTTGTTGAACCTTGCTGCAGCTGCTTCGACAGACAGTGACTTGTTGTCAAATTTGTGTGTGTGTATGCATTTCTCAACATTTGTTGTCATGTACTGTAGCAATAATTTGTGAACTGCCCCCATGAGGATGATGACCAAGGCCATTGAGAAATGCACATACATAATCCGAGGACATTGCAAGCAGAGTTGTTGAGAGTTCTTTTGCTTGAAATGATTGCAGGCAGAGGTGACAGTTCTTTTGCTTGAAACAGTTGCAAGTGGAAGTGATAGTTCTTTTGCTTGAAACAATTGCAAGCAGAAGTGATAGTTCTTTGCTTGAGAGGGTTTGCAAGCAGAAGTGACATTTCTGTTGCTTGAAATGGTTTTAGTTTTGAGACAGGCAGAATGAAGTTTTTGTTAGCGTTTCAGATTTCCAGTGCACACATCATGTTATGATAGAGATCTCATCTGCTTGAAAGGGTTGGCAAGCAGAAATGACATCTCTTTTCCTTGAAATGGTTCTAGTTTTAAGAGAGGAAGGAGGAAGGCCTTGTTAGGGTTTGAGATTTCCAGCACATACAAATATCATGTTACAATAGAGATCTGTTTGCAAATGATCAATCTCTCTATTGAAATGAGCATGAGTGAAAGCAAACCCCTTGCTCGTACCCTATTTGAGTTGCAGAGGAGCATCTTCTTGCCTTGTGATCATGGGTGAATATATATACTGACCAGAGGGCACTGGGGCCATGTTGAGTCTGCAGGTAAGGAATATCAATTGAACAGCATTGTTCTCATTTGTTGGCGCCCCTCACCCAGGAAAACCAGGAGACATCTGGATGGAGTTGACTGAGAAATGCAATGCATCAGCTAGGTGTACCTTCACAGACTGCACAGGGATCTCATGTGGCAAAAACCCACAAGTCGTCCTTTCTGCTTTCATGGACGCCGATTTCTGCTTGCAACCTAGGGGCGACACTCCAACGAGAAGATCAGCTTTTGACTCCATGATTGCTGGGTGCATACCCATATTCTTTCACAAAGATTCTGCATATACGCAGTATAAGTGGCATTTGCTTGGGGATTCTGGCTTGTATTCTGTATTTATAGATGAGAGAGACATACAATGTGGAATGAAAGTAGAAGATACTCTGAAGAAATTCACACAAGAACAGATCGTGTCATTACGCAAGAGGGTGATCTCTCTCCTTCCAAACATTGTGTACTTGAGTGTCTCGAGCCCTGGAGAGGTGAGGGACATACAAGATGCATTCAATCTCAGTGTCAATGGGACGGCAGAAAAAGTTAATTCCTGGAAAGTAAAGCAACATTTCGGTCCTCCTTCCTAGGTAACCTTTGTAACCATTCCATCCATCACATTTATAATTGTCATATTATTTCTGCTCAATTCAGAGAAATCTTGCAAAGAGAAAAACAGAAGTAGAAGATCATGCTATCAGAAAACTGCACAATAGAGTTGAAGCATTGCTTCAATATAGGCTGATGTATGTGTGTGCCAACAGTTAAAGAAATAATGACTGCTAACTAAAAGTTTTGAAATCTGTTGTTCATCTGGAAAACAATGGATTGTGTACCTCTGCTCTTTTTTTCTGACTGAATGTTTCTTGGACCCTGGATGATGGAGCAGAGAGGAGGAGAATGGAAGGAGCTCAAGTCCACAGGCAATGAGAGGATGTGAAGGTCAAGTGGAGAGTGAACCATGACAATAATCACTGACAGCAACAGATGTGAAAGCAATCACAGATATAGCAAACAGGGTTACAAGATCTGCTGGTAACAATAATCTCCAAGTGAAACCTAGGTTTAGGTTTTCTTTCTCACCAGAGTGCTCAACATCAAAAGTCACTTATAGATCAAGCATAACTTACAGATTAGTGGATGATGCATGTCCACAGACTTCTGTTGATATCTTGAAAGATCAACTGTTGTTAGCAACTAAAAGGTTATAGAGGATTAGGTGCCTTTGAGCATTTCAAGCATCGCACTCTCTCAATTGAGCTTTCTATGGGTAGAGCCTGAGCTTTGCACGGAACATCTGTAGCCTAAAGAAAGTGCTCAAGTGTTAAAGCAATTCTTTTGTTGACATAGATAGTAGGAAGTGGGTTGTAAAAAAACATGATGCAAAATAAGATGTGCTTATTAGGCAATGGGGACAACGACATTTACCATTGCCCAGCAAAAGTGCAAAAGATAAGAGCTTTGGTTATGAAGGTCCAGGGGATTGAATGCCAACCCGAAACAAAGCCTGTTGGTATGACATGTGGGCTGCCACCATATCATTCACAAAACTGATGAGAGCATTTCCAATTGTAAACTTCTGCAAGGGGTTTTTGTGAAGGAACGAAAATTGTTCTTGCGAACAAGTATTTCCAGGGATGATAAAACTAGAGCAAATGTGATACATCAAGTACTGGAAGTTTAACACCTTTGTTCCACTGTACAACCCTGTATCCCAAGAGCGGTGTAAAAGTTGTTTTGCTACTGTGGCTTTACATTGGCCACAACCCAATTTAGATAAACTAAATGTGCTTCAGACATTGAATGTTGGCTTATGATGATGAGAACACCCCAATTTAGCAAAGACACACGAGTCTGCTTTAAATGCATATTGCTTGAAAAGAAATACAAAAGCAGAATTTGGCAAAATCAAATGTTGATCTGGATTCTGTATTGAAGTTCATATCTGTGAGTCAATTTTCTACTCTAGGAGTTTATGGACTATTTTTAGAGAAAATCTATCACAAGATATACGTAGCGAAATTCACACATATCCATTCGCAGACCCAAATTTGGAGCAGATGTCGAGGTTTTGATAGATTCTTTCTTACACAAGGTTTTTTTAAAGAGAATTCAGGGATGGCCTTATGGCCTCATCAACAAAACGTACCTATAAAGAAGCAGGCTTGAGAGAGACGAAGAAGAGCGTCGCGCTGTGGTCCGTGATGAGAAGAAGAGCTTGAGGGTTGACGGGTACGCGTAAAAAATCAAGCAACTTGTGCAACAGTTCGCCGTCGGCTTTACCGATACAGAGCCGGAAGCTGCTGCGACCTCGAAAGGTCTGACTTTTGGGATGATTGGAACGCGTGGAGACCGTACTCGCCAAGGGACCCACCACTGGCAACGCCATAGGGGAGCTTGACAGATGATACGGTAATTTTGAAGAAGAAGAAGACGCAGATGCGGCAAACATGGGCAATCGACGGAGACTGCTCCCGCAGCTGTGGATGTGTTTCCACCATTTAGGGACTGTCAGTTTTGGCCTCTTTCACGCACTGTATCGTCGGGCAAACATTCAGTTTTATGATGCGAGTCTTATTGCTGGCCCACAGCTTGCGTGCTTGCCGGCTGCAACCCAGCCTGTTAGGTTTTTGTCCGATCTTTGAGCATTTTGCATACTTCGGGTTTTTCTTTCGTAGGATCCGGGCTGCCTGGAAAGAAGGGGAAAACTGGCTTGGAAGGAGGCATATTCCAATTTTGGAAATGCCCTTTAAACCCAAGGAAAGATTCCTCGTGAGAATGTGCCCTCCAGATACACTACAAAAATCTCATGTGAGTTCAATGCGAGAGGCTCTCGCAGCACAGGCTCGATTTTTCTCTTGACCGTTGTTGCTGTGGCACACTTGACCTTTTCCCATGGTCCCTGTAGGCCCTATAGCATGGGGTGCCATGGGAAAATATTAGAGGGGCCAAGTGCAACAGGGAAGACAAAAAATTCGGGACCTTTGGTGGCACTATTTTTGTACTGCCAACGTTCCAAGAACCTTTCCCGATTTCATGTTTTCCCAATTTTCATTGTTAATTCTCTTATTTTTATTCATCCATCACAACATTTTATCCACTTGGAGTACAGTAGCCTTCACTGAAGAAGCACACAGATTTTGTCTCATAAATTGAAGTCTCAACAAAAACACGTTTGTTTCACCAAATTCTATTGGCAGAGGTTTGATGCAAACTCTACAGATTCGCATAACATTTCACTTCCACATAAATTTGCGTCAGCAAATGCCTGCAGAAGAAGGTCTTCACGTTTTGAGATGATCCAAGGCAGGAAGAAGAAACACCAGTGCACAAGAAGGTTTCAGTCTCAAAATTGCTGCAAGTGCATTTTCTACAGCTAGCAAAACCACCAGCACAGCCAGAGTGAACCAGCAACCACCAGCGCACCATCCACTGGATGGTCATTATGACTCAGTTGTGGATGAACCTTAATTGGAGTTAATATCTGGTTTCACCTTGGTAACCCATCCTGTAAGAAGCAGGTCATATACATATATAGGTAGATAGGGTCGGAAAATAGGGTTTTACTAGTTAAAGGCTGTTTTGACCACCTATTTACTAACACTCTGCTTGTGGGTTGTTAGTATGTAAGTAGTTGAAAAAGGCAACTGAGCTAACCACCATGGTTAAGTAGGAAACTGGAACCCAACTGAAAACTATTTCATCATCACTTACCATCCATCCATCCTTCATGGTGCGTCGTGAGTGCTGGTTCACTTTGGCAGGTGCTCAACCGAGTCAATTCTCATGGCAATTCTTCTCCCAGAGAGGACCATGAGGGCTTGTTCTTATAGAACTGGCATGGACCCAGATTTGGAAGCAGCCAACATTGGTTCAACCCAAAATTGGGCAAGTGTAGTCACAGTTCTCAGGCACATATATAAGGATATCTGTGCCCCTCTCTTGCTATGGTTGTACTTTGCAGGCTGGTTCAAACCAGTGTTGTGCTGATCTTTGATTTTCAAGAGGAACCTTAAGTCCTGGTTCTTACTTTCTCTTTTTTGTTTTGATGAATCCTCCGTTTTGGTGTCGAGGTCATGTTTTGGATTTCTAAAACTTTCAGGTATGACTCACTTTCACAAAGAATTTAGAGTTGGTCCAGTCTAAGACAAGGTCTGGTTATATCTCCATTTACGCAGAACTAGATAAAATAAAATTGTGTACTATTAATTCAATGTTCAACTAGTCCAAATAATTCAAAATAAAAATTATATGACATTATTTATGTACAATTAATCCAATATAATAACTTGTCTAAAATGTAAGGTCAAGTTTATATTTTAAAAATAAAATAAAACTTATGTACATAAAGAACCTAACTGTTTAAAAGCAAGGTAACACTTGTTTCAAGTTCTAATTCAATTTGAAAATAAATTTATTCTTCAGTTAGGTTATAGTGGTGGTTCCAAGCAAACTTGGAACCTCCGACCTGGTGACCCTAAAATGTAACTTATAACCTAGACTTGAACTTGGTGAAGTACAAGAACCTGTTAACAGTAATTCAAACAAGAATTGGGCAAACATAATGATGATCTTCTAATACATATGTAAAAACTTATTTGTCAGAGTGTCAAGAAACCAATCAAATTGATATAAACTTAATGCAATATTTATATGGCACAAATGTTTTTTTTCTAAACAATGTTTCTGGTTTTTTGGAACCGAAAACTGGGAATATTAAAAAATTCTAATGTAAATTTGAGGTACTTTCTCCTTTACAAAAAATTACCAATTATTTTCTTCTCATAATTTTTTCTAAATAAAAAAAATTAAGAAAAAAAACCCATTCATGGTGCTTTTGTTGCCTCATATAGTGGTGCAACAATGGATATTCGTCAAGCTTGATACATGAATAATCATTGAACATTCATATTGATCAATGTTGTTTTTTGGTGAATTTTATCAACTTAGTGAATTTTTTCAAAAGATGAAAACAAATTACCAAAATGTGATTTTTAGGATTTTTTGCCATTTTTAAAATTTAAAAATTAGATTAGCCACATCTAAACCTAGGCACTTCTTTCATTGCCACTTGTAGCAGCATTTTAAAAAAAATGCTCCAACCAACATAGGACATTCACCATTTAATGTTAATTAATGTTGGGACTCCTCACCCTAGACCTACTTGAGGAATTTGAAAAAAAACCCTAATATGGATATGGGCATTGCCCCTTGTAAACATTCCAATGTTGGCTGGGTATTGAGTTTGGACCTAGTTATCAAATCAACCTACAAGCTTATTATTGACTTTTTGGATATTTGGTTAAAATGATAATTGCATGGTATTGAATTTAAGCACATGATCAAAGGTCAAAGATAAAAGGAAAATTGATGTGATTGGTTGTTTGTTGTTCACTTATTGTGTTTTTTTTTTAGTATGATGATACCATCTAGACTATGAATGCAAAAGATTGAACCAAAAATGAGGTGGGAAAATTATGGGTTGAGATTTGTTTTAGTCCTTGCAATCCAAACCTTGGGACGTAATGCAAATGGAAGATGCAATGTGAGGATCAGGTTGAAATGCCAAAACCATGAAATTGAATAGATATGTATATGAAGATTTGTTAGCGATGTTCAAAGACCCCATGATGCCAAATTCTACAAGTTGAATTTTCAAAAAATCACCAAGGTAGAATTCATGTTGCACTTTGGCATGTCCTTCCATTTGAATTTGACAAATTGTACTCTTGGTAAAAAAGATCAAAAGGTTTATTCTTATGTGGTCTGAAAAGAATATGGTAAATTATAATCAAAGTGGCTTGTGAATCTAACATGGTCCATACTAACTTTGAGAGGTTTAGGACTCCACATTTCTATTCCCTTCACATGAGATGGCATGAATTTGAAGTGAAAAAAACATAAGGTTTCATTTTCTTTATGGATATAATGGTATGGATTAAATTATGATAAAACCAATGTACTTTAATGTTATATTCCAACACCTACATTTAGCCTTTCCAAAAAGTTTGTGGTCTTTTGGGAAACATTGTGGAGTTGAGCTATTAAGTTTATTCTTTTATCATGGTGCTGATATCTATTGGTTTTTGTGTAGGATTGTGTAGGAATGTGAAGAGTTGATAATTAAAAATATTATTAGAATAGGTGAAGGATTTGATGTTCATGGAAATGATTAGATGGTTATGGGCCCATAATCCTCCCCCTACCAATCTTCGTAGTGTAGAGAAACAAACTTGATCAAGGGTGGTGATGCGTAATGGTTGTTATTGACTATGTGGGGACAATTGGAAAACATTGAGTCATTTACAAGCTACATCCATGGTAGTTGAAAGGAGATTAAAGGATGACCTTTGTTGTCATGGTCCTTATATTGCAAATAATGATGACAATGTTGGAAAAGCAAAAAAAATTGAAAAAATGAAGGGGCCTCGGGCATCAGGTCGACAATTATTAACAAATGAATCAAATGAAAAAAACTGCAAACATAAATTAGATGGTGAAAATGAGGTACAAGATAGTAGTGTTGTGTCAAGGTGAACAAGGAAGGAACAATTATATTTATTCTTATAATAATTACAACTTTGGTTAGAGCCCAACAATGAGTGGTGGGTCATGTAAAAAATAGTAGCTACAAAAAATCTTAGGGAAGGAAAAACAATGGTGCAACCCTTGTAGGATCTAATCATGGGGTTTGGAATGTCTACACAATACATAACCAAGTATGCTAAAAGCTTTGTAAACCTAAGTTTGTTCATGTTCTTTATGAAAAAATTGTAATTTTATAAATAGAACACAACTTGAATTGGTTGATGAATTGAAAATAATGTAAGATGTGTAAGTTGAAGGATGTTAATGATTTTTTGGAGCTAAAAGATAAATCCTGATGTGAGGAAAATGTGAATGGGATCCTTACATGTAAGCCTTCAATTTAGAAAAATGAAGTTTGTTTTTATTATCAAAGAAGGAGGTCATTCCAATTGACACCTACCTTCAACAACAATATTTCTTTTGGCATCAACAAAATTAACATCCAATATGATTAAAATGAAAATGCCATCATTCCAAGTTTGCATGATTTTTTGTGTAACAAATATTAAGATCAAACATCAAATGCATTAGGTCATTAGGTTGAATATGTATGCCCCTCTTGGAGATTTCTTGGTGATCTTGTTTAAGGATGTCCTCAAGGTGTGGTTCATGTAAGTTTTTGTGGCAAACCATTTTTCAATCCCATGTGTGATGCTTTTGAAATTGATGACAAATTCCATTACATCATGACAAAACCAGTTGGGATCAACAACAAAAGATTTCAAGCCTTCAAAATATATAATGTTTTTGGGTTGTGTAGATTTTTAATTATTTTTTAAAACCTCTTTACCAAAACATGAGTTTTGACACATTTTCCTTGTTTCCTTGACTACAAGTTGGCACTTCTTGATTGCAAAGCTCATAAGAGGTGTCCCATGTTATCATACATTATTTAGTTCAACTAACAATAACATTACAAACAATTTCACATTCTATAACAACTTAAAGCATCCTCTTCAACGTCAACTGAAAGTTTTCAAACACGAAGGTAAGCCCAAGTTACACACCCCTTGAAAATTGAACATCTATAGCATGGAGCTTGGAAAATGTCCACAATGCCTTTGAATTGTGTTCGTGCATTGTCACCAACTTAATTTGCTCATTCAACAAGCTTAATTTCACGTGTCACCAACTTAATTTTCTCATTCAACAAGCTTAATTTCACGGTTTGAATAAGTGTGTGTCAAGATGATAATCAACTAGAGTGGGAAAATAATCGAAGTTAGAGTGTTTGATGTTACAAATTGAAGACAATAAACTAGTTTTCCCTCAAGCATGTAAAACCTTTTCCAACATTTGTTCTTTTCACATGTGTTCGTTTCTTTTATTGGATCAAACCAAAACAAGGATTCAATACATCACCAAAGTTGGGCATCATTTAATTGCACGGTATTCATCTTGCCCTGCAAGATCCCAAATGGAAACAACAATGTCACCTTCCTTCACCATAGAAATTTCAATGCTTCTAGTGTGTTTGTCTTTGTGTTCATATTTGTGATAATCTTTGTGTTGGTTTTTGTTTGAATGAAACAAAAAAAAAATCTTGTTCTCATCTTTTATTGAAAAAATAATGTGTGAAAAAAATGATATACAAGCCACATGCTTTGAACTTGGAAATGCATTAATTCTTACCCAAGCCACTTGGCGCCCCCTCTTGGGACTCTTGGTTCTTGTTAACATCACTCAACATTCCATCTTAGGACTTTTGATTTTCACTCAAGTTTTTGGGCCCATCCTTCACAGACTTTTGACCATTGATTTTTTTTTTTGATGGTGAATTTTGTCATTTTGCAAAAATTTATAAGGTTTAGCAAGAGGGTCCAAAGGACTTTTGGGAAAAAATCCATAATTTGCCATATTTTTGATTGTAGACCTATGAAATTGCCTCTTTCAAAAAAAGATTTGAACAAAGTTTTAGTTGTCTTCCTTCAAAATAGCCACATTTAATAGTAGATTCTAATAGGTTGCCACCATATAGTATGATTTTTTATTTTTTGTAGTTTTCTATTTGTTTTGTGACCACATTTAGCTAAATCGTTTTTTGGCTTATCACCACTTTGGGTGTGACATGAAAAAACAAAAAAACAAAACACTATTTTTGACCCTCTTTAGATTTTGAGCTTCATCCTTTGACCTTTGACCTTCCTTCTCGAAACTTGCACCAATGATCATTGCAAGGTTGTTTTTCTTACAAATAGATCCAAGGCTTTTGTTCAATTCTTTAACATAATTGTTTTGTATATGGCTTTTAGACCTACTTCCTAAATACCATGGACACCTAGAAAAGAAAATATGAATGTTAATTGAAACGATTAACAATTTGTTTAACATATACACTTGTTGGTTAAACAAATCAAAAGTTTATGTAAAATGTAATGTTACTCAAAACCATGATTAGACATAAGTTACACTTGCCTCTACGTGGAGAGCCACAAAAGGAACACTTTGGCATTCTTAAGGTTAATCATGTGTGAATTGCAACCCCTAAGCACCTCCCAAAATTTTGCATTTTAATTCAACTTTTGTTGAATGAGAGCAAACCTAAACACATTTTTTAACAATGGAGTGTTTTGCAAGTTCAATTGTAACCAAGGATTGGTTTGCAAGCACTTAAAATTGCATCATAAATCATTTGATCCTCCTTAACTAGTTTACTTTTGGACAAGTTAACTATTTTGGAGCATATTGTTCCCTTTAAGTGCATGAAACAAGCTAATGATGTGCTCCCATGCAACATTGTAATTACAGTTGTTGTATTAGTTGGTTAATGCAAAACATATTCGCAACAATTTGCAAAGTCCTAGGCTCTAGAGCAATATTAAACATTAACATTGCGAGTCTTGTTGGCTTGGAAGCCTATAGCCAAATTGTGTAAAAACACATCTAGCAATCTATTTAAATTGTCAATGTTCCACACGTCATTAGGAAAGTCTAGGCACTTAAATTTGGTGTCCTTCATCAACATATCAAACAACCCTACTCCTTGCCAACTATGCTCATGAATCATTGTCCCCTTGACCTTCAAGCTTTCCAAGACCAAGTTAAATTTCAAAACCTTCAACAACTTTTTAGCAAAATGTTACCTAGTCCTTGAAGAATGCAAGTTGGGGCATTAAGATCCACCTCAAGAGACTTCAAACTCTTGCTTCCACCAATAGCAATTCCTAATTCTTGTTGATCATGAAGACTACGATTCTCCATATCATCTGTATCCTATGGGAAATAATGAAAATCAATCTCGAGGGTTTCTAGCACACAACCCAGTGGCATAAGTTCTGTTATTTTATCCTCCACACCACTTTGCTTGTTGATGACAAAGCATTCCCCATCCTGCTCAGCCGATGAATTTCCTAGTGAGGCAATCGCTCTCTTCACAAATCACACTGTAACTAATAAAGCTTAAACTACGTGCCTAGTACTGGATATATCATTACATCCTACTTCTCTTCAAATGCACACTACCATTGGAGCTGAGCTACCTGATGTCACATGCATCAGGTTCTTAATTGTTTCCGCGTTTTGTGAACAGAGGAGGCAGAGGCAGAATTGATGAGAGCACTAAGTTGTCTGACCCAGTTTGGGTCTGCATACAAAGAAAAACTTAAAAAATGTGCGAAGTGTTGATCAACACCTTGTAGGAAGGTGTTCATTTTCTTATGGGTGTCGTTTTTATATCCATGGAAAGAGAGATACAGGCCATTGCTGGAGATTGCCAAAGAGTTTGACATAGTTTAGATCTTCTTATGGGATTAAATATAAGGTGACCGCATTGTTAAGTTCCATCATTATTCGCCACATTCACATAAACAATTATGTTAATGCTACGATAAATGTTCATGCCATTAACAGGGCCCCTATAACAAGTTGCAGCTGGTCACACATCTGTCTTAAGATGCTTGCAAAGGGCCAGACTGAACCAGCACCCACCAGCACATCATTCACTGGATGTCCTTATGACTCAGTTGTGGATGAACCTCAAGGGAGTTAGCTATCTGGTTTCACGTCAGTAACCCATTTTGTAAGAAGTAGGTCTTACATGTAACTAGGTAGGTACGAAAATAGGTATTTACTAGGTAAGTAGATGGTTTATACATTGGTAAGTAAGGGCTGTTGTTACCACGTACTCACTAACAACACACCTGTAGGTATGCAATTAAGAAAGTAACTAGGCTGACCACCTTTGTGTGCTAGTGAACTGGAACCCAATGGAAATGTGTTCCTCACCATTCACCATCCATCTTTCATGGTGCCCTGGAACATGCTGTGCGGTGCTGGTTCGCTGTCTGGCCCAAGCTTCCAAAGCATATATAAGATGCTGACTTTAACCAATTTTTGAAGTTAGCACCCAACCATGTCTTCATACCGATTTTTGGGAAATTGTTAAGTAGGGCAAGGTTTTTGAATGCTGGCAGAATAAATTGTACTGCGAGCACATGCCCTGTATTTTTCTTCACTGTTGCCCTTGGCCCATTAAGGCCCACTAGGATGGCATGTTATAGGGCCAGGGGAAATTGTTAAGAAGGGCCAAGGGCAACAAGAAACAAAGTACTTTTTGTACCACCAACATTCAGGAACCCTTTTTTTTGTTGATTTAATTGGCCAAATTTCAATGTTTCCCAAATTTTGTTGTGGTTTTCTCTCAGTTTTATTCATCCATCACAACAATATTTTATGCACTTAGAATGCAGTAGCCTTCATTGAACAAGCAAAGAGATTTTGTCTCATGACTTGAAGTTTCTTCAAAATAGGTTTGTTTCCAAAAATTCTATCCCAAAGGTGTGAAACTATTCACATCTAGAGAAGAGATAAACTTTTAAGAAAACATATATGGAATGTGACGCGCTCTCAAGTCTCGGGTTGAACCCACTTGAGGGTCCAACAATGTAGAGTTGTGAAAAGTTGGGATTTGAGGGCCGTTCCCGACTTCTAGCACTATAGAGGGGTAGAGGGCGTGCTAGAAGTCCCGGGATTAGACTAGGAAGATGGACTAGATTATTAAGCTCGAATCTGCATCCAAAACCAACCATGAAAGGGTTAGTTCACATTCGGGAACACACCCTTGAGTACTTTGACACACAAGACTCACCACGGCTCGAACTCGGGGGAAGCCATCACCTTCCCCCATATAATATTCTCTGCAACGCTCCGCCGAGGCTACATCCAAATGGCTCTTTTTCCCGGGACTCCCAAATTGGAGTCCCAAAACTGTCCCGGTGTCGCAACTTTACTTTGGGTGAAGTGGGAGAATGAAACTCCCACTCCCAAAGTTGGGGACTTGAAGTCCTTTGGGACTCCCGAATGTTTAGAGTTCAATAGAAAGGCCCAAAACACCTCGCATTGAGGTGTTCTTGGTGTCATTGGAAAGGTCTTGAAGCGTAAATATCGAAATGGCCTTGCATTGGTCATTTGGACATCTACAGCCCAAATTATGGGCAAAAGAAAGGCGGGGAGTCAAATTGGCAGTTTGACTGCCGATCACTAAAAGTCAGGAATCAACCTCTTCCCAACCTCCAAATTGAAAGTGCAACACGGCATTGAAAAGATTTCGATGAGGGCTACAACTTTGGTTTAGACCTCATCGCGATCAGACTTGGAAGTCGAGAGTTATGAGCTCCTAAAGTCCTGGGACTCCAACCAAGACAATTTTGGGACTCCAACTTGGGAGTCCCGTGAAAAAGAGCCATTTGGATGTAGTCTTCGTAGAGTGTTGCAAAGAATACTATATGGGGGAAGGTGGTGGCTTCCCCCGAGTTTGGGCCGTGGTGAGTCTTGTGTGTCAAAGTGCCCGTGGCTTGTCTCAACACCCAAGGGTGTCCCGAATGTGAACTAACCCCCGTGTGGTTAGTTTTCGGATGCAGATTCAAGCTTGAACCTCTAGTCCCTCTTCCTAGTCTAATCTCGGGACTTCTGGCACGCCCCTCTACCCCTCTATAGTGCTGGAAGTCGAGAGCGCCTTCCAAGTCCCAACTTTTCGCAACTACACATAGTTGAACCTCAAATGGGTTCAACCTGAGACTTGGGAGTGCGTCACCCGGGTTGGAGTCTTGGAACTTTGGGAGCTCATATCTTTCGACTGTCAAGTCTGATTAAGGCAAAGTTTGAACCAAAGTTGTAGCTCTCTTTAAGAGCTTTCCAATGCCATGTTGCACTCTAGATTTGGATGTCGGGAAGAGGTCGATTCAAGTCCAATCCTGGGAATCGACCTCTTCCCAACTTTTAGTGCTCGGGAGTCAAATTGCCAGTTTGACTTTTGACCTTTCTTTTGCCCATTACGTGGGCTGCAGATGTCCAAATGACCAATGCGAGGCCATTTTAGACATCTACATTTCAAGACCTTTCCAATGACACGAAAAACACCCCAAATGCGAGGTGGTTTGGCCTCTATTGTTGAACTCTAAACATTCGGGAATCCCGGAAGACTCCAAATCCTCAACTTTGGGAATGGGAGTTTCATCCTCCCACTTAGCCCAAAGTGAGGTTGCGACAAAATGAACCAAAGGATCATGAAATACACAAGCACTGCACATGTCGAACAAATTACGTGCAATGCCAATGTCAATGCTATTACATGACAAGTGCCCTTCAGGAAGTGGGGCCAATTTCCTTTGATTTTCATCCCTTATGCAACTTCACGAAATAAGTTAGCTTCCTTAGATTTTCATACATTTTACAATTTCAGAGATGCCTTCTTGGAGGAAGTGGGGGCTAACTCAGATTTGTTGTGGGAAAAGCTGGAAATGAATTGAGAAGACCAAAAATCTTAGCTGGCCTCTCTTGCATGTTGGACATGGAGCAAGCTTGTGAGTCAGAATTCCATAATAAAATTACACAAATTTTGTGTAGGACTCAAGGGCTGAGTGCGGCTGTGTTCCATGGGAGTCAAGTTTCATAAATAGAAATATGGCATTTTTTCAAACTATTGTTCTTGGCTGACTCTTTGCCATGTTGCTAGCACATGAAATACAGCTGTGCTCAATGCAAACCAACCTCAAGCCCGTGTCGTGCCATGCCCCATACTTTGCTGACTTTTTCTGCCGTCGCGATGTCGTTATCTGCTGTCATTATCTATTCAAGCAGACCGGCATCTCTGGTAAATACAACTCAAATAGTTAGAGTCTTCCATGGTTTGCTGACTCTTTTGGCGTGCTGTGTACCTTCAAAATAATGTTGCATTTTTCTGACACAACTTGAGGTTGTGCTTACTTATTTGGCGTGTTTCAGGCAGTATGTGGGAAGGGGTTGGGTGCAGGGTGATGGCCATTCACTGGTATAGAGCCGTTCTGGGTCCCTGGGACCACTAAAAGGTCCTGTGTTCAAACCGAGACGTGGTGTGCAGGTGAAACCCTGGCAATGAGCTTGACATGGGGGTGCCGATGGCTTCTCAGGTTGGGTGTGCTGTTTTTTGCCTTCAATATATACACATATGTTATTTTTTCAATTATAGAAGTAGGTGAAAGCAAGTTTATAAGACTTCATTGGAAAAGGTTGTTCCCATGTACTGTGCATGTCAGCTTGCTTAGCGTCAGGTCACATGTAATCTGTTTAATCACCGTTTTCTGAATGTTTGCTAATCAAACACTTGGAGAATACTCAATGAAAACATAGTGGAGTTGCGTTCGTATGTGCAATGAACTGCTCTGTCAGAATCTCATCCTTCTACCGGACACAAACAATAAACCCTATGTAGAGAGCCCATGGGAGACAAAATGATACAACTTGTAATAAATAAGCTAACTGGCAAGAACCAGTTTGCCAAAAAAATTGATTGAAGTTCTCAAGCACAATAATTGTGTCACATGGAAGAAATCCTTTGCTATGTTCTTGTAATAAATAAGCTAACTGGCAAGAACCAGTTTCATGACTATCACCGGTGAGTGAATGTGCAAAAAGTTGAACTGCTCAAGTCTAGTGGGTGGGGGGTGGACCCCTTGGAAAACTATGGAATCTCTCAATTGGGGTGGTCCACCAGTTGATTTTATCTCACATGTGAACGCTCCTCCATCTCTACATTCCAGAAAATAGTGATTAAGCAACTTACATGTGACATGACCCTTAGGTTGCAGGAGTCAGTTTAAGTTCAAAGAAGTCAGAAAAGGCACATACAACCATGATTTCTAAGGCTAGCTTCACACTAGGGCTCCAGACTAAGAAACCTCACGCTCAATTTAAACTCTCTAGTCTGATTTCTTGTGATCAGTAAAAAAATTAGAGTTGGTGAGATTTCTGTCTCAAAGATGTTCCATCTAGTTTAAAACTGGGGAGAAATTTGGGCACCTCTTTTGAAATTATTCCCAAAAATTAGTCAAGTAAGTTAGTTACCAAGCAAGACACCAAAAGGATTTCAGGAAGCCTGTGTTCCTGGAGAACCTTCATATACCTTGGCACTAATTATATTGTTTTCAGAAATATAATTTTCTACAGGAAAAAAAAGAATCTGATGGAATATTTGAGAATATATCACTTATCAAAATGGAATCCTTGAAATTAATTAGTTAATGGAGAAACATGTTTGGAGATGGCCAAGGTACTATGGAATTCGAAAAGAACAGGGTTGCTGATTATGGGTGCTGAAACCTTAGCACTCAAGCTGGCAAACCTTGGATCCCGCAGGGTCATAATTTATGGGTAGGCGACACCCTAAACCCCCAAGACTAAAAAAGTTCCAAGTTATATAATCTTAAATTTATCATGGAATAAAATGTTGTGTAAATTGCATTGCAATTTCGAATGTGTAAAGTGCCTTTATGTGGTAGAATAAAGTATCGTCTACATTTCAATTTCCAAGGTGTACAATGATGCATTGCAGTGCAATTTTGAAGTAATAATGTGTTAAATGCAGCGCACTTCACAAATTTCATGGCAGTCATTTTGTAGGTGCAACTGGGTTATTTACTGGCAATCACAGCATGCCACCCACTTGCAATGAATGGTGCCTTTCATCATTAGTACACATAAAAAAGGTTATCCTTCTCCTTCACAACTTCTCTTTTTATTAGACATTTGGTGCAAAGAATAGAGTAAGTACCCCCAGTTTATGATGGGGATATTAGCCCAGGTTGAAAATGGTGACACAAGAAATAAAAATCTCATGCGGCCAATGCGAAGGCTCAGCATGTACTAGGGGGGCTTAGTTTTTTTCTTTTAGGTTTGGGGGGGGGGGGGGGGGTGGGAGGGGGGAGTAGGCAGGAAGCATAAATATGCTTCTATGTTGAGGAGTGTCCGCCATTGCAGAAACATTGCTGGTAGCTTGATCATTTTGGCATGTTTTGGCGGAAAAAAAAAACTGTGGGTACACAGCCCTCCTGGTAATTAATAGAAGCACATCCCTGCATTTCATGCCCCTGCCATTAGATAGAGTACATTGAGAGTTCCAGTGTTTCTTTGGCTTTTAAAAAAATTTGCATTGCAACCGATAAGTAGATCATGTTATCAGAAAACCGCACAATAGAGTTGAAGAATGGCTTCAATAGGCTGATGTATGTGTTAAGAAACAACGACTGCTAACTAAAAGTTTTGAAATTGTTCATCTGGAAAACAATAGATTGTGTACCTCTGGTTTGTTTTTTTGACTGAATGTTTCTTGGACTCTGGGTGGTGGAGCAGAGAGCAGGAGAATGGAAGGAGCTCAAATCCACAGGCAACGAGGGGATGTGAAAGTCAATTGGAGACTGAACCATGACACTAATCGCTGACAGCAACAGATGTGAAAGCGATCACAGTTATAGCAAACAGGGTTCAAGATCTGCTCGTAACAATAATCTCCAAGTGAAACCTAGGTTCAGGTTTTCTTTCTCACCAGAGTGCTCAACATCAAAAATCACTTATAGGTTAAGCATAACTTACAGATTAGTGGATGATGCATGTCCACTGACTTCTGTTGATATCTTGAAAGATCAACTGTTGTTAGAAACTAAAAGGTTATAGAGGGTTAGGCACCTTTGAGCATTTCAAGCTTTGCCCTCTCTCAATTGAGCTTCTATGGGTGGCAGCTGAGCTTTGCATGGAAGGTCTATAGCCTAAAGAAAGTGCTCAAGTGTTGAGGCAATTCTTTTGTTGACATAGATAGTAGCAAGTGGGTTGTAAAAAAAAAATGCAAAATAAGATGTTCTTATTCGGCAATGGGGACAATGACATTTACCATTGCCCAACAAAAGTGCAAAAGATAAGAGCTTTGGTTGTGAATGCCAACCCAAAACAAAGGCTGTTGGTATGACATGTGGGCTGCCACTGTACCATTCACAAAACTGATGAGAAAGCATTTCCACTTGTGAATTTCTGGAAGAGGCTATTGTGGAGGACTGAAAATTGTTATTGCTAACAAGTATTTAACAGTACTATTTCCAGGGATGATAAAACTAGAGCAAGTGTGGTACATCAAATACTGGAAGTTTAATACCTTTGTTCCACTGAACGACCCGAATCCCAAGAGTGCTGTAAAAGTTGCTTTGCTAATGTAGCTTTACAATGACCGCAACCCTATTTAGATAAACCCAAATCTGCTTCAGACAGAGAATGTTGGCTTATGATGAGCACAACCCAACTTAGCAAAAAAACCTCAATCTGCTTTAAATGCCTATTGGTGAACACAAAAACATAATTTGGCAAAACCAAATGTAGATCTGGATTTTATATCCAAGTACATATCCATGAATCAACTTTCTATTCGAGGAGTTTATGGACTATTTTTAGAGAAAATCTATCAAAAGATGTACATATCTAAATTCACTCATATCTCTTTTGGAGAGCCAATTTGGTGCAAATGTCCAGGTCTTTCTTACACAAGGTTTTTGTAAGAGAATTCAGGGATAGACTTATGAAATATTGTAAACTGGTGGGGAGTTTTCTGCACTTGACATGTGGGGATTGCCTGTTAGAGCCAGCAGATTGGAAGGAGTTTTGGAGTCAATGCTAGAATCTAACAACTGCATCCCTTGGAGTTTAGCCAACTCTCATACATACCCTTGTGTAAGAAAAATACATTCATTCAATCCCAGGTCCATCCTAATTAAATCCAGGGTTCAAAACCTCAGGTTTCAATGATCTCCCGCCATCTAGGCCATTGGCAAGGATCCAAAGGCTTTCCTAATAAAATCCTTTTTTCTGTATCTAAGGTCTGCTGGATCTCGTGCCATCTAGGCCGTTGGCAAGGATCCTGGTGCCATCACTTGAGCAATAGTTGGGTCATCTGAGCCCTCAAGTAGTAAGGCAGCATTGGTCTTCGGCTTGACAATACCTCATCGTAGTCTGTCCTTCGGACGCCTTCACATTGAAAAGGAATATGGCCAGTGAGTAGCTCATAACACACCATGCCAAAACCATACACATCTCCCTCTTTTTATACATGATCATGGAGGGATAATATTGGTTGGTGTGGAAGTAGGAAGGTATAAAAGGTGTCCATCTGGGTATGTGTTGACAATACCAATTTTCTGAGCACATGATTGAGAAGGAGGTTCTCTTAGCTATTACAAATAATCGATAAGCATTCTCAGTTGTGAGTTGCTGCTTATAGATTCAAGTAATACATGTGTTCAAGCTTGTAGAACATTAGTTTCGTCTTGGACTGTCAGCAGCTTGTCACAAGCAAGCTGAATACTATCTTGACATATTGATGTGTTAATTGTGGCAGGTGTGGCATTATAGGCCAATTGACGTAGAAGAGTGAACTGCAATTTTGGAGTGGTTTTTTCATAGCAGCTTATTTATAGGAAAAATGGATTTATATTTCTGGATTCCTTTTGACTTTGTTGTGGCTTTTGTTGCAGTACTACATAATGAAGGCCTTCATGTGAGATTGGCAAGCCTAGTAGACAAAACCATGGGAGGCTTTGTGTAGCCTTGATCTGGAAAAAAAAGGCGATCACTTTGGGATCATCTTTTTTAGACATGTATTAGAAATATGTAAAAAAAATGTTGGACACCTTACATATTGGTAATATTGGGAACTGTACATTTTGGTGATATTGGCTATAATGGTTTTTATTTGTTGGCAAGGGTTGATTGGATGGGTTTTGTTGGGACTTTTGTGGACTGCATCTGTAGCCTTTTACACATACTACAAGTGCTATAAAATACATATTTCATGTTGGTTTTGCATAATGAATTTTAACTATTATGTATCCCAATTATGTGTCATGTGAGTTTTTGCATCATGTGTCATATCAACATATTTTTTGTTATTCAAGTTCCTGTGATATATGAAGTTTATTTAAACTTGTAAGGCTATTGTGTGGCTTGTGTGGTTTGCACCCACTGACAAGAGCAAAGGCAATAGAATGATATGTGGTTAAACTAAATCTAAACTTATGTAGTTTGAGCATCGATGTTCTTTTCCTAAAAAAAGTGGATGGTGCTATTGCTTCCAGATTCCACCAGTGCTAAGTTCTTGGGCACTGAAACTTGGCTCTACAACCATCCCATTTTTTGGTGTCTACGTACAATGCAGTTTTCTTCAATTTCTCAATCAAGTCTCCAATATAGTTTTGTTTGAATAAGTTGATGTACAATCATTTGTCAATCTATATGTTCACGGTCTAGAGCAAGGGCCTTACACTCTTAGCTAGATGGCAATTCTTGAGCTAGAAGTATGATGGCTGACTATTAATATGTTTGTACATTAGAAACTTTCAACTATGGTTGTCATGTTTAGATGAAATTTGATGTTGGGGATCCTCATTTGTTTCTCATGAACCACCTGAGTATTAATTTGATGTGCACAAGCATCTACACAATTGTGAATTATTTGAGGTTTTGGTATGCAACCCTTTCTAGAGGAACCTTTTCATGCTACTTTTGGGCATATACATCTTGTTAGTGTTGTTGTTAATGGATCCATTAATTTGACAAAATAGTTACAAGGCTACAATAACATGCTTACAATTGACAGCGGACTGGGTTAGGAAATATGGGTTGGAGTCCACTATGATTCATGCACATGCATAGTGGAGCAACCTTTGTGCAAATAATCTTGTTTATCATAGAGTAGAACTTTGTACATCTACAAGTAAAAACATCTGGAAGAGGTGATTTGTGTTTCACAATGATAACGTACACATGTGGTAATGACAAAAGGGTGTGTTGATTGACAATACATATTTTGGGTTGAAACATTTTTATTTTATTTTTGCAACAATTAATGATGAAAATTGATTTGGCTCCAAGACAAAATGGAAAACCTCTATTGAACTCAAATTACAAAGAAGAAAAGCAAACTACTTAGGTATTTCCAAATTCAATGTGTTTTAGTACATGACATGATATTTAAAACACGCTGCAGCAAGGTGGAATGATCCTTTTTGCAAGGAATGTAATTCTTAGATTCAATGTGCTTTGGTGCACTACATGATCTATGAAATATGCTTTTGCAATTAGCTTCAATAATGTTTTTTGTAAGAGAGGTGACTTCTAATCATGAGGAGCACATAATTGTGGGGTGGCAAATTGCAATGTTTATTTAAATTACATGAGACCAAGAAAAAGATTCAAGATGAGTATCTTTCAGAATTGAAAATTAATTTCAGATGTAAATTTACGTTTTAAGGTTTCAGCTGTAATATCAATTTAGTATTTGAATTTCACTCACAATTTAATTTTTAGTTTAGAGTTTCAACTTTAGGGTTCAAGTTTAATGTTTAACGTTTTGCTACCAATTTCGGGTTGAGGCATTGGATTTTAGATTAGGCTATCAATTTCAAATCTAAAGTTCATGTTTTAGTTTGGCTTTAGGTTTTAGTTTCAAATTATGGTTTAAGGTTTTAATTTTGGTTACAATTAGGGTTTTAGTTCCATTCTCAATTAATGGCTAATGGTTTTGATTTTATTTTGGGAAATTTTAGTTTTATATTTCTTATTTGAAGGTTTTATTTTGAATTTTAGGATGTGGTTTGGGTTTTGGTTTCACTTTTAGGCTTAAGGTTTTATTAACTTTTGAAAGTCGTTCCATTTCAATTTGTGACATTGGGTTATTTTGTGCTAGTTTCTTTTTTGTTTGAATTTGAAAGTTAAAGTTATTATAAAACAATGATACAAACGGGAAAGTAATATTTTACAAGAGTATTTATATAATTTTAATTTCTTACAAAATACTAAATTTTGGGCAAAATAAACTATTTTATTATAACATAGAAAATATCTTTCAAAATTGAAGACAAGTAATAAGGACCATAACTAAATGTTTTTTTTAAAAGCAATAATGAGCAACATTGATTAAAAAAAAATCAAAGATGGCAATTTTTTCATAAGAAGATTAGAAATGGCAATCGTCCACAAGGAAATTAAGCCTAAATTTACTATAAATAATAGTTGAAAGGGGAAGATAAACTTGTACATCCTTTTATATTGTTGGTATTTTAGTAAGTACTGATTGAGAACCAAACGTAATCAAACAATATCAAAATGTGCCCAAGATTGAGCAACACGCCAAATTGGTGAAAGGAGGTGATTTTCAATCTTTTTACACCATATCCATGTGTTATATTAACTTTGCTTCCAATTTTGAACAAGGTTTGAATTTGGAACTTTTACTTACTTTGGAGATAAATCTTCTATTTAGGTGCCCTAGTGAAATCTTGAGAATCATGCCCAATCCTTTAGACATTGTTATTGTGCACATGTTAAATTGGTCTTTACTTGGAATAATTCAATAATGAAAAGCTTGTGCAATACTATTTAGATACATGTTCCTATCCAACTCTTGATATATTCCATCTTGTTTTATGGAGACAATGTAGATTGGCTTTTGAAGCAAACGAATACCAATAGGCGATTGAATCTTTCTTATTCTATTAAGTGAAAACATATGAAGCTGACTTGGCCCCATACAATCCTGAAGACATTTTTGCAAGGTCAATCCAATTTATTTACCAAGGCTTCACATTGTTTCGCAAAACCATTTACACATATTCTATTAATTTGTAGCATATTTTAGATTTAGACTAGTAATTATATGACATCCAAATTTTAAGCGTGAAAATGATGCCCTTGCAACTAAGGCTTTTGCATTTTGTGAAGTACAGAATGTTGCATTGTATTTGGTAACCCAAGGACCTATGTTGAATTCTCATTGGGGTTTCAATCCTCAATTGTGGAGACATAATTAGTGGCAAAGAGAAATGTAATCAATATGGGCAAAGAATTGAGAAAATAACATTGGTTTTACCCCTTATATACAATGATCTTATGCAAGACCCACAAATACAAGGAACCTATTGAGATGGAGGAGACACTCCACAAGTAAAGGCCAAATCGCACATTTCCTAACTTCAATTTTCCATCATACCTGACATTAATCTATCGTTGAAGCCTCTTCATTAAAAATTTCATGATTTAGATCATGAGGGAAATCTACATCAATGCAACCTCACGATATTTGTATTCAACGAAAGAAAACAAAAGTTCCAAAGTTTAATGGTTCAATGGAATGTGATACTACATATGGTTCCCTTGATCTCGTGCCATGTAGGCCGTTGGCAAGGATCGTGGTGCCAACACTTGAGCAATAGTTGGGTCATCCCAGGGCTCAAGTAATCAGGCAGCTTTGGTCTTCGGCCTGACAATACCGCATCGTAGTCTGTCCTTCGGACGCCTTCGCATTGAAAAGGAGTATGGCCAGTGAGGAGCTCATAACACACCATGCCAAAACCATACACATCTACTGCGCTTGTATATGTGGGCGTGATACCCTCCTTCAGTGCTTTCAGCACTTCTGGTGGCCTCCAAAACCCGGTGCCCACAACGCCATCCGAGCTCTCGTAGTCCCCAACATAAGCCAAAAAGCAATAATAGGCCAAATCTTCCTTTAATTCGACTTTTCTAGAATTATTAATTCGAAATAAACCCTCCTTGACAGTTTCAACTGGCGACACAAAGATGTTGGAGGCTTTGAGGTCTCTGTGTATGATTCCAATCTTAGACAGATATTTCATTCCAAAAACGATCATCTTCATCATGAGCAATGTCGAGGCATAAGAAAAAGGCATCATCATCATTTGCGTAGCATCATCATCCTGCATGTTGCTGCGCATCCGAGACTTGAGATAGTCCATTCTCTTGTCGATAAGATTTCGCAAATCTCCTCGATAGGCTTCCATGACAACCGACACCTCTCCGGTGATATTATCCTCTGAGACGCCAATCAGGCGGCAAAGACCCCGCGAGCATAATTCTGATTCCACAAGTTCTATTCGCCTTTGCAATTTGTGAACTTCACGAACTCCGAGACGGCCTTTGTATCTTTTGACGACCACATCTATTCCTTCCGAATCCCCCGGCCACCGGGTGTATTTAGCCAAGGACACATGTGCCTGGCCCCCTTCTGCGAGGGACTCTACTATTTCAAGTTGTGATGGATCTATTGATGTTAGTTCCAGCAGGTAGGTCCTCTCATATTTATGAGTCTCCTGCACAAGACGAGCTGCTGGATCCTCCTCCGGCTCTGCAAGCTCACTCCAAAGGTACTCAGGTGCGCTCCCGTAGTACGTCTGTTGGCTTAGTTCTCTTAGATTTGGATCCTCGTCCGCCTGTAGCTCGCTCCCAACGCAATCCCAGTATTTGCTAGAGCATGATGCGTCCATGGCGATTGAAATCAGGGCTGGCTGGCTACGAGCTGGGATGGCTGCTGGCTGGCTCCCTACTCGTGACGATTTGATCATTAACTCGGGAAAGGAGAGAGAGATTCAGCAAAACTGCAAGACCATACTTGGGAGTTGGATAACACTCATATGCAAGCAAGACAAGACAAGAACGTGGATGGGGGGGTATATAGACGGGTTGAAAGCGCGATGAACGAGACAGCAGTGGCGATAAAGAGATGGAGAAGCTGAGCATTCTCATCAACAAAACGTACCTATAAAAAAGCAAGCTTGAGAGAGACGAAGAAGAGCGCCGCGCTGGGAACCGTGATGAGAAAAAGAACTTGAGCGACAAGCATAAATGCGAAGAAGCAGAGGGTTGACGGATACGCGGAAAAGCAAGCAATTTGTGCAACAGTTCGCCGTCGGCTTTACCGATACAAAGCCGGAAGGTGCTGAAAGGTCTGAGATTGCGGATCCTAGGAAACGCGTCGGGAAGACCGTACTCGCCAAGGGGCCCACCACTGGCTACGTCACATGGGAGCTTGACAGATTGTACGGATATGCGTGAATAAGAAGAGGCCGTCGTCGCAAACATGGGCAATCGACGGAGACTGGTCCCGCAGATGTGGATGTGTTTCCGCCACCTTAGGGACTATCGGTTATGGCTTCTGTCGCGCACTGCATCGTCGGGCAAACTTTCAGTTTTATGATCCGAGTCTTATTACTGGCCCACAGTCTGCTTGCTTGCTTGCTGGCAGCCCAGCCTGTTAGATCTTTGTCCGATCTTGGAGCATTTTGCTTACTGGGGTTTTTCTTTGCTAGTATCGGGGCCGCCTCCAAAGAAGAGAGGTCGATCCTATGGTGGTCTTGGTCATTGGGGTAGCAGGATTTATTGGCGAGAACTCAGGTCTTTCTTGCTTTGAAAAAACGTGGTGATGGGGGCGTTGTGGGCATCGATAATTTCAACAGCTACTATGAGAATTCTCTGAAGAGATCAGCAGGGCAAGAGCCTCCTGCAAAGCATCGCATTTTTTTTATTGATGTTGACAGACAACAAAATGCATTTCTTCTCAACACCGTTTTTTCCGGAGCTAGTCCAGATCACCCATGTGATGCATCTGGTAGCCCAAGCTGCTGTACACTATGCAATGGGGAATCCAGGCTCATATGCGGGGAGCAACATTGCTCAACTGGTGAATAGGTATCTTTGAGATATATGCAAGCCTGCAAATCCACAGCCATCCATAGCTTGGGCTTCATCAAGCTCTGTGTAATATGGGTTGTTGAACACAAAGGTACACACTCTTTCTTTCCCCGATGAACTTTCTCACCAAGTCAGTACACCACAATAAAGAATGTAATTTACCGAGTCCTTAGATAAAATGGCTCGGAGATGACTTCAGCATAACATAATTTTCACAATGTGGCCACACTGGACATGATTTCTAATGGTTGTGCTTGTCCAAAAAGATTACTGACTCAGCTTGTTTCCTGGGAACTTTGGCAGGTGCCCCATTCTCAGAGCTGGACCAAACTGATCAACCTGCAAGTCTCTATGCAGGAACAAAGAAGGCTGGAGAGGAGATTGCTCATGAATACATATAATGACAACTATGGTCCTTCCATCAGTGGCCTGCAGATTTTCACTATTTATGCACCAGGGCTTAGACCCAATATGACCTACTTTTCCTTCACTCAGGATATCTTGAGTGGGAAACCCATCCACACATATACCAAGGAGCCAACAACAAACATTTGGCTCATGATTTCATTTACATTGATCACATTGTCAAAACTGGATGTGTTGCATCTCTTGATGTGGTGGACAAAAGCGCAAGTAGTGGAGGGAAGAAGACAGGTCATGTGTGGCTCTGCATTTTTAACCTTGGTATGCTAGTACTCCAGACACTATTGCCTACCTTGGTTGACATTCTTGAGAAGTATCTCAACCTGAAATCCAAAAGAGAAATTGTGAAAATGCCTTGTGATGGTGATGTCCCCTTCGCCGATGCCAACAACATCTCTGCAGCTCAGGCTTAGCTGCAATACAAGCCACAAAGAAATATTGAAGCAGGGATTGAAGAAGTTTGTGAAATGGTATTTCAGCTACTACAGTGACATCACACCTCATGAACCACTCGTAGCTCAGCAACCATGATCAGTCAAACTCATCATCTCATAAGGTACAAAAATTTACATGTTACATCTCTGCGCAGAATAGATTAAAAACGATGTCTGCTCCCTTGTTATCTCATAGATTCAAAATGCACTCTTCTTATTCTTGCTATCACAAGCTGAAAGACATTGAGGTTATTCTTGGGAGGTCATGTTTCCAAGCTGTCCTTTACTCTGTCCCTACTGTTTAAACACCACACATGTTACATATCATGCAGGATCTGATATAAAGTTCCAAAAAGAAAGGTGTATGTATGATTGGCCCCATTCTTCTTGTCTTATCAAAATTGATGCATATCTATTATGTGTTCCATTTCTATCAATTTTCTAAGAATGTTTGAATTTGCTAATCTTACGGACTAGGGATTGGAGAATGATCTGGACTTGCCCAATGGAAAGCTGAATCAGAAAAATTGGCTGTGTATGGCCTGTTCTCTGGTGTGAAAAGTCAGGGTTTAGAAGTGGAGCCAGAGGGAACCCAGACCCACCAGCACACTGTGACAGATGGATGGTAGGTGATCAGGAAACAGTTTTTTTGTTGGGTGCTAGTTTTCCTTAGGGTAGCTCAGTGTTGGTTGATTTTCTTTTGCTGCTTGATGTTGTGTGGATTGCTTGTGTTGGTCTCATTGCTTATTTCTATGTTTGTTTGCAAGCTGGAATTTGCATTTGCACTTGAAGAGGGCATGTGGGTCATGTGCACATCATTGAAAAGTGTTTGGGATTCAGATGTCTTTGTGGGGAGTAAGTTGGTGGGCATGTATCCAAAATGTGGAGCATTCAAGATGTTTGGAGCCTGTTCAACAAGAATCCATGGCATGAGAATCTTTCACTTGGTACATGTGAAACATGGGTAATGACAAAAGGGCACTGGAACTGTTTCAACAAATTTACAACAGGAAGGTATTTTGTGGAATTTTGTAACTTTTGATCATTTGCAACGGTGGGATGAGATATGGAAGAAGGTAAATGAACATCAATCTTGTCAGCAGTTGCATGTCAGTTGGAGCCATAGCTCAAGTTTGTGTCAACATTGTTGCTCTCTGTGGGTCGCTATACTGACATGGCCTGAACTTTGGCAAAAATCTCTCTCTTGATCCTTTGCATTGGTGGATTTGTGCACTAACAGATATGCAATATAATTTATCTCCTATGTCTTTATTTCCATGATCATTGAGGGCTGATTTTGGTTGGTTTGCAAGTAGGAAGGTGTAAAAGGTACTCTTCCAGGGATGTGTTGATGATACCAATTTTCTGAGCACATGATTGAGAAGCAAGTTGTCTTAGCTGTTAGAGATCATCAATTGGAAGAGTGGTGTAAAAGTTGCTTTGCTACTGTTGGCTTGACAATGACCACAACCCAATTTAAGTAACTAAATCTGCTTCCGACACTGAATGTTGGCTCATGATGAGCACAACCCAGAATCTGACTGACTTGAACCTGAATCATGGAAAGGAGCAAAAAAATCTGAATCTGCTTGAAAGGCCTATTGGTTCAAAATGAACCCAAGAACAGAATTTGGCAAACCCAAATGTAGATCTAGATTCTGTATCCGAGTATGTATCTGTGAACCAGCTTTCTTTTGCAAGAGTTGATGGTTTATTTTCAGAGAGAATATCACTGGATGTGGATAGCTAAGTTCACACATACCCCATTGCCGAGCCAAATTTAGAAGGGGGAGCTGAAAGCTAGTGGCAATGGAAAGGTGGCTAAACTGCAAGGGATACATGGGTTAGATTCAAGCATTGACTCCAAAATTACTTCCAATCTGAATTTTGGAAGTCTAAACTGTAAACCTTACAAAGAAAGAAGCTTGAGCGAGAAGCATAATCTTCTAGAAGAAGAAGGTTGGTGGATATGCGTAAAAGCAAGCAACTGGTGGCACAGAACAAGCCGTCTGGAAACCACTGCGACACCGTGAGTGCTTTAACACAGGCATTGGGCTTCCACAAATCACACTACAACTAATAAAGCTTAAACTACGGGCTTAGTACTGCACACCTCATTACATCTGACTTCACTTCAAATGCATGCTACCATTGTATCTGGAGCTGAGCTATCTGACAGTCACATGCACTTGGGTACACAATTGTTTCCACATTTTGTGAACAGAGGAGGCAGAGGCAGAGGCAGATATTGATGAGAACACTAGTTGTCTGTACCAGCTTCGTCTGAACACAAACCAAAAAAATAGTTCAAAAATGTGCAAGGTACTGATCATCACCAGTCGTGAAACAAGAGAACGACTTGTAGAAATGGGTTCATTTCTTATGCATGCTGTTTTTATATCCAAGTGAATAGAGATGTGCCAAATAGGCAGTCCAACAAAGTAGCCCCTCACTTCCCATTGTCCCCTTGCTTGGGGTTTGCCACATTAGACAAACCAGCTACATTGGAATTATTAAAGTAAATAAATAAATAAAGGAAAAACACCCAAGAGAAGGAAAAAGAAAGGATCAAGTCCAAACACTTTGCCTATGTCAGAAAATCAAGTTTTGAGAAACTGGTGTCCTATCTAAAGAAGAGAAAACAAACCAAAAAAAAAGGCCTCAAATTCCTAAGTGATGCCAGAACCAGAGGTGGATTGGAATTTTGGAAAAACAACTTGGTTCTGCTTCAAAGTGGGTTAAGCCTTAGGGTGGGGAGTCTGTCAAATTGGGAAGTTTTTAGGGGGCATGTGAGGGCACAAGTATTGCAAAATTTGGGGATTAATTGGGAGGGGTTGGGAGCTTTTTGTGGGGTTTGAAATAGGGTTGAATTGAAGGGCTGTCTGAGATAAATACTGGGTGCATTCAGAGTTGTATTTGGGAGAATAGAACAGATTAGAGATATCTTAGGGATCGATTCAAGGTGATAAGAGGCCACATTCCAAGGGGGTAGGTACAATTGCGTAAAACTCTAAACATGAAATGACATGGCAATGGAAAAAAGTATTTGGGGGAAATAATATAATAAATTTTGAGATATTTTAGGGCTGAATTCAAAGGTGACAAGAGACTATATATTTCAAGGTGATAGATGCAGTCCCACAAAATCCTAAAAGGGAAATCATATGGCTACTTTGTATTTGTTTGACACTGTCCAACTGTTGTAATATATTTTTCTGCTTTGCATAGTGAATTTTGGTGATTTGGATCTTGGAACCAAAAACAGAGGTTACTTAAAATTGATGAATATGAAATCAAGAATTGAAATCACCTCATAAATAAATAAAAACAAGAATCAGAACCCAGTCCCAATTTTTGAAAAAAAATTATGATTTATAAAATTAAAGTTGATTACTTAAAAAATTTAGGATAATCAAACTCATGATAAGGCTTCAAGAAGGAATGGATGTCGATCAACCATAAACTAACAACTATGATTAAAACGACAATGGTTCAACTCTCGAAATAGGCTGATGGGGTGATGGTGGATGTCAATATGAGCCTAAAACCATCAAAAGTTATTAGGAAGGAGGCTTGTTTACGAGCTAAAGATCTTTCAAGGCTATCAAAGGATTTTGGACCCAAAAGGTGTCCAAACATTTTATGGAAAAAAAAGTCAAAACAAATAAAAGACTTTATGAAGGTGGAAGATAGAAGTGTGCATTGTAAAAGATACGATGGATGTTGCAGGAAACAAGAAGTTAAAATTCCATAGGCCATTTGAACATCACCTATTATAGAGAGAAGGTTCACATGTCGAACATCTTCTTACATGGCGTCTTTGATGAAGGATGATGTGAAAGTTAATGTGCCAACAAAACCTCTAGGACTTTAATTCCTTCAAATGGGGTGGTAAGCTAGGATGGGGTGTTGAAGTTTGGTGACAGGCCATAGGGTGACCATGCAATGCATTTATGAAGTTGCATGGAAAAACTTGTCACACAAAGTTCGGTTTGGGAATGTTCATAAGCAAATGATACAATTGAGGGGGGACCTATGATGTGAATGTCGTTTGTAATGGATGGAAATTGACAAGAAGGTGAATGACTAGTTGTAGAATGTTAAGTTCTAAAATGGGTTAAAATGAATATTGCCCCCCCCCCCCCAAGGATCACCTTGATGAATCCCCATGGTAAATGGGATGATTGTGACATCACCTTCACAATTATGATGGCTGTAAATCAAAGGAAATTTGAATGCATAGAATGCACAGACAAAGGGGATGGGTTGTATGATGTCCCCACTTACTGCACGAAGTTTTTGAAATACAACCATTTTTAACATTAAATTAAAAACGTTTGCTACGTTTAATTGAAGAACAACTTAGTTGAAGGTGCATCTAATGTTGTGGATTACTACTTCATAACCACCTTTGGTTGCAATTCCAAATTAGTGTGAGGAAAAATGTGTTGTCATAGAATTAAAAATATAAAACACAGCTTGTGACTCGATACAATGCTTCCCCCATTACAATGGGACAAACACCACTTAAAGGCTTGGTCATGGTTTAGATGAAGGTCGCTCCAAGGACACGTGCAATTTGGGGTGGAATGTGACCCTATGAAATATGAAAACAAAGTTGGAACAACTGAGGGAGTTCACTCATCAAATTTTCAAGGTGAACATAGTCTCAAAAATGTTCAAAACCATCTTAGAAGGACTATTTGTTAATAAATGTGGCATGCGTTGAAATGTCAACTTGAAGGAATCAAAAGAAAGCTCAAGGTCCTAGTCTGGCTTGTATATTTGAAGAAAAGTGAGAAGTAATCATCTGATTTAAAATGTAATGTGATGAAAACTGAGGTGGTGTCAATAACGTGGGTGCAAGAGAAAATGGTGCCTAAACACGAATTGCCCAATATTGCTCTTGTTAAATGTTGTTTTTGGCATGGCAATTTCAAACTATTTTAAACTTTGCAAACTCCTTCGCAACTTTGATTTTGTAATGAAAATGCTCTTACATTGTTAACACATGGATTACTTAGAATTTGTTATTTCAAGTTGAATATAGTAACTTATTTTTAAAACAACCTTACTCTAAGTAACCACCGCATGATGCCTAAAAAGTACAAAGTTGCCATTTGTCATAAGTTCATTGTTTATGAGGAATCACATAAAATATTTCCAACATTAGGCAAAAATACAAAGTTAAAAGAGATTCCTTCAAGTTCTTTCATGACAACATTGGTGCGATATGATAGTGTGAGAATAAAAACTTTTGCTTAACCCATCCCCTGAACTCCAATTTACATTAGAAACTTTGTGTTGGGTCCATATTGGCACACATATCCCAATATTATCCTCAATAACACCTTTGCCCAAAAACTGAGAAGTTTAGTGTCCCTAGTTTTCATAGCCTGTCAATTTGGCCATTTGTATATGCTAAAACCCATTCAATATCTCACTTAGAACAAACTACTTGTGTGTGAATTGATTACTATTGTAACATTGCAAAAAAAAAAAGGGTTAATTTGATTTTCAAGCAAATTTAATTTTGAAAGTTGTTTCAACATTCAATACAAACACTTACTTTAAATATATATTACAACACATTTATTGAACCAAGTCATCTTCAATGGGAGTAAAGCAACCCACAACAAACAACAAGGGAAACACAAGTTCACTTCAGCTGTGGCACATGTAAGGCTCAAGAAAAAAAAACAATAGAGGGAGGTACCATAGTGACATTAAAATTCTCAAAATATTAATTATTTTCAGGGTTGGGATTTTTTAAATTGTCTAGACCCTATGTGGGAACACCTTTTGTTGGAATATAATATGATTATATCATTGCCATGTAGGAAAGTTTTTAGTGGAACACTTCCCACTGATTATATTTTTAAGTTTCCTTTCATTATTTTATATGTGAGAAAACACAAGTTTTGGGATTAAAAACTAATTAGTGAAAGGTTGTGTGAGAGCCAACAAATTATCTCCCATTGCCACAGGAAAGTTATGCAAGAAGATTTAATTAATTACATTTTTCAAAAAGTGCAAGGTTTAAGATGTCACTACCCAAATGAGATTTCGGCTTGAAGCCCTAACACTAAAAAATAAACCTGAATTCAAGAACAACTAGTTGGATAAACCAATGGACTTATTCATTCTAACAGGATAACTTCTAATCCTTAGATCAAAACATATTACTAATACCCATAGTGTTTCAGGAGACATAATGTTACTCTTTCCTTTTTATACAAAACCAATTTCTTTTTGTACCAACTTTAATGTTTAGACTTCCCCAATAAATTGGTGTAAACAATGCAGACAATTGCATATACATACCAAACCCCTTGGTTCACCTTTACATTTTTTCAGTTCAACATGAAAATGGGTGATCTCATAAACACAAGCTATGCTTACAAAGGAGGGCTTCTTCAAAATTTTGAGGTTGAAAAATCAGCAAACACATAAAGAAAACAATCAAATTTAGTCAAAAATCACACCCAAAAAGGATTTTGTTTCCTTCAATTTTTGTTATGTAGGCAAACTGGGTATCATCCACAAGAAGATTTAGCCAAATTTGGCTATAGATCAGATGCAAAAGTACACAATTTAAAGAATCTTTTTATATTTTGACTACCTGGTAAATTCTGTTGCAGAAATCTGGCTATTAAAAAAATAATTCCCTCAAAATCTGGCAAATTAGGGTCATTTTTTCACCAAAATCCTTTGCATGTGTTGAAATGATGTTTTCCAGGTTGAAAAAATGTGAAATTTCACTCAAAAAAAACACTGCTTACTAGCTCTGAAAATAGAGCAAAGACACATCCCCTGTGTAGATGCCTGTTTATGACCTGTAAACCTTTACAGAATATTTCTATGTCCAAAGCCCAATGGCATATTTAGGAAAAACTTTTCATGACCAATGCAGCCAGTAGATAGGTAATCAAACCCTTGATGATCATCACTACTATCAAAAGAGGTACCAGCTACAAACATAATATTAATAACTTCGTACCAGAAAGTTTCACCTCCTTGAAGACACCATAAAACATTGCATAACTGCCTACATCTCACATCCATACATTTCTTCATACCCATCATTTGGAATAATAGAAATGAGAACATCACAATGTTACCCTGTAACCCATGACATTGAAATAATATCATTAACCTTTTCACCTCCCCAAAGATTTTGAGTAAGCAGTTTGTAAATAGAACAAGACCTAACTCATGCACAACCCCAACAGTTTCTCCATTGGAGCTGAAATATTACTGTATGAGCAATGGGGAGCAATGTTGAGCTGACAGATAACTAGTCACTTAGATATTCACAATCTTGGCTTTGAGTTCTCAAACTCATCTCGGGTGAACAATTGCCAACTGCTATCATCCTTAAATTCCAGAACATGGGTGTGATATTTAACCAAAGAGCTCCTATGACCAACTGAAACATATGACTCAATTTTTGCATGCAAAATAGAATAGAGGCGTGCCTCATTTCGAACATCAAGGGCACTGCTGGCCTCATCCAGAAATGCTACTTTGGGGACATGCAAAAAAAGGCGAGCAAATGCTATACGTTGTTGCTCCCCTGAGCTCAAAAAATTAGACCAATCATGAACTGCTGATAAATTTCCAACCCGTTCCAAAAGATCCTCCAAAGAAACTTCTTCAAGAGCTTCCATCAGCTTTCCATCATTGAGGTTGTAAGATTCCAATGCGTTCTTGGGGGCTGGAAAGTGGAGCTGTTCCCGAAGGGAGCCGAGTGGCATGTAGGGCTTCTGTGGAAGGAAGAAAGAATCAGATTGCAGTGGGCCTTGGATTAACCCACTGCCCCGTCTCCACAGGCCAGCAATTGCCCGTAGTAGTGATGACTTTCCACAACCTGAGGGTCCCATTACAAGCAAAGAATCCCCAGCAGCCAGTTGCAAATTGAGGTTCTCAAAAAGCACATGTCCTGAATTTGGAGTGAGAATTGTCAAGTCCTTTATCAAGAGACCTGGGCCCTCTTCGTGCATAATTGTTTCTGCGCAATCAAAAAATGGAATGATTCACCAATGTTAGTACTTCCCTGATACACTGTGAAAGATCTCAAGGTCAGGGAAGAAAATAAATTGTACAGTGATTATAGAAGTGCACTCCCAAGGATGATGCCAACACAAGATTGGCTATGAAACTATATTATTGCTATTGCTAAGAGACGAAAGTGCTATTTGTAAATCACCTGAGATGAAAGCCTAAACATCACAAAAGTTAGGGACTTCTTGAAACACAGCATTGGGCAGGTGTGGACTGCATCCAGAGAACTAGCAGGGTACCACAGAGCAATCAATTGAATGATATTGAAAATCAAAGAAGTGCTTAAGGTCATGCAATTGCTGTCAGAGATGCTGGGTACAAGTAGAGGGCTATAATGATCAATAGCAAGAACATCAAGACTAAATAGAACAAGTAGCTCTCAGTACATAAAAATGCTCATCCCTGATAGATTCATCAATCTGCAAAACGATGTAACTAGTACTCTTGGTGAGACCCAGGAATTGAGACCTATATCTGGCAGTCACCACTTGTATAAGTTAGTCAGAAGTATTAAGAACTGCAGGGTCTGAAAATTAGAATCCTCTTAGCTGGACCTGGTGGTAAGACAAATACTGGTTGTACTGGCAATGCTTCTTGCTTTTCTTACACATGGCAACTTAATCAGTCACCATTACCATAGTGGCACCCCCAAATCAACTCCAGGCAGGTGTTGATAATTTAGCATTTGAAGTTTCAATAACCCCTTTTCAGGTTATCATGTGAATTGGGAAAGGCATTACGGTACCATCGAACATAAGAGGAATTTCAGGTACGTCACATAATAGTTAAAGAAGGTCAAATCAGTAATCAATTGATCAGTTCACTTGGCCTTTTCCAAAGCTAAATCTTGGAACTTTTTAGGGCGAGTATGTTACAAGGGAATCTAGTACTGGAGGATGTTTATAGAGCTACCATTGGTTACACTTAAAAACATATTTGAGTGGAGGCAAATCCTGAAAATAGCCTTCTCACTTGCTTCCGTCACCAATCTCTTTCCAACAACATAAAGCTCCATTGCGATAGCCTCTTCAATTCTTGTTCTGATTAGGACTAAAATGCAAATATAACCAGGAGATGAGTCGGGTAATGGGTTAAGAATAAACCGGCAGCAATTGTTTCCGGTACAAGGGTGATGAGACTTGAAGAGTCAGAGTCCACAGGAATGGAGTGACCTGCTGAGGAAGAGGTGGAGCTCCATCTTTTCTTCTTCATTAAGCGCACATCACCTGTATGTTCCTGCAAGGCCTCAAGAAGACTTTCCAGTCTTTCTGTCTGTGCTGCAAGCCCACTGCCTCACACCCAGGTCTTTTAAGTCTCTTCAAAAGCTATTGAAACTAGGTTTTCACATCTTATCTTTACAGACATTCTATAAGGTGACCTGGTAACAATGTGAATTTGGAATGCAACTTAAGAACAGACACTTTTGAATATTTGAAGACAAAAGTGACCAGGTCATTGGTGCATTTCAGGCATGGAAAATAATCAACACAGCACAATGGCATGGATTCTCAGTTTGGACTGCTTTTCAACCTACAGCAAGTGAAAAGAAGAGTTACCTCAGGTTATCAAATTTGAGCACAATGACTGATAGAGCTGATAAAATTTTGTGAAAAGCAAAGCCTGTTTGAGAGATGACCCCAAACTCCACCTATCACCATTAAGGGATAAACAGAAAAGCAATTATTCTCTGTTAGAAAGCATGTCAATCAATCCACAATGGGTTTGGGTTTAGAGTACCAAAGCCTTGCAATCTACCTTCAACACTCAAAAAGCATAAGAAATGATGTAAGTTTAGGATGTTAGAAGGATTTGCAGTACAGGACTTCATTAACCAATCAGAACATGATGGCTCAATTGCAGTTGAAAGTCCTTATAACTCTGACCAATGCAAGGATGACACATAATTGATTTCAACAAGGTTATGGTTGCACATAGATTTTCAGCTGAATTGTTGAGGTCAAAATCCATCCTTAGAATATCCCATAAGAAAGAACATTTGTTCAGGGTGAGCGGGAGGGTAATGAGACTCCTCGCACAATTTATGCCAAAAGGTATGGCCATTCCTTCATGAAGAAGACAGATTAAACAATTATGCAACCAGCTTTCAAATTTTGTGGTACTAAGAAGATGAAACTCAGCAAATCATCCCTGTTTTGGTCAAATGTTAACATGTCTATGATAGCCATTTCTGGACAAAATAAAAAGCTGCGTAAAGATAATGTAAAGATATATGATAAACATAGAGCCTTAGCAATCAAGAACTATTGTTTAATTTACAATTGCAAGAAACCAGGTTATCAGTAATTACCTCACCAGAAAAGTAGCGGGGAGCAATGATAATGGAAGGAACAATTATCATCGAGAACTCGTATGCATTACTGAATAATGACAGGTTTCGATTCCAAACAATAAGTTCCCTCATATTTGCCACCAACACTGCCAAAAACACCTATACTCCAGCAGGACAATCAACAAGTCAGGATTAGATGAGAAAAACCAACCCACGTGTTTGGTTTCAATTCCAATTGCCTATGATCTACTAATCTTCGATGCAAGCTCCAAGTTGCAAGCATTACGGTGCTGTCTGATGGGTTTTCAAAACCCAATTGAATAAGAAAGTCAACAAGGTCACAAGGTTCCAGTGATGTCCTTATACATGGATATCCTTATCCTGCTTAGGGTTCTAGGTCAGAAAGATCATGAGGTAGATCTTGGACAATAACTGGTGTCAAAGACAAGGATGCTAACCCACTCCTGACCCCCTCAAGTTGAAGGCATCATGAACAAGCATCACAATACTTGTTCAGAACAGTAGAAGCCTGTCACTTGCTGGACTTGGTCTTAAATGCTGTAAACATAAATTAATTTGAAGTTTTCTGTTACTGTCACTGAATAATAGATTTGAACTGATTGAACTACAAATAATATTCACAATTCACACAAGGGTGTAGGGTAATGCCCTTGGAGCAGAGAGTTCCAGAAGTAAGCACCCACCTGAGGTGGAGCTGCAGCGTGCTTCCTTCCAGAACTCCCCTGGCTCCAAGGGCATTACTGAGTTTAAAAATTGATCCGATTTTTTTCCCATGATACTGGCAGGTATCACGAGGAAAAAATGATGAGTGGCATTTTGGAAAACAAAATAATGCCCATGCCTGCAGGCACTTCATTTTCCAAAATGCCCCATGGGAGTTTACACTTTGTAAGCATACCTCCAAATATACTAAGACAAATCTTGGAGGTTTTAACATCTCAGCACTGATTCGTGTAACTCAGTAATTTCAGCAGAAATTCTGGGTTTTACTCAAAGATCAGGGGAAAGGTGTAAACCTTCACAGTTGAAGCCTCATATCTTTCACCTCGGTAAAAAGCAATTGACTCCACATTGTCCCGAACTCGTACCAGAGAATATCGAAAATTTGCCTCCTTTTGCAATGCCTGCAATTAAAAAGGTAAAGACAACATTACAAAGGAGCCAGGTTGGAAGCTTAAGCTCTAACCATGGCAGCTCCATAGTATAATCTGGAGTCCACATACAAGGATCAAAAAGACTGGAAGAGATATATAAAATGCAACAGAATGTGTTCGGGGGTACACTAGGAAATGTCCATTTACAGAATACATCAAGGAAATGTATCACTAACCTGAAACTTGAGAGACATGAGGTGCTTGCCAAATCCATACACAGTGACCACAGTACCAATGGCAGAATATAACCCCAGAAAATAGACCAACTCTGGTGCAATTGACCTGCACAACAACTTACTCAGATCACACATATCGGTGGAAATAACACCTTGACATGGATCTCATCTACCACAGAAGCACTGGCTAAGGTTCATACAAATGAACGTTCCAGAACGCATCTTTGAGAAGTAAAGAAAAAACCACAAATCACATTGAAGCTAACCATTATGTCACTTCCAGCAAAAGCAAAACTGACATGACAAGCAAGATTGTGGCCATAACCTTTATGAGTGACTCAGAGAAAGTATCAAAGCATCACATTCATCACAGGGACTAGCTGCCATGATTCTCCTGCTGCCTTCATCAGCTCCCAAAGTCATCAGTTCATGACTTACAACTTCACTTTGCAGCACATCCATTTGGTATTTACTCTGTGCACCATAACACGACCTATTTAACTTACAGATCATGAGAAAATACAATTTACCCATCATCCATAAGGATACAACAGTACAGCATTCACACACAGGCAAAAAGGTAACCATAGTCATAGGGAGCTTACCAGAGTACACCAATAAAGCCAAGAATGTTTAGGAGCTTGCTGGCAAATAAGGCAATAATGTCCACTGTGTTGCGGGTAAAGCTTGCGACATCTTCACAAATCCGTTGGTCAGGGTTGTCAAGGCTTCCCTCCATTTTCAACTCAAAGTATGCACTGTTGGCTTCAAGCACCACCCAATCAACAAAAATATTCTCACAAATGCATGGTACATTGCCCTGCTAACACTTAGAACCCTACAACAGATCACCCTAGTACACAGACCTTTCACATATCTCATAGGTGGCAGATGATCATTCTGGGTAGCTACAGTCTTGCAAGTACACTAATGAGGCAGGATCCTAAAACCAGACCATCCTCGTTCTTCTTCCAGTGATTTGAGATCACATTGCGAGGTCCACAGCTGCTAAGATCAGAGGAAGCTCACTGATTACTTTCATGTCTTAAAGTGATGTTCAAGATAGGTTATGTGCAAAACGTCTCATCATCTCCTGAAGGTTCATTTTTGGCAACCTGCTGCTCCATTAGGGTTTGAAAGTGAAAGCAAAGGGGAGAAATGGTGAAGAGCTGTACAGAAGTAGTTGGAAAGAAGAAGCTCAGTGAGCCATAGCCGCCATTCAATTACAAGAAGCTCCTGCCACCCCACAGTGATCAGAAAGACTGTGAAAGTGCTGTACTGTATTTTTTCTGCCTTTTTTTTATTGACCATGGAGATCACAAGTAAATGGCATCATGTAAAAATTTATCTCCTCAACCTAAAAGAAGCAAATAAACAGTCTTTTACTCAACAACACAGAGAACCTGCATGTATTGATAGAAGGCGTATAAGGGGGCAGCGATGATGACAATGCCCACAAATCTCCAGATAGCCTTATGGAACCCAGTTACATCCTTGCCAGAGAGAGCAGTCGCAAAGTCTCTCTGTACATAAGACATAACTACAAACAATCCTGCCACAATCCATCATCATCATCATCATCATCCCTGTTAGTGAAAGCTACAGTAACCTATCTTGTTCTTGTTGTCAAGCAATACACAATTGTCTACTACGGGAAATGAGAGAGACAAACCTGCGCAAACGGCACAAAGAATGAGGACAAGGGCAAGGAGAAAACGAGCTTTCAACTTCCGATCGCCAACGAAGAAGATAATGGCGACTCTCCATAGCTTCCGCACCATGTGCAAGGACGGCGACGGACCCTCTTGTCTACTACTCGCGGCCTCCCCTGCCATCTCTGCCATTCCTTCCTACTCTCTTTCTCTTTCTCCGAGCTCTGTCTATGTCTTTCTCATTACGGTCGCCGGGGACTTTCCTTTCTTCAAGTTACAATGTTAGTGCTGCCATGCTCAGAGTCAGTGTCCTCGCGAACGAACCGCGCGTTGTCCGTCTGGACGAGCTTTCTTTCTCATAGCTTTAGTATGGCCATGCAACATGGGACAAAGTAAGCTTCTCGTAGCGCTCCTAATACCCGCCCTGCCCCCCTTACAGAATCCCCACCGGTGCTCAGTATGTGACCCTGAAAATTAAAATTGGATGAAGAAAAGACAAAATGTGCCGGCTTTGCTCAGGAAAATAGTTTTTCAACTGCTTATTTGCTTTGTTTGCTGAGGCTGGTAAAAAGCCCAGCAAAGGTATGCACCTGCTTGAGAAGAGGGTAATAAACATGATCGCACTGTCGCTCCATGTTTTTGATTGGCCAATCATAATGATTGGTCCAGGTGGTTTGCTATTAATAGTTCCCACCTATTTGCAATCCCACTTTCAGTTTTATGGGTAGCATTGGAAAAAAGTAAACAACTATACTTGAGGTGAGAAATATTTTTGGAGGGTCACATATTGAGCCATGATGGGGGATGCTCTGGGACTGCAAGTGCCAGACAATTAATAATAGCAATCCACTTAGACCAATCAAACTTTTAGCCAATCAGAAAGAGGGATTAGTCAATAAATACGATTTTGACTGTGTTCATTAGACTATTCCAGGGCTCCTCCCAGCGATCTGAAAGTTGTGAATTTTTTCAGGGTCCCCACAGTCGTCCAGAGGATTCACTGGATTCAACAACTGATGCACCTCATCCAAGATTTCTATTGCAGGGTCATGTAGTGAGTGTTGGTGGAGATGCTCTATTAGAGCATAACAGAGCATCTCCACCCCAATACTGTAAACAACTCTTTTATTGTAGAATAGTTTACCGTTCAATGATCACTGTCCCCACCCAAAAACGTCATTAAACTCCCTTTAAACAAACACTGAAAGACCATTTACGTCTTTACATCTGGACGAGTAATAGTCACTGTCCAAATCCTTAGTAAAAAAAGAAAGCTTCTAAATGGTGTAAAGGACCACTGCAAAATGGACATCAATACAGGAGCGCAGCACGATTTACGCTATCGTGCTACAAGATTTAATGAAAAGAGGTGTTTGCCGGCGTGCGGTGGAGATGCTCTAAGGCCAGTTCAAACGTGCATACCTACTCCTCCTCCTTCCCCCGCACCCCCGCCCGCCAATGATTTCTGTCCAGGCGTCCCTGCTGGGCCATGCGTGGTTCTGGGTAGGGTTTGAGTAATCTTCTAAATGACTTAAATAAATAGCATAAAGGAGATGTTGTTGTGTTCAATTTTAGAAAGTAGACTGGTGGTAGGTATACTTATTGTTCCTGCTTCCCAGATATCATGATGTGAGTTGAAACTTGTCAGGATTGATAGTGAAAGACAACACTTTGCTCAACACTTTGCTCAACACCTAACAATATCACACAACAATTTATAAATAGGCTCTGGACAGAGCTCGCTAGGGGTTGGATCTGCCTTCGCCCTATTGACTCTCTCCATAACCTATTTATAGATTGTTCTGTGGTTTTATGCATTGCCCAATTCTTGTCTTCCAGGATCAATATTTGTCTTGCTTAAGGAAATTATAAAAATTGAATGTTATATTGTCCTTGCCAACTTTGAACCCATGCCAATAGAGAAGCAAGAATTAGTACCTCTCACAACCCTACTTCTTAATGTTTACAACAAAAATATCTTTAATTATATATAAGTATATTGATTGCAAAACATTAGTCAAACCTTGCACATGGCATTGCATGAATGCCTAAATAGAACTTGTTAGACGTAATAAGTGTTTTTTATTCAACCTAGCAAGCTTTGAAATAAGAAATGTATGTTCAAGAAAGTTCCTGAACAATATATATCATCTTATTCAAAGTTGGTTCATAGTAATAGTAATCACTATTGGGTGGTTGTTAGAAACATGTGATTAGTGTTGTGAGGGTAAAATTGAGAGTTTTGAGTCCACGTTTTTATGACTCAGATCTGAATTGACATTTTTTTTTGGGGGTGGGCACTAACACAAACCTGAACTATGAAATTAGTCTTTTGTTAGATTTAGAACTGGCAACAAAAATTGTGGAATACTATTCTTGAGAAAAAAGTGAAGGTCTTTATGTAAGAAAGTTGAATTTTTTATACATATGATAAATACATTAAATTTTATAGTTAAGTATTGTAATAGTTTCATCATTTTAACAATATTTTTGAAAATTCAACAAAAAATTATTTATTTCAAAATGTGTTGTCATTGGTGCTAGAAATTTTAGAAACTTTATTTTAAAGCACTAAATCAAAGTGTCCTTGTAGGTCAACCATCTCCCTTATTTTTTGTCTTCCTTGTCCAATTTTATTAATGAATAAGCTCTTTTGTTTGCCCTTAAGGTTGGTACAACAACTCACATCTCATTTGAATGTCCTCTTATGCATGTTTCTCATGCAAGATTATTTCCATTTTGTATTGTTCAATTTTGAGCAACGATAACAACAATTTTTTTATCTCCAATGATGGTGGAACAACAACTTCAAGAATTATTTTTTATGTTGTTGTTTTGTTTTTTGCAAATTCTTGTAGAATCTAAATAAAGTGATCATGGAATTTTATGTCCATGTTCAAAGATTGGACTTTGGATCCATGTGTATGTCCCAATGTTTCAAGAATTGAACTACATTATTTTGAGAATATTTTTTATGCTAGCAAGTTGTGAGTACATCTACTACATGGTGTTGATATTGCTAGAGGTGCACACAATGTTTTATTTTTATCATCAAATGATTACTTTGCACATATTCATTTGTTGTGGTGTGTTCCTTTTGTTGGAGCTAATGATGAGGTGGTGACAAAAGATCACAAAACTATTGAAACACATGGTATAGAGAAGAAATTTTTATTTTGACTTATTGGCACAAATGACTTTTGCCTTCATCTTGCTCCACAATGATGGTGAATGCAAATTCATGTTTTACCGAAACCCATTGACACATTTATTTACAAATCTTCATCATCCTTGCACACTTGATTTGTAACAACAAATGTAACATTATATTGCAAGTACTTGGAAAACTAGACATTGAACTTATATGTAGTTTTAAGATCTTCCACTATGGATCCTTTAGCCTCCTTTCAAAACCTTGTAGGTCCACCCATTAGGAGGTTTTAACACCAAAACTTGACATCTATAACAAAATATGACTAGTGACCAAACCTAATCATGTAATTGTATTTTCATGTTTTTGTCTCTATTCGTAAACTTGTAACATAAATACAATTACATGACTAAAATCTTCTTGAAAGTGGTTAATCCAAAGTTTTATTAACTTACAATATGAAATCAATATTAGAGAATAAAGGGAAAATGAAATGAAAGGTAGTAGACATAACAACTTGTAAATAAAAAAGTTTACATAAAATTAATGCACACATATGAAACTTTCTTTTTGAATTTTTGATATAAAATATACAATATTGTCTTATTATAATACATAACTTATGTAATCCTTAAATAGGCTTATGTAGACCCTAGGTAGAACCAAATAACCCTTAAATAGTGTAACCCTTAAGAAGGCCTACATAGACCTCAAGAACCTAAGTACCCTTAGGTATTCAAACTAACTATTAAGTAGCATAGGTACCCCTTAGGTAGGTCTATCATGTAGACCTTATGCAACCTAGATAATCCCTATGTAGCTTAAATAGCCCCTAGGTAGCCCATATGAAATCCTAAAGTAACTTAGGTAATCCCTAGGTAGGAATGAGGAAACCTTTAAATAACTTAGGTAACCCTAGGGTAGGTTAAGGTGTTTAAGTTATGCCCCCTATGCTCTTACCTAGTGCACATTTTTAACATAGGTGACCTAGGTTACGTAAGTGAGAACACCTAAATTAGGTAGGTTAAGCTAGGAAACCCAAGTTAGGTCCTAGATTTTGACATGTGGCACCATGTCACATGGATAGGTGTCATGTAACAAATGGCTAAATTAAATGGATATGTAGTGTTATTATTATTTTCAATATTTTAATCCAATGGGCAAGGATGAATAATCATAATAAAAACATGTGGTTTATATAACTTCAATCATGGTCACAAAGGGAATTTATGTTTAAGCACAAAAATATTGTTAATGGGCATATGAGTCTAATTAATCATGTAGTCGTCTTTGGCATTCACTACTACAAACCTAGTCATGGATCTAGTTATATATGTCATCTTTTGGCGTAATCATAACAAAAGAAGCAAATGTGGTTCTTTCCTATAATCCTAATTTGTGCTTCCCACTTTGGTCAAATCTACTAAAAATGCAAAGAAAAGATCATGAGCATCCAAGAACAAGCCAACATCCATCATGAAAAAAAAGGTGTTTTGCAACTAATTTTGCAACTTTATTTTAGAATTGCAATGACCACTTGCAACTCACCATATTTCTACTTGTGAATGCTACCAAACAAACTGCATGAGTTCCAACTAATTATATATACAATAATTCATGACAATTACAACTCAATTTGAATTTTATTGAAACAATTCATTTGCAATTACTATGTAATTCCATTACAACTACATCCATAACGTCATGTTAAAGTTACTCATTTTCATCCATCCATTAAAATTCGACATGTGGCACTATGAACATTTTTGGATTTTTTTTTTTTTTGGAATATTGATCTCCATGGTCTATTATGATTGTTAATGATGGTTCAAGATTATAACACATAAGACAATATAAAAAAATGCCACATGGCATATTAATTGAATTTTGAAAATAAAATAAATATCTATTTTAATAACTAGATGTGTCACTACCTAGCCATAGGTAGGTAGATTGGTGAATCCTAGGACTTACATACCAACACTATGTACCTACATACCTACCTCCCTACATAGGTAGGTAGGAAAATAAAAATAATCTACTTACATAAGTAAGTAAGTAGGTAGGAAAATACAAGATTAGATGAATTAAAGAATAATCATGTAAATTATTGAAAAATGTTCATTACTAAATATGTATTTGGGTATAAAACATCAAGGTATGAAGTGGCATATCCATATGTACACCCAAATTGAATTTTTAATACAATATACACATTGATTTTAATTTCATATTTAAACTAATTAGATACTCCAAATAATTAATTTGTTATTGAGTTTAGATAATTAATGATATGATAATTATTGATGAGCTAATAATTATTTTAATTAATCACTTTAATTCATCATTGAACATCCCCAATTTAAATATTTATTTATTTGTTTATTATTTCAAAATGAGTCATTATTGTTTTTACACATCCGTATTATTCAATTGAGTTAGTTAATTAGTCAATTTAAAACTCATTATATGAATTACACTTATTTATTCAAATTTGTAATCAATTATTTAGCATAATTAATGAGTTGATAATAATTAAGTGAAGTATAGTTAATATTGAACAATCAAATTATTGAAACAATATTTTTTTATAAAATCTTACATATGAAAGTGTATCCTTATTTAATTGTTAGTTGTTGTACAATAATCGCAACATATGTGAACATCAATAGTTCAATTGTGGCATATTAATGGCCATACTAATTACATCAATGAAAATTATAGTCGAAAATTAATTACAAATGTATACCATAATGGGCAATGGAAATGTAGACACGTGGCAAGATCGCATGTATGTACATCAAATATTACTTGTGACATATTTGTTACATCAATGGCACATTTGCAATAATTATCACATAATTACAATGCAACTCTACAAAAAATCAAACATGGTTAACTATGGATGTATGTATGACGCATATATACTATCGTATAAAACACATTTTCAATTCATTTGCAACTATAATACAATAGATTGATTCTCTAACATGGCAACTGACGCATTCCCAAGCCCCTTGTTAGACTCAAAAATGAGTCTAGGATAAAAAACAATGGAAAGGTGAGGGGTTCAGGGCACGCTCCTTGGCTCTTAGCACTTTAAAGGGGTAGAGGGGCGTGTTGGAGCTCCGGGATGGGACTAGGAAAAGTGACAAGCAATTTATTCATTCACTCGGTTCTGCATCTAACCAACCACAAGTTGGTTAGTACTATGTTGCAACACCTTTGCTCCTAGGACAAGCCACGGGTGATGTTGGCCCCACAAGACTCACCACGACTCGGACTTGAGGGAAGCCACCACCTTCACCCATATAATATTCTCTGCGCCTCTCCGCAAGGCCCCCATCCAAATGGCCTTTTTGTCCCAAGACTCCCAAAGGGGAGTTTCAAAACTGTTAATGTTGGACTCCTGCAACTTTGTAGGGCCATAACTTTTTGCGCAAACCTCCGATCGAGATGAGGTCTAAGAAAAGTTGTAGTTTTTGTTGAGAGCTTTCCAATGGTGTATCACACTCCATCTGTACGCACAAAAGTTAGGTCAATTCCCGAATTTTTGTGGTCGGGAGTCAAATTGCCAGTTTGATTCCTGGCCTTTCCTTTTGCCATAACTTGTGTTGTAGATGTCCAAACGGGTCATGCGTGCCCATTTTAAACATTTACACTTCAATAGCTTTCCAATGATATAAAGAACTCCTCTATGCAAAGTGTTTTGACATGTGCAATCGCTCTCTAAAGGTTTGGAAGTCCATAAGGACTCCAACTCCCAAAAGGAGAGCTCATTTGGGAGTGTGAGTCTTCCTTCTCACTCTTCTTGGCCCATGCCCTTGAGACCCTTTTGCTTTGGTCGCAAGCCCAAGGCTAGGGTTGTGACAATAATTTATTTATTAATTATTGTATTTCTAGGGAGATAACTACATACTAGTTATAATACCCAAAAGATAGTTGCACAATAGTTGTATACGAGTTGTTTTTTAAGCTCTAGTTGTAAAACAATGTGGTTTTAGCAGATGCAATTTCTCGAGTGACCATCAAAATTAATGATGAAAAGATAAAAATTTAGATGTCAAATAGTTCCACCCTTAATTCATATAATCGTGTCAAGCTATTTTTTTTATGATGATGATGACATTAAGTTGAATTATCTTTAACATTTGTATGCAAAGCTATTATTGGTTACCGTGTGCATGATGGTTGTTGCTATCACAACATAAGTTTCAAAGGTAAGGCCACTTCATTCCAAATGTAGGTTGTCAATACCACTAATGCAAATGATGTTTTTGCTGCAAGTTTTTTACCAAATTAGTGCAAAATTTTAGTTTATTCCATAATCAAATTAGATTTAAAACAAATTTGCAATTTGTTAATGCCTATGGGGAAATCACTACCACATAGAATGGTGCAATTCTTGCCCTCCTTCATGTTACAATTTTGTAATTCTTAGCTCAAAGCTCACCATAACCTAAAAACAAAAGTACCATATTAGTTTAAAAACCTACCATAACAACTCGTAAATGTCAAACCACCTATATATGGTAATAAACAATTTAATGTGACCTTAAATTATGGAACATTAAAACTTGGTATGATTTGATTGGGGCGAAAGGAAGGTGATTTTTAAATATATTTGGATTCATGGTCCACCCACTTGTCTTTTGCAAACTATATGCATGAACTTAACCATAATTTTTGGTTGACAAGCTACAAGTGATTGCTTTGTAAAAATTAAATAGACAATCAATCTTGTTGTTAATAAAAGAGAACAAGTTTGGGTCTTGACATAAATCATGTTTTGCCATGCTTTGAGTCTTCTATTTCTTCAAATAGTTACACAAAAGCCAAAAGGAATGTTTGATTCCAACAAATGGATGACCAACATAAAGTTTTTCGTAAACAAATGTTCATAATAATTTGACATGGGGTAGTGCTTGTGGTGGATGGTGCAGACAATTAGAAGCACAAGCTTTAATTGCCACATAACAACAAATTTGGGTGAAAACTCTTACTTCTGCTTCTTATGTTCTACATGTCCATTATTAGTTATTGGTTTTTATGTTTGAATTGGTACGTATAGATTTATGAGTTACATAATTTGATGAACTTCATTGCTTTCATGGTCTTAAACATGGACTAGGTAGTTGTACAACATTTTCAACAAGGAACATAAGGAAACATCATCAACATTTGTGCAACATTTAATCATCCACTATTGCTACACCTATATGAAAAGAAACAAAATTGCAAATGGCATTGCATGATGTTTAAAAAATATTGCAAATCAACATTCACGATCATTAACTCAAGCTTGGTAATTGTGTTTCATAAATTGATAATATGAAAGGTATAATGTTATTGTAAGCAATAATGTAACATGTGAATGTACTACGGTTGGATTAAAACAAAAACCTATAGTAGTAGTCTTTTTTTTTCCTAGCTTGTTCATGCATTTTTAAAAAATTCCTAATGGCCCTACACACATAGATGGTAGTGCAAACTAAAGGAAGTTCTCAACAACCTCTAACATTGGCATTATTGAATTAACATCTATTGACCTCCAACTTCTTCCACATTTGTTGTTTATTTGAAAAGTGGTGTTACGATGTTAGCCTCCATTACTACAAGCTACAATGCAAGTTTAAAAACTTTGGTGATACATGTTTCGTCCCATCTTTTGATGATTATTTTTTCATAACTTTCATGTCCATCCATGTTGACTATAACTAGTTGTAATTCCTAGGCTTTAGGTTATTCATATTGAAATTTACATTTGGCTCTTACCCATCATTAAATTTGACCTTTAATGAACCTTAAATCCATGTTTCAATGGTTTTTGTAAGATCACATGCTAGTTATAATTCGTTTTTACAATTTGCAATAACAAAACTCAATAATATGTTTTTATGAACATTTTAAAATCAATCAAACAACCCCTTGTTAATGTCAGCATTCCACCAATCTACAATCCATACCATTTTCTACTTCTTTTCAAACCCTAAAAGTTATATTTAGGATTAAAGGTGAAAAATATATATTTTTTACTAATTTTTTAGTTGGTCCAAAGTTGTCCAAAGGTTTTCATTCAAAATAAAACCCTAACCATCTTTGATGCAACGTTTTCGTTTTGTTGTTTGGTGATAATGTTTTTGGTGTAAAATTAGTAAACACAATTTGTGGTGGAATTACATATCCTTCAACATTAGATGGTACAACCAATATCACCTACCTCTTATCCTCCAAACTTAACATTTACACATGCTTGGTGCCTTTTGGCTCCAATGTTCTTTCACCACCATTAAAAATAAAATGGATTCCAATTTCATCATTGTTTACAACAAATGTTTGTGGAATGCAATATGTTGTTGTTATAAATTTTATAAACCACGATCAAGCCTTGAACAAGTTAATATGGTGGAAATTTGCTTACAATAGTGGTCATCACATAATAAGTCCAACATGTGTATCATTTCATGGATTACTTGGATTATTCTTTTATCACATTGAACCCCCCATGTCCAAGTTTTATGAATTCAAAAGCATAAGATTTTATGATACCTTTGACAATGGGTTGCACAATGTCTAATGAAAGTGGTTGACTATTTTTTTTCATCTCATTATGACACAAGCCATTCATTTCATAATGCAAGATATTCTTCAAGTTTTGGTAAGTTATGTTTAGGATTCTTCACAATTGCCTCACATTTTGCAAACTTAATGTAATTTTCTCTCAACACACCTTTTGTAAACCATTCCCACATTGTACCCCTAGTTAGCTTTGCATACGGACTAGGTGCACCCAATGACTTGTAAACAAATTACAATAGTGTAAAAGTAAATTTATTATTTTTGTTTTTCTTCATTGTGATTATTATTTGGGGTCATAAATGTGGTTGAAACTAGTTTTAATATTTATCTTTTTCTTATACATTTTTGAAGATCTTTTGTTCTGAATATCATTTTTAAAATCTCCTATCAGCTCAAAATCCTCATTTTGTTGTTTTTTACGCCTACCAGCCAAGCTCTTCATTTTTTCATAATAGATGATGTTGCATGTTTGTACTCTTTCCTTGGGAATGAAAAAAGGATGCAATCCTTTTCTTCACAATTTGCATCTTTTTTTCATTCAAAATTGTTGGAAACAAACTAAGAATGAATTATTATTTTTCATCATAAACCATAATTTCAAATTAAGGTGAAACCAAAAGAACACACATAGTTGCTTGAAAGGGAAATTGGGGAATGTGGAATGAAAATTAAATGTGATATTGAAAAGTGGACCAAAATGTTGAAATGAAAATACGAAATCAAAAATAAAAACAAGAAGATTGATTTGAAGATTGTATCTTGGTTGCTACATAACCGTATTGAAAAAAAATTAACCATTATATACCTAACCATGAAAGGTACGTAACGATGTAAATTTTTTTAAAAAATATTCACCTCAATTCAACTCAAAAAAAAAAAATTTTGAAAATTTTATTACAAAAAATTTATAAATAAATAAATATTTGGCAAGAAAACTTTGAAATGGTAAAGGAACTATGATATTAAGTTTAATTAATTGTTGAACTTTGGATCCATATAGATAGATTGTTGTTTTCATTTGTTGGAAATTTTTGTACCCATGCAATAAAGCATTTGGAGGTGTGTACATGGAATTAAATCCAATTTTGAACCAAGTTCAAAAGTTCTTGAATTTGAAAAATGTACTAAAATTGAACTTAAAAGGTCTAGAAATTTGAAAAAAATTAAGTTCAAAGAACCTCCAAATAAATTTTACAGTGTCAAAATCAAGACCACAAGTTCTTTTTAAAAAGCAAGCACAACATAATGAAAGTGACCTTTGATGGTTATCAACACAATTATTAGGATGTGTCCATGGTTAATTTTCAAAATATGAAAGGCCCAATCTTCATATATAACCATTTTGAGAAAAAATTGAAAATGGTGTTTGTTTGATTATAGTGTTTTTCATACAATTGGGAGTAGTGGTTATGTATAAATTGAAATAATCACACATCTTCATTGTTTTTTGGGCGCAAAATTTTGCCAAATGTGAAAAACAAAGAAAAAAGAATCTGATTTTTTTGGGCCACATTTGAATTCTGTTTTTAATCTGGTAGTAGGTTTTTAATAATTATTTTTACTATCTAGACTAGTTTTAAAATAATGCACCATTTAATGTTAAACCTCTCTTAGGATATTAACCAATGATTCAGCATTTGAAATTTGAAAAAAAATCATTGCACACCATTGGTAATAAGTAATAACAATTGGTAAATATTTTTCAAAATGTGGGACGAAATGAAAAACTTCTCAATGTTTACTAGTCTCAATCCCATTATAAGGTAGAACCAACAAATCACATCATAGATCATGGTTCTTTTCCACCCCATAGTAGCTATCTATGCAGATTTCTTGGCTACATATTTATGTACCACAGGTCAATTGATTACAACTTGAATGAGGTCTTTGATTCACCAGATGCCTTTTATTAGGTGAGTATTGTGTTGAGAATCCATCATGTCAACATCAATTGATTTTTCTTGTACATGAATTTCAGTCTTCAAATCGTCTCTTAGGATTTTTGTATTATAGATGGAGGGCATGTTACAACCTAATTTGTTTCCTCTACAAAGGGCGTATGTTTAAAAAAAATGAAGTGGCCACTCCTACGGGCTTTTTTTATGATGTCCATATTATTTTTTATATTAATTTCTTATCACACCTATTAAATATCACAAAGTAAAATAAATCCTTGGGTCTTTACATGGTGTGTAAAACCAAAGCCCCCATGTTTTATTGGAATCGAGCTTGCAAAGCAAAATAGTGCATGAACCTTCATTATGGCCTTGGGGCTTTAAGAGAATTGGGCCAATGTGAGACAAAGTTGAACACAAGCCATTATTTTGGTAGAGTCCTTTGCCCTGAGGTTTTATTTACCATGTTTCAAAATTCATGATCATTAAAATGTGGGGGAGAATGATTTAGTATGGACTTTCTATGTTGCCAACATGTTAAAAAATGTGGATATTCTTTATATGGACTAAATATTTAGTTACTTTAACATGTTGCCCACCTAGTTAATGTGTGGCTTAATTGAAACAATTAAATTAGGGAAGTCACCCAACTTTTAGGCTTGTATAAAATGAATTACAAGGGGAGAGATGACAAAGAGCAAAACATTAAACCACCTCTATTTGTGGGTGTCAATGGTGTGCTCTACATGAGACTTTGCATAAATTTTCCATAAGGTTTGATTGAGTGGATAGATTTAAGCCATTGGTAGTTATTTGGCTTTTGGGTCCTTTTTGTTATGTAATGGGGTTTGTAATTTGATGGGATGTAACAAAGGGTTAAGTAATAAGGTATTATAAGTCAATTGTGTTTATGTACGACTCATTAGAATTATGATGAATAATTTCTAACAAGTCATGGCATAAATTAATGTGCATAACACAAACTAAATGACTTATTAAAAAAGTCATCACATCATTTATTATCGATGATTCAAATTAGATGAATCACAAGATCATGTGTCATCAAGGGTATAAGACTTTTACAACTTTGTTGTTTTAAAAAAAATGATGAATTAGTAAAATGTAAGATTTAAAAACTTTCTTGTTTAATTTCCTATTTTTTAGTATATGAGTGAATGTTGAAAACTAATTGAAAACATCTTTATTTTACTAGAATGAAACTTGATGTGTAATAGTAAACTTTTTATAACATAAACTTAAGATTACAAATTGAAAAAATGTTAATTTATTTGTACATATTTTGTAAAGACGTATAATTCATGATAAGAATGATGACTATGACATATTAAACATGCATAAAAACTAATATGTGAAAATTTGTTTATGAGACACAAAACACATAAATTTTCATAATTATGTAATAAAGTTACATAATTTCAATCTTTTAACTTGTTTGTTCTTCATAACTTCAAATCTTGTGATAATTTACAATATATGCAACACAAGTTTGTTTGGTTCTTCTAAACAAAAGATGGAGAGCATAACCATGCAAGTGCCACAGAAGGTGTCACAATGACATTTACAAAATTTCATATGTTAACATCTTCCCAACATTGGGATCACCTTGTGTGAGCTTGCAAAGGTTTATAATGAGGTGTTTAATGTCTCGGCGACATTGCAACCACCTTGGGTGAACCATCACCCACATTCGACCATGGTAAAAATCCGATTTAAAAAAAAATAAAAAATAAATATATATATTACAAATATACCATGTTTGGACTAAATCAGTCTTTTGGAGTTCAAATCTAACATTTTGGGGCTTAAGCCCACTTTAGGTAAGGGTCCAAAGTCTGAATTCTTAAGAACCAATTTGGATTCATTTGAAGCAAATTGAATCTTTGAGTTGGACCTTGCCTTGGACTATAGCTTGCATCTAGGTTCTTCAAATCATGAGCCCTCCTTTTTAGGTTTTTTTTTTCTACTTAGGGGTTTGAATCAATTAATTTCCCCTCCAAAATGGTGTCATGTAAGTTTAGCCTGAATTTGGCACTTTTTGGTCTTAGACCTTCACTTAAAAGCCATGGGTCCAATTTATGGCTCTCATCCAATAAGATTGCTCTATTTCATTGGACCCTGTACCCTCCTCTAAAATGGGTACTAAGACGCCTCACTCAAAAAAGGTGAAGCTACTAACGTGGTTCAACATGGCCCACTGAAATCTAATATTTTAATTATTTAAATATTTCCTTACCTATTGTTAGGAAGTCCATCTGAAGAGCCATCCCAGTAGGCCCGGCTGGCCTGCTGAGAGCCCAGTAAATATGCACCTCAAACTGTGCACTCAGAATAGGTAGTCGACCTCAATAAATGTCATGTCAACAAACTTTCTCAAAAAAACCTAGACTATGTGAACCCTAATTCCATTTGATTGTTGCTAAATCCAAGGAATGGGCATGTTTGTTGTTGCAAGGTAACTTGGTGTTGATTGTGTGAACGGAGATTTGCTTTTGTACCTTTTGGGAAATATGATGATCAAAATGTGACTCCCTCCATAAGAGAGGTACAATTTTTTATTTTTTTTCCTTAATGAAAGCTTTACTAAAAAGGAAGAAGGATGGGTTTGGGTTTGGAATTTGAGTTTACATATTACATTGTCCCTACTACCCTTTTCTATATTTTAGTGTTGGGAAACAAGATGGGATGTGGTTAATTTTGTTTGAAACTTCTATATACAATTATTGCTTCCAAATTTCGAACCAGAATCATAATAATATCTATTACATTTGGGGATGGGATTCAAGAACCCCCCTTCCCATTTTCAAGGTGGATTGAAAGCAAACATGGTGTTTATTTTGCTAATATTTTTCTAGGCAAAGTGTTTGCTTAATATTGTTTGTTAATCAAGAAGATTGGGGCTTCCTTTCAATGCTAGAACTGGAGCTTAAAAACTCTAGGCTATGAAAGCCAATTGGATATGTTATCCATTTCAGTACTAAAATGCTCAAATGTGTTACTTGGTTGTTCTTATGTAGTACATGTATGTATTTCTGAGTGAATGTTGGTGCATTATTGCATTCCACAATGGTTGTAACTAGCAAAGTTAGAGAAACCATGTGATCTAGTTAAGGACAATAGGTTATGAACAGCACTTGGTCGATTAATCCCTTCAAATAAATGTTAACATACGCAATTAACAACACCTTCTAAGGTCCTGTCATCATTTGTTTGATATTTGGAGTTTGGTGGTGTTGGGATTAACTATTCCAACTTGTAATCATGTATAATGGGCTCTATTCCACACCATGGTTTCAATTTGTTTTTAGAGTCATTATAGAGTATAGTAGCTTAAGGGATTGGGCCCCTAGGTAATAGGCCTATTTTTATAGGAGGAATTTTGAAAGATGTTATTTTGACTTGTGATGAAACTTGAGATTAGTTACAGAGTTACAATATCTTGAAGGATTTTGGTTTTTTTTAGAGGATTTTTTGAAGATTATTTGTTTTGCATGGTGAAATATTTGAGTTTCCATAATTTATTTATTTTGCCTTAAGATACTATTTAATGTAAACGGCAAGGCCACACTGTGACACACCCCTTGTTCTCTAGTGCTCTTGTCCTTTGTAGTTATTTTAGTGTAGGGTAAACCTTTCCAATCTTGTAACCATGTGTAGTGGGCTCTTTGTGACACAATGGTTTCAATTTGTTATCTATTTACTATTTATCCTTTATGGTTATTTAAGTGTAGGGTAAAGCCAGAGGAAGAATGGGAGCTTTACATTTTCTGTAAAACCAATGGAGAAAAATAGAACACCGATTCACAAGGTGGAGGAATAATGAGGCACTATCGCCGTGGCCTCCAGTTACACTACAAACTAATTGATTCTTTTATAACCAAAACCTCACCCATAGCAAGGTGTGTGACCGGCTATAGCCACGCATGCTAACTTCTGAAAGTGGGTGAACTCAGTTTTAAAAGTGAAGCCTACTTGAAAAGTGACTTGTTTTCGGCAGTTTCTTTGGCTTTTGAAATATTTCGATCTGAGTAAAAACTCGTGCAGGTTTTTGTTTTTTTAGTCTAGTTGTAGGTAGCCTTACATAGCATTATGGGAGTGTAAGGAATACAACTTTTGGAAAAGATGTAATGCCTGTGGAGGTGGGCATTATGCTTTTCAAAATGCCCATCAAACATTTGTTTACTTTGTTATTCCCTATGAGACTGAACCCGGGATGTGACACATGGTATCGCAAAGAATTTTTTAAAAAAAAAACCATGGTGATTTTTTTGCCACATAAGAGGGAGCTTTACGCTACATGAAAACAAATTCTCACAACCTTTTAAATGAGAATTACTAACTAAAATTAGACATTGGACTAGAAATTTAGCTTTGTTGACAATAAAAATTCCCAATTTTAAATACTTGATCATATGACCGATTGAGCTAATTTAAGAACAACAATACCCTCTAAGTGGAGGCCTTAACAAAATGAGGGCACACTTCTTAGGTGCTCCCTACACGGAAAGCACATCAACAAATTTCCTAGTGTATTTGGAAGGTATTCCCAAAAGGACAAGGCCTAGGATGAGACAATAGTCAAGTCTAGCCTTGCATTTTGAGAATGTACACCACATGTGGGCTTCACCCATTGCAAAGCACAAGGCGAATATTATCATGGATGTAAAGCTTTGCCCCAATTTTATCTGTTATAGATGAGGCCTCTGAATAAGGCATAAAATTCCTGGACTAGAAGGGCAGTCCTGACGCCAACCTGTAGATCACATGTGAAAGTGGACCCTTGCATTTTGGAATATGCCATTTTCTGCCTTTTCTATAATGCCCTGTTTTTCTCTTCTATTTCTTTTGATCTTGCTATGAGCTTGTATCATGACGAGCAATACTGTTGGGTTGAATTTGCCCATCTTCTAGCCCTTACAAAATAAAGAAAAATTCCAACAAGGGTTTCTGGCAGTTTTTCTTGTGTGATGAATTTTAGTCACTTGGCAAAACTCAAAAAAATAAAAAACCATATATGAATTTCTTTTTACATCTAAAAATTTCACCATTTTTCTATACATTGTTCAAGCAAGTAGCCAGGATATAAATATATTTCAACAAATTTCTACTTTCATAGCTGGTCTATATCCACACATGGCTAAATCTCATTGTGAATGATCATCAAGGTGGCAACTTCATCACAAAATTGAGGGGGAAAATAAACCACTTGTTTAGATGGGTAAGGTTATTGGAACACACATGTTACCAGTGCTTGTGCTGCACTTGGCTCCCGCCTCACACAGGGCTTTACTTTAGTGACATCCGCATCCATGGGCCATACTCTACTATTAAACATAAGTAGATCACAAGGCATAGGAGTTCTTATTATGCCTTCTCTTTACCTTAAGAGTGAGAGGTATCTTTACAATAACAAGTAGACACACACTTTCTGTCCAACTCCTAAGGATAGGCATAAAATCCCTCCTCTTTTCTATAAAGGATATTCATAGATATGGGGTGCCCTCCAAACAAATTTGTGAGAGTGGTTTTTGACCCTGTAAAGCACTAGTAAAACTTTGTTTTGGTGCATGGAGGAACTTGAAAAGGTGAATATTGTGGACAAGGTTGGCAGGGTTAAAATCTGTAACACCAACTCTCTTCCCTGGCAGGTATGAATTCTCATTTGACAATATCTTTTTGTTGGGTAGGAAGCCTAGTCAGGCTACCATCAGCACTCCATTGGTACCATGACAATCACCACCCCTCCAAAACAAAATTCATTCTAAACACTATAAACACCCACAACTGATTATTTGGTAGGGGAGAGCAGCCTTTGCCGTTCAGGGGCTGGTCGGCAAACACCCGGAGAGGGAACGGTCAATATCTGTTCGTTGTTCACCAGTGTACGTATTACCAAATGTTTGGCAAAAGTTTCTACTTTTTGGATTTTTGGCCTCTGTTGTTCAGGGGGGCTCTTCTATGATCAGTCAAAGGTGTAGTTCCAGAATGCTTTTATAAAAAACTTGAATGCCTTTAGGGATTATGGTGTGTGCTAAGGGTATCAAGATGAATAGTTGTGCATGATAGCTTGACTAAAAAAAAAAATCCATGTGTGTGGTGCTGGTTTGGCTGTTTGGAGATGGGTGTTTTTGTGAATGGATTTATAATTTCTTTTTACAAATTGCCAACTTTGAGAACTTTTTTTCATTTTGTAGATTTGTCAGGGTTTGGCAATGGGCGTTGTATGGAACATATTAAAGGGTTTGAGGGTTTGATTTATGGGTGGGGGCTTGCACATTAAACAATTGCAACTCATGACTAAAGGACACAACCCTAAACCCTAAAAAGCACATAGAGTACACATTAGGAAACAACAACATTTATTAACATGCCAAAGGAGGAGCTTCTGCCCAAGTTCCAACATTTTGATTTTCCCCCAATAATTGGGCACAACTCTTAGATAACATCTCTAACAAGTATGTCTTCCCTACCAAAGCACACAGAGGATGAGCTTCTAGTTCTTAATGCAATCTTGTTAAGTTGATTACATGTAGAACATGGAGAGGAGCAACACCTTTGGCACATGTCAAAATAGAGATAGAATAAAGTCAAGATTCAAGATGAAGGCTAGAATTAAATGCAGAGAGGGAGGATCTGATTAGAAAAAAAGGGGTTGAAAAATAAAAGGAATTTAGATTTGAATGTAGAAGCTCCACATTTAGTACATGTCAAAGTAAAGATAGAATAAGGTCGAGGTTCAAGATCACGACTAGGATTAAGGTTAGATGTAGAAGGGGAAGATCTGATTAGAAACAAGGAGTTGATAAAACAAGCAGTAGTAATACCAACCCTTGGACCAAATGTGAAAATAGAGATCATAAACCAGATCTATGTAGAGAGATATAAAGAATATTTGTGTTTTCATTGGTTTGAACATTATGCAAAAGAAAATTCTAAGGTCCAAGCATAGCCAAGACATACCAAATTCCCACAAGCTCAAGCACAACGCAATAAGAGGTTCAACCCCCCACAACTTGCACATACACAACAAATGTCACATTGATGTGGAAAACTTTGAGGATTTCTACGACTCATTGCAGCTATTGGGTTCCTTTTGGAGCATGCATTTGCAAATTTTCCAACCTAAACTCATTTCTTATCTTATTGGGTTGAATTTCGAAAGTCAAGAGGTGTACCTCTACTAGGGCCTAACTTTAAACCTCCAACTCCTTGGAGGCTAGGGTTAGAAGGGGAAAATGATACAAATTGTGTTTCGTAGGTGGAAAAGTTACACCACGAGGCCAACCAACATAAAAAAACATGCCCCCAGAACCTAGAATTATGCCTGTTGAACCTGATGAAGCCTTAATACAAAAAATAGCCCAGTTTAGTCATTCTCTTACAACATTAGTGAAGGGCAAATAGAGAAGTGAAGTTTTGTAGGAAGCCATGGAAGTAGTTGAGCAAGGTACTTGTTTTTTACAAGGGGTTAGTCAAATATTTCACATGTTTATAAGCTCTTTTTTTGACCATTTGAATGGACGCACTCGGAACAAACAAATGGGGCCACCAGGAGTGCTAATGGAAAAGGAAGTTGTAGCAGTTTACAAATAGACTTCAATAATGAAGGAATGTGGTTAGTTAATAACATTTAACCAACTTAAGATAAAGGTTGCAAAAATGATTCAAACAAAGGTGACACCATTCCAAAATGGCATACTTAGAAAAACTTGGTGGTGATGGTTCAAGAATTAACATCCAAATGTGGTGATAAGGTAAGTTAAAGAACTTGAAACATGTAAAGCACAAGGTTTGACAACTATTTGTTACAATAACTTTTACACAAACTTGGTGTCATTGTATAATTTTCATAACTACCTTTTTCTCATCAAATATGGAATTGTGACAAAACAAATGTATAGGCATTTAAACAAGTAAAGGCATAAGTGTTGGCCATGACAAGGTTTAATGTGGTTTATAATACCATCCCAAAATCTAAGGAATGGTTGATTATAAATTGTGTTGTTAATGCAGTAAGTGGGAGTTTATTGAGTTTCTACATCTTCAAAAGGGAACGGTTGAAAAATAATTACATTAAGTTATGCAAACTAAGTACATACATCGTTATGAAAAAAAAGGCATGGATGATTTGTTTTTTGTTTAAAGAATTTTTATCTTTCTTCAAGTGGTTTATTCCAAATGGAATGTCAATGACCAACTGACACTTACTGGTTTTAAACGGCCATGGTAACCACATAACCTTAAAAGGTGTCTAATAAGCCCATGAGTTTTGATTGGACATGATGGGTGGACCATGCTTTAAAATAGGCACTAATAAAAAGGAATATCAAGTTTGATTTTGAGGTGGCATGTATATGGCATGTATATGGATCCAAATGCAATGAACAACAAATTTCAACTTTCAAGTCTCTACACAATAGGGCCAAACAATGAAGGAAATGAAACAAATAACACATCAAATGATTAAGATGAACAAGGGCTAGGGTGATCAAGGTGAATATGGAGAGGAAATTATTGTCACAATTTTTTTCAATATACACACATTAGTTCATCAGTCACGCCCAAGTTGTTCTAACCTAAACCTAAATATTGCACAATGTTAATATGTCGATATGCTTCATAACCCTCCCATGACAAAAGAAAACTTGGTAATAAATCTAGACAACCTTAGTCAAGAACAAGTGTAAGAAGAACAAATTCTTTGAACTTGACTCAAAATACCATGAGAATGCAACAACTATTGTTGCTCCTTCATCTACCTACAAAATAGACTAAAGGAAAGGAGTTATTAATGGACTCATAGTCTCATGTCGTGATTAGTGTTGAATATCTAACAATTATGTGTAAGAAGTCTATGGAAAAAGCAACTATAGAAATAATTTAAAAAGCATGTTACAAGGAAAGGGAAGCAAATAGGGTTAGAAAATCTACAACTTACCTCACTACAAATGAACGATGAACGAACATCTTAACATGTAGCTACTAAAAGTGCAAGAGCAAATTTTGAAGACAATTGGTTTGCAATAGTTGTTAAGGAAATAGAACAACGTTTGTATGAACATCTACAAGCTTCTTGTAGTTAGAGGGCACCATAAATCTCTATGTATCCCTCATAGAAAAGAGGGAGTATCCTCCCCCCCCGCCCCTACCTGACCCCACCGCCCCCACCCAAGGAATTTCGCTTTAAATTTGAGGGATGTTACAAAAGTGGAAGATCCCCAAAAAAATGTATAGTTCACTTTTGTCATGTCCCTTTAAATTGAGGGACCTTATAAAAGTGGAGGATCCCAAAAAAGGGTATCCTTCACTTTTGTAAGGTCCTTCAAATTTGAGGTACCTTACAAAGGTGGAAGATCCCACAAAAAGTATCCTTCTCTTTTACAAGGTCCCTCAAATTTGAAAAGTTCATTACATAGGACAAGGAATAGCTTTTCAACTCTTTCAAGATTCCAAGGCCCACCCTTAGGGCTATTGCCCTTGGCAAGGCCCTCAAATCCTTCAAGAGCCTCAAAACTATTATTACCTTATGCTTAAGAGTGGGTCAGATGATCCATACCACTCTTGAGTAGGTGTAAGAACCATCCCCCTCCTACACCAAGTGCCTTGTTCACTTTTATTAAAAATGTATGGTAATAATGCCCAATGTTATTTCAATTGCCTTTTTAACTGAAAAAAAGAGTCGGGTAAGGCCCCAGAATGTTCCCCAACTGAGTGCCCATGCCCTTCATGTGGAGCCACGGGTTGCTTATTTGGGGAATGCCCTACTCCAAGTCCCTTAATTGACATAAAGTGCAGCGGCATAAGAAATTCATTTTCACATTTCCCCCATGATACCCAGTAGGTACCCATTGGGTATCATGGCAGAAAAATGGACAAAATGAGACAAGGCATTTTGAGAAACAGAAGATGTGGGTTTTCGTTTTTCGGAAATGCCCCACAAGTGTTTATGCTCTGTGACATGACCTGCAAAGACAATAAAATTTGACGAGCTACTATGGAAGGCTAACTCTAGCAGAGTGCCTTGTTGATAAGAAAAGAGCTACCGTGGAAGGCCAATTATGGTCCCCTGTGTGCCTAGGTAAGAAAAAAGAGCTAGTGTCGAAAGCCAACGATGGATAGGTGAGTGCCTTGGTAAGCAAAAAGAACTATGCTGCAAGCCCAAAGTATGGACAAGTCAGTGCATTGGTAGAAAAAAAAGAGCTACCATGAACGGCCAAGTATGGATGAGTGTGCCTTGGTAAAGAAAATGAGCTACCATGAAAGGCCAAGCATGGATGGGCAGGTGGCTTGGCGAGGGAAGAAAAAAAGAGCTACCATGAAAGGCCGAGTATGGAGACAAGTGAGTGCCTTTGTAAGGGGAAGAAAAAGTGCTACTGCAGAAAGCCAAGTATGGATGATTTGATGATGCATTGGTAGGGAAAATGAGCTACCATGTAGCTGAGCATGTAATAGGCTGAGCATGGACAAGTGAGTGCCTTGGTAAGCAAAAAGAGCCTACTATGAAGTGCCAAGCAAGTATATGCACAAGGGAAAGCGCATGCATGCCTTGGGTAAGAAAGAAAAGTTTACACAATGGAAAGCCAGTCATGGACATGTGAATGTCTAGGAGTAAACGAGAGCTAAGGAAGAAGGCCAATTATGGGCAAGTGCCCGTGGTAAATTTTTTTTAAAAAAAAATTTATGGACAAGTTAGAGACTTGCCCATCGGTAGTTAGTGAAGGTTCCGTAAGGTAACAAGGGCTTCCGCGGAAGTAATGCCCTAATGATGGACGACATCCATCGATCCCTCCACAGAGTGGAAGAGGGGGAGGAAGAGGAGGAGGAATTTCATCCTTCCCAAAGAAGGGAGAAACGGACAGACGAAAGGAAAACTACTTACCGAAGTCGAGACTGAAGGCTGATTAGCTGCAAACGAAAGGTGTGAAGACGGCCACCGTGCAGCTGCGTATCGTGGCTGCTCTCTCCTCCTCTCCCCTTTCCGCGCCTCGCCTCGCCCTCGCCTTTCCTCTCCCACAAAAGCAAGCTTCCTTAGCTAGCGCTACGTCCAACACTATCCCCATTGTCCACTGCGCATCGTCCCCTGGTCCCTAACTCTTCTGTGTCGCCGCGCACTGGTCGAACCCAGTGTGCTGTTCTTCGATCGTGTCGTGTCGTGTTTTTTTTTTTTTTTTTTTGATCGCTGCAACTGACATCGAGGATGCTTTGCTTATTGTGGAGTTTGTTGGTTTTCTTTTCTTTTCTGTAGTCTCACAGATTTGTGTTCTTCAATCTTTGGCAAATCGCTCCTTCCTTGAATCTTGCGAGTACCGTTAGACTAGCTCCTGTTAGCATTTCTGTTTTTTTTGTTTCTTTCTCTCATTCAATTGTTCTACTACTGTGAGTCATTGAAATATATCTCTGGAGTGGAGGAAGCTCGCTGGCTGCTCAGGCGCGAACTGGATTTGTTCGGCAAAGCAATGCTGTGCGGCGCCGGTCGATGGATTTGCATTTCCAAGTTGTAGAGTGCCAGTCCTGTAAGGAGAGGAGGTGACGGTGGAGTTTCTTCCTCTTCTTGTCTTCTCGATCGCTTCCCCGTCGCGAACAATAACGATACAGGCATGAGTGTTGGTGTACCGACTCCATCGTCATTGCCCTTTGGAATTCCAACGTAAGTCTTACTCTCTGCAGAGAGCACGGTTGAGAATTGCAGGCCGTGGAAAGCTTTTTTGCCGCTTCTTTCAAGTCTTGAAATAATGCATGCATGCCTGGATTGGAAAGAAGAAGTTTGCTTTTGTGCAAAGCACTATATAGCTCAGATGTGCCGCCACAATTCGGACATGTTTGCTTAGCTTGCGGCGGCAATGGTGACTGCAGCTTCTTTTCTGTTTTCCGCAATGCTGTTGCATCATGAGGTTGATGATGTGGCTCGGTCTCAAAAGGTAGTACAGAATTGTCCACCGTGAAACAGGCTTGAAACATTGTGAAGCTTTGAGCCTAGAAGAACCAGAGTGTGTTCTTGTCCTGAATCATGTCACCAGCTCAACCTCAAGCCACTCATCATCAAAGCCTCGAGACTACTACTACTCTTCTCACGACACAGCAGAAGAAGAAGAGTGGTCAGATTTGGATTCACAAGGCCACTGATCAGCAGGGAATAGTTGTAATCTCAGGCTTTCACAGGAATTTCTGTTCACCATCATGTCTCCATTCGAAGCAAATAATATGCTGTCAGGAGATTGCAATACCATTTCTCAATCATCAAATATTGTGAACAATTCTGGAGAGAAAGAAGAAGAAGAAGGGCTCCGGCACCTCCTGCAGCAGCAGGAGGAAGCTGGGGTTGTTCCTGCACAGTGGAAGTTCAAAGTGCTTGCTACTGTGGAGTGTCACAATTCTTCAACAGATGTGATAGGGGCTATCACATTTGACAAATCGAATGATTTCTTTGCCACTGGTGGAATTGCAAGGAAGATTCGGGTTTATGCTTTTCAGTCCCTAGTTAACAGTCAGAACCATAGCTCTAGCAGCAGTTTGAGAAGTTCCTCTTTCAATTTACCTGGAGAAGCACATGAAGATGAAGAGGACGATGATCAGGATGACATGATGTATGCAGATGCAAAATTTAGCCAAAACCTGGTCAGCAGGAGGAAAAGATCAACAGAGAGGATTGCAAAAGGCTCAGATCATCATGCACGCAGCAGCTGTGTTAAGGAGATTTGCACACCTGCAAAATTGAGCAGCTTGAAATGGCATCTTGAGCAAGACAACATCATCGGATGTGGTGACTATGATGGTGTATTCTCAGAGTGGGATATTGAGAGGCACTTAGCAGTGAGTGAGAAGGATGAGCATAATGGGCAAAGGATTTGGAGCATTGACTACTGCACTGAGATGCCTAGTCTTTGTGCATCAGCTTCTCAGGATGGCACTGTAAGAATGTGGAGCAGGAGCTCAGATCAAAGTGTGGCAGTCCTCCATGCACCTGCTCACAGTCCAGTCTGTTGTGCTGAATTTGCTCCATCCTCCTCCTTTCTTCTAGCACTTGCTTGTGCTGACAGTAATGTGTATGTGAATGATTTGCGCAAGCTCAGTAGCCCTGTCCTCACTCTGAGTCATCACAAACGAGCAGCTAGCTATGTTCGGTTTCTAGGCAGAGATTGTCTTGTATCTGCAGCCATCGACAGCACTCTGAAGCTTTGGGATATCTCTGCTTCTGTCGACCACTGCTTGAATGGTGAGAGTGACAGATTGGACCTAAAGAAAACTCTCCAGCACCCACTGAAGACATTTGGCTATCATCGCAATGCTAGGAATTTTGTGGGTTTGTCTGTGTGGGCAGAAGGTGGGTTGATTGCATGTGGCTCAGAGACCAATGAAGCCTTTGCTTATGATTGTCATCAGGGTGAACCTATACTTCGCCATGATTTTGGTGAAGAGAACTTCCCTGTCCCAGGAGGCTTTGGAGTAAGTGGAAGTGCAGGAAGGAAGGACATGGATGACTGTTTGGTGGAGGATCAGGGCAAATTGATGGTTAGTGCTGTATGCTGGAGGCAGTCGAAGGAATCAGAGTGTACACTGGTAGCTGCAAACTCAGTTGGAATCTTGAGAGTTATCAAAGGGTTTAGAAACTAAATCTCTTTGCACTTAATGATACCACCCTGAATCCCCCAAAGTAGGAACAGTAGAGCACCACCTGAGATTACAAGGGGTCCTCCATGGTTGAGCATACACAATGTCCAAGATTTCTCAGATTTTTTGGTAGCTAGTGGCTGCAAAAGCAGTCAGGGCTTTGCAAAGAGCTTGTAGTGTCATCATAAAGGTAGTAGATTCTGGCTAGTAGTAGTAGGCAACTACCTGAGAAGCAGAGATTTGAGCTTCCTCGGATCACACTGTCTCCACATGATCACCAAGACTTCAGTACTTCAGTTGCTCTGCTTCACCAGATTCTTTGTATGTGACATTCCAAACCCTTGTATCTTTTTACTCTCAGCTACCAGACAACTTGCAAAGGGTAAGCCCTCCATTTTAAACAGTAGTGGAAAAGAATCTTTCTCCCTTTGTTGAGCATCTAAACACAGGTATGCCATGCAGCTGGAGAAGTTGACATTGGCAGTGTATACTGGAAGAGTAGCCAAAAAGATCTGCAAAATCTGGAAATTTCAACAAATGAATTCAAAAAACATGTTGAATGCTGACTGTGTAAACTAAAGTTTATTTGTGCACTTAAATACTTTGACAGAGACTGCTCATGAAAAAATTGTGACTTTATTCATTTCACCAATCTTATTGTCTCATGTTTGGGAGCGCAATAAAATTTGTGATTTCAAATCATTTGGAGAACTTGACAAGCAGACCCATCTCATCATGTTGCTACCCATCTCTATGGTGTCAAACCATAGATAGTATTGTGAGAAGAGTGTATTCCTTGATTTTGGTTACTCTATCTACAAACAAGTATTTGGTTACGAGGCCCTGATGGTTCAGTGCACTGCAATCTATCTACTTGAACAAAAGAACTTTACGAACATTCAATTGATAAACCGGAATGTATGTATTGTCCACCACACAGTTTTTATGCACGGAAATCCTTGGCAGCGGGGCATTACACTTACGAACTAAGGTTCGAGGACGAAATGGCCCACTCTCAGGGCATTCCCCTGTACATAACAACAGTGGAGGAAACCTCCTTTGTTATTTGGCAGACCTTACAAAGTGGTATTTCCAGCTCATGGGGTTGTAACTTGTCACTCATTTCTACCGAAGATCCCATTTGATCATGCCTTACATTGCAAGAGATCTTGCTCACATGGGTGTTACAGGTGAGGAGAACCATGGCAATCAATCGTGGCCACTCCTTATTTGTTACACCGCGGGAAGGCGTTGCTGTCAGGGCATTATACCCTGACAGCAAACGCATTCCCCTATGCATAGAGTGCTAATTAAGCTGGCATCCTCATTCATGCAATGGGTCACTTTTGTTGGCCCTTCACAAAAAAATCTTTATACTTTTAATAGAAGCATTTTCTATCAACATAGGTTTACAGGAGTCCTTCCCATTATTTGGGCCTAGAACAAACTCCAAACTAAACCCAAAGCTGAATTTTAAAAAGGAATTCAACCAAACTTGAAACCTAAAATTTAGGAATTTGAAAAACATGGTTCAAACCTCACTGAAGGTTTCATCAAATTAAAAAATCAATTGGAACCAAAACAAAACAAAAAGTTCTCTTCAAAATTTGGAGGTTAGAACTAATGAATTTTTTTCTTCAATTTTTGGATGTTACACTATTGGTTAACAATTCAAGAAGAATTTAACATTAAATGGCAACATGATAAGTAAAACAATATTTATAGTCCTACTACTATTTGGCAACTTGCAAAACCAAGCCTTTTAAATATAGTAACTAGTTTTCTTTTTGAAATAGAAATAAACGCGTTTTCTTTAATAATTAACTTTGGAACAATGCATGGAAATAAACTTGCTTAAAAAATTATAAATTGAATGGAAATGTAGACCACAAATGAATATAAGACAAAAATTATATATTTTTATTACATAGTTATAAAAACTTATGTTCTATTTGCACAAATAGTCACTCACATATTTATTTTCTATGTATAATTATTATGTCAAATTATTTTTCTTTTATGGATTTCACACATTCACAAAATATGTTAAAACCTTTGAAAATTAAATTTTCAATTCTTTTCACAAGTTTATTTCATAACATTTTTTATCAAATGAAGGTGTTTTCAAAAGTTTTAAACATTCACTTATATATTAATCAAAATAAAACTAAACAAAGAATTTTTTTAAAATCTTACACATCACACAATTCACCATTTGATTCAACATGCACATTAATTTATGTAATGATTTTTTCTAATGAATCACTATGTGTGAATCATAAATAATAACATGAGCAAAACTTTTTTTTTAATTATCATATGTGAATTATGCACATTAACATAAATAACAACTAATTTTCAATGATTCATTAAATCATTATTAAATTGAAAACCCCACCACCTAATAAATTACCAAAGTTAACCTCTAAGTAAACACATAAATAACAAACTATTTACGTCAAATTATAGAGCAATGAGCATCTCATCAAAACTATAACAAGAGTGTCCTAAATTTCTTTTGAAATTGATCCAAATTGTTAAGTTGGCATTTTTTTATAGATTCAATGCTTAGCTTTTTGACTGTGTTTGATTTTTCTTTTAATCTGCCTTTTGATCACTCTTAACTAGTAGGAGTGATCCAATTTAGAAGGGGGCATTTATTAAGGATATCAATGTTTTGTGCATCTGGTCTACTTAGTTAAGAGTTAAGCTTCTCCTAATATATTATGAATCAAAGGCACTGGTGCAAGGTTACCTCTTTTAAGGATGTGCTACAACCTTCAGCCTTTAATATGTAACAATAGGATGCAAGTAGGCTAGTTCCACATGGCACACCTGGGAGAGATATTGACATGCAAACATAATGATGGAATCGATAGGAGAGAAACCAACTAAAGCTAACAAGCTCAATCCATGATGAGCATCGCCTTAAGAGGTGTTACCACCAAGGGTCCATGGCAACCACAAAAACCTTTTAATTCGTGAAATTGAACCATTGTTTCAAGAGGATATACATGTGGATGTCTTCCAACAAGATATTGAATACCACGCATAGCACACAATAATTGCAAATTTCATAGGCACCAAGATTCATGTGCATGGTATTGCAGAATGGGTCACACTAGCTAAGTAACCTGTGAGAATTAGTTACTCCATTACCAAAAACAATTGACTTGTGGAGGTGGCAAGATTATTTATCGTAACCAAGCAACACAAGCCAGTTACTAGACATAGTTGATTGTTCTGAGGATTGAGATGCCCCTATTCATCCATGCAGAAAGCAGATATGAAATGTTCATCCACACAATAAAAGGTTATGAACCAGGTAATAGATGAGAGCTGCAAGGTTACCAAAAAAATCAAGCCACAGAGGCAGCTTGAGCCAGTTACCAGACACAACTGACTGTGATGTGAGGATTGAGATGCCTGTTTTCATCCATGCAGAGATGAATGGATATGCAATGTTCATCCACATAGCAAAGGTTTAAGGACTAGGTAACAAATCAGAGCTGCTTGATAGCTGGGCCCAGGCTGCTCTTCGATGCTCTGGATAGAAAGGCTAGAATCTGGAGCAAAAGAAAAAAAGCTTGAACAGGATCCATACACAAGAGATGGCCCAAAACATCAGATTGTTCTGTTCTTCCATACCAATATTGTACAAAGACAGCTTCAACAAATGCATGTCAAATCATTAATTAAATTTGAAGATTCCATGTTGAAAAATAGAATACTCACAAAGATTTTCTAATTCCTTCAAAAAATTGTTCTTCAGAAAAAAAATTCTAAAACTTTCAACATTTCTGAAAATAAGATGATTAGTGTCAAAGCTGCCAAGCTACTACAACATTAGGTTGCTCCCTATATGCCAGTACAATAAGGTTAAGAACTAAGAACCCTTCCCTTCCTAGTAACATCACCTCATGTTTTTACACACCTTCCAGCTGACCACAAGACTCTCAGAAGACCATCTACCTACTCTAGGCCCTCCTGTGCCTTGACTAGGTAGATAGCCTGTTGTTAAAGCAAGCTTGTAGCCAGGTTCAAGGTGAACTAATACCTAGTCCATGAAGCACCAGCAGAAATGTTTTTGTGTATTTGAGGGCACATTTAGGGCCAGAGTGAACCAGCAGCCACCAATGCACCAGTTGGTCGTTCTGTCCACTGGATGCCTTGCGTTTTTCATTCGGCGCCAGATGGGGTTCATCACAGTCCATTTCTTTTTGCTGCTGATCAATGTATTTTTTTTTTCTTTTTTTTTTTGTTCTTGGCCGTTTTTCCTGGACCTGACCTCACACATACCTACCCTGCTCACTTTTTTACCCTCATAAGTATTGCACCAACCTTAGTACCTTATTTATTATCCCCTACTGACACAACTACCCTAATAACTAGTTATCCTACTGACCTAGCTACTGTACTAACCACCTACCCTACTAACCTAGCTACTCTATTAATTACATACCCTATTAACTTAACCATTAGGTTTAGGGTTGAGACACATAAATTAATTAATAAAATTTTCACAAATGTATAATAATTAATCTAAAGTAGGCTAAATTTGGGGGGGAAATTTTAGGGTTTACACATATGTGAAGTAATACAATTGCATTTTATATCTTTTTCAAAAAGAGTGAAAAAATTAGGTTGGAAAGATCACACAAAGGTAAAAGACATATCTTTTCTTTTGGTTTTGTATGAAATTTATTTGATTATTTTTAAAGATTAATGTATTTTTTTCAATCATTAAATATTTATAGTTTAAAACCTTTGAATTTTGGTTTTTAAATTTTTTCCTATGTTCTTTTAAATTTGTTTATTTTGTATTATATGATTTGTATAATTTGTATAGTTTTTTGGGTTTAGGGCATATATCACTAAAACTTTTTTTTGTTGGGGTTTGTATAGTTAGGGTTGTAATAAGGCTTATCACAAAATATCATTTGGATTTGTAGGGTTATGCTTTATGATTTAATGTATAGGAATTTGGTTCATATGTTTCAAAACTAATATTTTACCTTAACAAATGTCTCAATTATTAATCAAAATTGTTGCCATTGGCATTAAGAATTTTGTTTTAGAATCAATTTTGTATGGAGGAAACCATAGCCCAAATTCTTTGAACATCATGTATTCAAAACACACCTGAAGTCTAATATGGCACAAAGGTTATTATTGTTTCCAAGTAATAAGCACAAAATGTGTGAAATGCAAAAACACAAGATAATGATAATATTAATGTTAAATGCAGGTATTGTAACTAAGCCCCAAAATTCCAGTTGGTAAAGGTAAGTACAAGTGCAAGTATTGCAATTATGCCCCAAAATTCCAGTTGGTAAAGGTAAGTATAAGTCTAGGTATTTCAAGTTGAAATGAAAAAACAAGCCTAAATGCAATACCCATGTTTTAAAAAAACCCATCTAAATGGTTTGGATACCTTTAAGTGAAGACCTAGCCCTAAACACAATATGCATATGCAAAGTCACTTTGAAATAACCCAATCCTAAATGCAATACCTGCATGTTGGGTCACTCCAAAAGGACACATGTAGGGTTTAGGGTTTAGGGTTGTTGGTTATATATATATATTTTTGGTTCTTAGCCGTTTTTCCTTGGACCTAACCTCACACATAGCTACCCTGCTCATTTTTTTACCCTCATAAATATTGCACCAACCTTGATATCTTACTTATTATCCTCTACTGACATAAGTACCCTAATAACTAGTTATCCTATTGACCTAGCTACTGTACTAACCACCTACCCTACTAACATAGTTACCCTATTAATTACATACCCTACTAACTTAACCACTACACTAACTACCTAACCTATTGACCTACCTACCCTACATACACAACCACCCTATTGAATTATGGTTTAGGTTTAGGGCTGAAATACATAAATTAATTAATTAATTTTTCACAAATGTATAGTAATTAATCTAAAGTATGCTAAATTTGGGGGGAAATTTTTAAGGTTTACACATATGTAAAGTAATAGAATTGCATTCTATATCTTCTTCAAAGAAAGAAATTTTAAGTTGGAGAGATTATACAAAGGCAAAAGATATCTTCTCTTTTGGTTTTGTATGAAATTTATTTGAATGTTTTTAAAGATATTCTGCATTATATAATTTGTATAGTTCGTATAGTTTTTTGGGCTTAAGGCATATATCATTAAGGTTTTTTTGGTTAGGGTTTGTATAATTAGGGTTGTAATAAGGCTTAAAGAAATATGTCATTTGGATTTTTAGTTCTTCTTTACATATATATATTCACAATTCAACCTCTTTTCATTTCTTAGTTATTGGATATAGAAAGGGCATCAAGTTTCATGAAGTATACAACCCTAAATAAGGTTTTATATTTTGCACTAATATTTTGTATTCAATATCTCTTTGTATTTTATATTTTTCATACCCATATGCGAATAATGCATTGACTACCCACAACCAGTGTGGGTTTTATGGCTTAAGGCAGGTATTGCATTTTGCACCTTTTAAACAGTGTGCATAAATTATCATTACGTGGGTATTGCTACATGGGGTTTTCAGACATTATGGGTTTAAGGTACAATCCGGGTATTGCATATGTGAACATTTTCAATGATGGGAGGTTTAATAGCTCAATTTGGGTATTGCCAAAGTTTCTTTTAGTATATGGGTTCATTATGCAAGTATTATACATTATGTACAATGGAACAATAGGTATTTTATATCATGATATGGGTGTTGGAATGGGAATTCCATGTCACAACATTGATTTTAAAAGAGCCATGTATGTATTGCATTTTGGGTTTTTGTTCAATGATGAATGTTTATAGAATTATAAATTATCTTGGTGCAGGAATTTGTCCTACTTCCTTCAATCATGGGAAGGGTTCCAAAGTCCCATTCCATTCATGTCTAAAACCCCACCAAGTCCCCTTTCTCAGCAAAGACTTGGTGTGGACATCTGGGATACGCCATGGAGGGCAAAATAAAGTGACCATTCAATTTGTTTATGTTCCATATGCTCGCATTTTGAAATTCTTGGAAGGTGAACGAGGGGATACGAGCACCCCTGTGGAATGGAATGTTTACAAAAACTTTCCAAGCCAAATGGATGTCAAGCAACCAACTATCAAAAACCACCTCGGGCATACACGGTAAACATTTATGGCATTAACCTTTTTAATTTCTTTAATTCATATACCAAAGATGTAATATTTACATTTTGAAAGTTTTTTGGTCTAGGTATCAATGCGGTTATGGACTAGAAGACTATCGAGAAAATTCAACCCACACTCAATCTATTAAACGAGGATGCCTGGCGTCATTTTCAATCAAACGTCTATACACACGACTTGATGTGGCTGAGATCACAATTTATCATAAGGCCCATACACGAATTGATGGGTCATTTGCACATGGTGAGCATGACCCATAGTCCATTTCTCGTATGTCTCGTTATGCTCCACGATGTCATAAGCATTGAAGGACCACATATGGGCCCAACTAAGCTTAGGTTACACGACCAAACAAAGTATAAAGCAATTTGGTGGGAACGTGTGAATGCGGGTCAAAGCATGACACGAAATGATTTCATTCGGTTTCAAGACATTGCATATTTGGATCGGAAACATAAGAAAGGGAGTTGGCGTTTACACACCAACCCTACAATTTCAATTCGGTCTTGGGCTCTCCAACATCCGGAAGATGTGTTCTTTTTCCAAGATGTTGGTGAAATGAATGGGACTCAAGTCCCATTCACCATAGGTATTTAAACACCAACTCAATGTGAGTCCATGCTATCATATGATCACAATGGTGCCATTTTTATGGATGCCACATTTGGCACAAATGACATGAAATTCCATCTATTCACCTTGATGGGGTTTGATGATCATTGCACGGGTGTCCCTTTAGCTTGGATCGTTACAAGTAAGCAAACAGTTGAAGATTTGATCGAATGGTTGAAACCATTAAAAGAGAAGATGTTATCACACATGCCACATTGGAAACCATCATGTTTTCTCGTTGATGATGCACCTCAAGAATTGAAGGCATTACGGTTAATTCTATACCTAGTATTGACTTTGTGTTTGTTTCCTTAAATGTTTTTTAATATCTTTCATAAAAATTTTGGTTACTTCAAATGCATTTTATGGTGTACTAACCCCATCCACTCATGGAGATTTTATTGCATATGTGTCCTTATTAGGGTCGTATGGGGTATGGACAAGGTTCCCATCTACCTTTGTTGTTGGCATGTTTTCAAAGCATGGCGCTTACGTGGTACTGAAAAAATCAAAGATGTGGAAGTGCGGGGTGGAATCCTCCAAGACCTTCATGATGTGATGTACATGTCCATCAATCATGGAAAAACAATTGATGACTTCAAAGAGCGTGGGAGGGTTGCTGTGAGAGAAAGCCTTCATAAACATAAGTCTGGTGATGCGTGGACAAATTATTTCTGGACTTATTACCATCAATTTGGTAAGTGATAATATTTATTATGGTTTAGCATTCAAAATCAGTTTGTATAATGTTATTCATCCTTATGTATTGTGTTTATGCTTGCAGAATTATGGATGGTGGGTGTTCGAAGAGTGCCCCATTCCAACCAAGACACCCAAGCAAACATTGAATCATATCATGGTGCGTTGAATTGTTGGTTCACTCTTGACACAAAAGGCCTTAGAGGGCGTAGGCTTGACTGGTTGGTGTGGCGATCAACAACAACCATTGCACGCCACTACATGCACACATTGGAAATGAAAAAAAAAGGTTTCATAAAAACAACGTTATGGAGGCCATTGTTACACGAAGTGTGGAAAAGGCAACCCTTATTCCATTCACCCATGTGTACCAACCGACCCTTGAGAATGATGGAGCTTGGGCCGTACAGAGCCAACGCCTTCCCAATGTTATTTACATGGTGAAATTCCCATTCACCGAAATGTTTTGTTGCACATGCAAATGGGCATTGCGAGGGAACATGTGTAAACACCAAATTGTGGTCATTCTCACATGCACAGACATTTCGCAAGAGGATATCATTCATTATTGTGGAACATGGTATGGATCACATCGTGGAGGGTTAGGTCACATGTTTGCAGACCCGCGACATATTCCTGATGATATGGAGTCCAATGATGATGACGAGAATGATCATCTTGAAGGTGATGATGGGATCATGAACATGGAGCAAAATGATCTCCCTATGGGTGCCATTGTAGGGGCTAATGACACAATAAATTCATCAACCCCAATGGAAAGGGCTCTTGCACAATTGGCCACTGCAATGCAAGAGATCACAAATGAATGTAAAGAAGGTGATGTGACACTTTGTGAACATGCCACCTCACACATGAAAGTATTGGCATGTAATATTCGTAACATACGCCTCACAAAGGCAAATGCAATTTCACACCCAGGATTGGTGTTACGCCGTGTAGAAAATGGATTGGGAAATTGTGTCAAACGGTTCAAAGATTGGCATGAAACAATGCTCAATCACACAAATGTACGTACTAAACGATGTCATGAATAAATGTTTCAGTTACTAATCAAGATTGTTGCCATTAGCATTAAGAATTTTGTTTTAGAATAAATTTTATATAGAAGAAACCACACCCCAAATTCTTCGAACATCATGTATTCAACACACATGAAGTCTAATATGGCACAAAAGTTATTATTGTTTCCAAGTAATAAGCACAAAATGTGTGAAATGCAAAAACACAAGGAAAATGATAATATTAGTGTTAAATGCAAGTATTGTAACTAGGCCCCAAAATCCCAGTTGGTAAAAGTAAGTACAAGTGCAAGTATTGCAATTATGCCCCAAAATTTTCGTTGGTAAAGGTAAGTACGGATGTAGGTATTGCAATGAATGCCCAAAAATCCAATTGGTAAAGGTAAGTATAAGTTTGGGTATTACAAGTTTAAATGAAAAACCAAACCTAAATGCAATACCCACCTTTCAAAAAACCCATCTAAATGGTTTGGATACCCTTAAGTGAAAACCTAGCCCTAAACACAATATGCACATGCAAAGTCATTTTGATATAACTAAACCCTAAATGCAATACTTGCATTTTAGGTCATTCCGAAAGTACGCATGGGGGGTTCAAACCTCTCTATACGAAGATCTTACCCTACATGCAATACCTGCATTCTGGGCCACTCCCGAAAGTACGGATGTGGGGTTTAAACCTCTTTAGGTGAAGATCCTACCCTAAATGTAAAACCTACATTTTAGGTCATTCCAAAATAATTAATTAATTTCAAAATAATATGCTAACAAAGGTGTGAGGTTGGGTTGTTGATTAGGAGTACCATGATTCTTATTTTATTTCATGAATTTGAAAAAAGGTTGTATTGTTTGTGGAACAAATAGTACAATGACAATTGTGATCAAGCTTATCTTGGTGTATGAATTTTTCATGAAAAAGCTGAACTTGCAATCTATAACATGGAGTAATTATCTTAAATAGTGATTTCAATCACTTATTAAAATAAAAATATATTTAAGTTAATTAATCAAATATCAAATTAATCAATTTGATTTTTAGATCCAACTTTTTATTATCCAAATAAATAAAGTTAAGCCAAATGATTAGTTAATTATTTCAAATAAATGACTGATTATCTAATTTTTGATAATTAATCATTTAAATTATCTGAAATAATGGTCTATTAATTATTTAATTATATGACAAAATTTGTTGATAATTCATGTATTATCAAAAATATTTTATATTCAATTGGGGGGAAATTTTTTGGGTTTAGATATATGTGAAACAATACAATCTTATTCTATATTTTCTTTAAAGAGATTAGGAAAATTAGGTTGGAGTTATCACACAAGGTAAGAAGCAAACCTTATGTGAAAACCAAGCCCTGAATGCAATACAAAGTTTGTTGAGATCAAAACTAAAAAGTTCAAGCTTGAAATTGCTTCAAAGATGTTCATATTATTTCTTTCCCCTTTTAAAGTTGTATACTCATTTCAAAAAACATAAATATATAACATGTGTAATAAGATTTTAAACAATGTTTTGAAAAAAAACAAAGCAAATTATTTTCTACTTTTTTTTGTTTCACATAATAATAAAAATGATCTCTCCCACATATTAGACCTATGTTTGAATCAAATTTTATTTTATATATATATATATATATATATATATATATATAGTAAATAATTTCTTGGTTAAAATAATCATATAGTGGGTCAAAAATATTTTATATTTTATACATATATAACACAAGTCCTTATGTAAACTTTATTTTCTATGATGTATAATATTGATTTAAAAATTGGTCCAAATATATTGTTATTTGTAACACATAATGTATAAATAATCATATTATGGAATTTAACCTGTTGATCCATTTCAATACATATCATATTTTCATATTTATTTATAGTTATATATATATATATATATACCTATGGTTACGTATATTGCGATTTTTAATGAACTTTGTTTTTAATGCGAATTTAAAATTCCTCAAGATTAATATTTAGGTATGAAAATGTTCATAAGCTCTTAGACGTCATGCTAGAGTTTGTGTGGATTTTAAAAGCTTTGTGAGGGCCAAGTTATTATGTAATGTTTTTGACACCTTCAAAAGTTGAAAAATGATTTGACTATCCAAAAAACACAATAGTGTTCATAAAAAAAAAACCAAAAATTTATAACCTTGACAAATTATTAGTTTCAACAAAAGCTCAAACCACTACTAGATAATAATATCAAAATCATATTTTCATTAAGTAATCATAATTACTAAATATCCTATAATCAACTTTGAAGTGCAAAAGAAAAGGAGTAATGAAAACCTTACAAGAAGAAAAATAAGAAAAATAAGCTTTCCAAATTATAAAACGTTTTGTTTTTTGTATTTTTCCTTAGGACCCCTCCTACTTTCAAAGCTCATAACTTTCTTATTTCTTACTCATTTTAAACGATTTAAAGTGTTATAGGAGCGCCATCTGAATTCCTAAAAATCAAATTTGAACTCTAATAGCAAAAAAAAAAACATAAAATGAACTTTCTAGGTGTTTAAGAACCAGCTTTAATAAATAAAAATTGAGTTTTTTTACCCCCTTTACTTTGGGGGGCCATAACTTTCTCATTTTTAATTTGTTTTCAACGATTTTTAGTGCGTTAGATGCGCCAAGAGGAAGGCTTCAAGTTTTATTTGCACACCAAAAGCAACAAAATCCTCCCCTGGCTGTTATATATTAATACGATAGTTGCATATAATGTGCAACTAGGTTGGTCCATGAGGTTTGCAATGGAATGTTTGAACCCATATCCTTTGGCTTCCAATTCTATTTGGCTCAGTATATAACTAGGATGAATAGTTATGTTGAAACCAAATACCAAGTGCCATTGGGGATGAATGAATGAAAAAAGCTTGACCTTTATGAAATGGTCAAACTTGAAAATAAAATCGGATTATTCTAAACCTATTTATATAACCTAAACCTAGCTATTTTTCAATCTACTTAGATACCTAAATAAACCTACTTACTTAATAGGGTTTAATTATTATCTACCCACCTAGGCACCACGTGTCAACATCTTATTAGCCATAAATAAAATGATTTAGATTTTATTAATTAATATTCAAAAAATTTCAAAATAGGTGGGCCTTGATTGTCACGTGTCACCATATAATTAGTGTTAAAATATTGAACACGTGTCAAATGGTCAATGAACGTTCCATGGTGTGCCATGTGTCATCATTTTAGTGGCAAAAATTTTAATGATTAAAATTAATCCCAATGAATTTTTGATTTTGAAAACACAAAAAAATTAAATAATGACATGTGTCCACAAGCTAGTTGTTTAATTTTTAAACATGTGTCATATTTTGATTAGTTGTATGTAGTTGCAAGGAAAGTTGCACATAACGTGCAACTACATTGGATTGGTATATATGTATAAACATGTATACTAACACCGTATATACATGTTGCATACGTAATGTCGCATGCAACTACACAAATTTGCGGTTGCATGTGTCGCATGCAACTGAATTTTAGTTACATTCAACAGTTGCAAAACCCAAAATTTCTAGTAGTGAACCTAAGGTTGTTAAATTGACTAAAATGTGGACATTGATCAAACTAAACAACCTAACCTAAACATGAGTAATAGGTTAGTAAGTTATCTGTTAAGTAACCTAATTAACTACATGATAGGCTACCATTTCAATACATATAGGCCTATTATGTAATTCATTCATTAATGTAAGCCTTCTAAGTTAATATCTTAGATGGTCTATGTAGGTATTGAAGGTGATTGAGTTTATTAAGTAAACCTACTAATCATATAGGTAATATACTAGCCTAGGCCACGAAGCCTAATAAGCATTCATGATAGTTTAATGTCTAATCCTTATTATATTTTAAATTTGAATTAAAAGAATTTATTAAAAAGAAAGCACATTTTTCCATATAATTGTTGTAAGTATATATAATAGAATATGATTCAAATTTAGAGTTTGGGAAACTCTAAATTAATTAATTTTTTTTAAAATAAATTAATAATAAATAAAATAAATCTACGGTGAATTATAGGGGGAATTTTATATGCAAAAAAATGCAATACACATTTTTAAAGAAATTAAAAGAGATTAGCTTGGAAATTAACAAATGGTAAAATACATATCTTCTTTCATGTTTTGTTACAAATTTTATTTAATTATTAAAAAATTATGGCTAAATTTACAAATGCTGAAAGTAAGTATGTGTGTGGATATTGCAAAATTATATGAAACCTTAACCTTAAATGCAATAGCCATATTCATGTTTATTTCAAAATAACCCATAGGTGAATAAGGTAAAACCTACAATGAAAGGGCAACCTTAAATGTAATACCCACATGTGAGGTTGCTTTGAAATACCCAATATGTAGTTTGGGTGCGCCTTTGAATGAAGACCAATGCCTAGATGCAATACCTACAGGCAAGATCATACTAAAATAATCCATAGGTGATTGAAGGAAACCTTATGCTTAAACCCTAAACCCTAAATGTAATACCCGCATATAATGCCATTTCAAAAGTGGTCTGGGTATCAAAAATATGTTTATTTATATACCTAAATTATTTGTTATTCTCAATTAATTTTATGACAAAATGTCGCAACCCTACTTTGGTCAAGTGTGGGGGTGAAGCCCAACACTTGGAAAAAGTGAGGTTTTGGAGTCCTCCGGGACTCGCGAATGTTTAAAACTCAACAACAGGACCCAAAAAACCTCGCATTGGGGTTTTCTTGGTGTCATTGGAAAGGTCTTGAAGCGTAGATATTGAAAATGGCCTTGCATTAGTCATTTGGACATATGTCGCCCAAATTATGGGCAAAAGAAGAGCCGTGAGTCAAACTGGCAATTTGACTCCCGACCACTAAAAGTCGGGAATCGATATCTTTCCGACCTCCGAATGGAATGTGCAATACGTCGTTGCAAAAATCTCGACAAGGGCTACAAGTTTGGTTTAGACCTTGTTGCAATCCAATCTTGCAGTCGAGAGTTATGAGCTCCCAAAATCTCGGGACTCCAACCGAGACAGTTTCGGGACAATTTCGAGACTCCAATTTGGGAGTCCCGGGAAAAAGAGCCATTTGAATGTAGCCTCAACGGGGCGTCGCAGAGTATACTATATCGGGGAAGGTGGTGGCTTCCCCGAGTGCAGGCCGTGGTGAGTCTTGTGGTCCAAAGTGCCCGTGGCTTGTCCCAACACCAAAGGGTGTCCCGAAAAGTGAATTAACCACTTGGGTGGTTTGTTTAGATGCAGATTCAAGCTTGATCAACTAATACCTTTCCTAGTCTAATCCTTGGGCTCCTAACTCGACCCTATACCCCTTTCTACAGATGGAAGTCGGGAGCGTGCCTCCAAGTCTTAACTTCCGCAACTTGACTTTGTGAAACCCTCAAGTTGGTTTCACCCCGTGACTTAGGAGCACATCACAAAATGTAAGTTTTACAATGAATGAAAAAACTAGCAACTATTATGGGACCTATATGCGAATATTGCAAGAGATGAAAAAACCCAGCAACTATTATAGAACTTTATGCGCGTATTGCAACGAATGAAGAATGTCGGCGGTTATTGGTGACCCATATGCGGGTATTGCAAGGAGGTAGCTAATTGCCAACGGCTATTATGGGACTCATATGCGGGCATTGCAATGAATGCAAAATGTTGCGTTGTTAGTTTGGACCTATATGCGGGTATTGCATATTTGAAAATGGCCTTATGGAGTTCATAATAGAAAATGATGTGGGTATTATATGTTTAAAAATGTGTGCATTGTTTTAAAAGTCTTTAAGTGATGTGAATCCTATTATATTAGATGTAAGTATTGCATAATGTTCATTTTGATCTTTGGTTTTATTCTTACATCTTAAGTACTAAAAAAATTTATGATAAAGAAGACATATATGATTAACCATATACCCATCAAACAAATGTGAGTAGAAGATACTATTATATTGATAAAAGATGTACAAAAATGGGTGCATGAAAAATTACTAAAGAACCCAATGAAAAAAAAAAATTGGTTCTCTATAACATATCAAAGGATCGAAGTTCAAAATTGGGTAGTCCAAAAGATAAAAAGGCTACAAAACCTTACTAATTATATAAGGTGAAACCCTAACCCATATCAGTATCTACAATCCCATGTTTATCTCGGTATGCAACTGTTACATTTGTAGCCTTTACCACATGATGAGCAATGTAAAAATGGCGGCGTTGCATTTCAACCTAAACTGCATCTGCAACAAACTAGGCCTTGTTTAGTCCTGAACCCTATTAACACCCAAAAATCACAAAATTAAATCGTAACACACCTTTGATGAAATACAATAAAATAATAATAAACATTGCTTATTATAGTTTCTTACCTTCCATGAATCATTCTAGATTCATGAAAATCCAAAACATCTGCCAACTGTTTTGTTCGACTTGTTTTACTGGACTCTCGATCCCAAATTTTGACATCCCATGTCGTCTTCAATTGTTGTGCATATACACAATGGGTGGATTGGATCATCCCTTATAAATCTTCATCTTTCTCCATATGTGATGTTGCGAGGCACACTGCCCACGCCCCAGGCATTGAGGCCCAACACCTTCAACAATTGTTCTGAAGCTAATCTGACCAAAGCTAGTTTTGGGAATGGTGGACACTGTTTTGCAACAGCTACCAGGTGATTCCACTCGCGTTTTGCTTTGGCACGAGCACGACTAGCAACTTTTTAATCATTTCGCCTTTGCACAGCCATGACATTCCCCAAGATGCGAGCATTCATCTTGGCATGGTCTTGATGTCGAGGACCTCATGTAGAAGTTGAAGGCCTCCCAGATTTGGACTTTTTTGCCACCAAGCTATGCACCTCCTTCCAATGTTTGGTCAACAACCATTTCGCATAGTATGCGATAGTGCAAATGCCAATTTTGCACTTCCATTTCGACCCAACCTTCGTCCATTTCTCGTCTTTCTGAGCCAAATTAGGTGGACAAAGAAGTGCAAGTGGCTGAGAACCCTGCTCAGTTTCCAGTTTCGGACCTAAACCCAAAAATGAGAGTTCAAAAAATACAATGCAAGTATTGCAAAACATAAAATCATAGATTCACATACTACTCTTATAAACATGAACTGTTTTAAGGTATTGCAATAGAAAAATTTTGACAAAACAATTCCCGCACCTTCCAACAAATGATGGAAGGTGCGAATATAATTAAACTTCAAGAAACTTGTATAATTTTATTAATCTATATTTAATTTAATGTCCACAAATTCTAAAACAATTTGTACCAATGCTAACATTGTGTTACAATTGTGATAGAGCACCATTTTGCTCACCAATTTCCTGATCTGATGCAACAACACCTAGGTCACTAATTGTTTCATCTAATGCAGCAACACTTCGGTCATCAATTGCTTCATTTGATGCAACAACATTATGCTGAGCAATTGCCGCATTTGATGCAACAACATTTTGCTGAGCAATTCCAGCATTTGATGCAACAATTCCCACATTTGATGCAACAACATTTTGCTGAACAATTGCTGCATCTGATGCAACAATATTTTGCTCAACAATTGTCGCATCTAATGCACCAACATGTGATTCAACAACTACCTCATCTCTTCTAGCAACATATGGCAGAAGAATCGCCTCATCTGACATAGCAACACTTGGAGGAATTACCTCATTTGATGCAGTAACATCTTACTTATTGACTTCCAACTCACCACCACCGCTTTTCCTTAGTCTTCTTCTCCTACCCATTACAACCTCCAACCTTAAACAAAAAACCACAAGTTATTGCTAAAATGTTAATTCTAATGAACTAAACCATGAGCAAGAATGAAAAAAAAAAAAAAAATCCACCACCAAAGAGGAAGGTGACGACTTTGTTGCCGTCGCCTTCTTCGCAGCAAAACCACAAAGAAAGGCGGAGGTCACCATTTCCTTGTAGCAAAACCATCAAAGAAGGTGGCGGCAGTTGTCGTCTTCTTTTTCTTCAACACAAAGTTACTGCCATCGTCCCCTTCTTCTCTCTGATGCTGCTGCTGCTGCTGTAAAAAAAGGTGTCGGCAGTCACCTTCTTTGCTATGCTACAAGGAGAAAAAAGAAGAAGGCGACAACAGCAAAGCTGCCGTTGCCTTCTTCAATACGATGCCGTCGCCTTCTTCGCTACGCTACCGTCACCTTCTTTGCTGTGCAACGCAACGTAGTAAAATAAGAAAAAGAAGGCGATAGCAGCAATGTTGCCGTTACCTTCTTGTGCTACAGCGCAGCAAAACAACAAGAAGAAGGCGACAGCAGCTTTGCTGTTGCCTTCTTTTTTGTGTCTTTTTGCGCTACAACAAAAAGAAGAAGAACGATGTCGTCGCCTTCTTTAGTCCGCCTTCTTGCACTAAGAAAAGAAGAAGAAGGCAACAGCCTTCTTTGCTGCGCTGTAGTGCAACAAAGGAAGAGGAAGAAAAAGAAGGCGATAACAGCAATGTTGTCGTCGCCTTCTTGCGCTACAGCACATCAAAACAACAAGAAGAAGGTGACGGCAGCTTTGCGGTCGCCTTCTTCTTTGCGCCTTCTTGCGCTATAAAAAAAAGAAGAAGAAGGCAATGGCCTTTTTTGTTGCGTTGCAGCGTAGCAAAGGAAGAGGAAGAAGAAGAAGGCGACGACAGTGTTGCTGCTGTTGCCTTCTTGCGCTGCAGCATAGCAAAACAACAAGAAGAAGGTGACGGCAGCTTTGCCGTCGCCTTCTTTTTTGCGCCTTCTTGCGCTGTCATAAAAAAAGGCGACGGCAGCAACGTTGTCGTCGCCTTGTTTTTTGCGTCTTCTTGCGCTGTAAAAAGAAAAAGAAGAAGGCGACAGCAGCTGCCTTCTTCTTTGCGCCTTCTTGCGCTACACAAAAAAAAAAGGCGACGACAGCTTTCTTGCTGCCGTCGCATTCTTCATTGCGCTGCAGCTCAACAAAGGAAGACGAAGAAGAAGAAGGCAAAAGCATTGCTATCGTTGCCTTCTTTTGTTTTTTCTTGCGCTGCAACAAGAAAATAAGAAAAAGGCTTCGCTACGCTGCGTGTTGCTGCCGTCGCCTTCTTCTGTTTTTTCTTGTGCTGCAACAAGAAAATAAAAAGAAGGCTTCGCTACGCTGCGCTGTAGCGTAGCGTTGCCTTCTTCAAACAAACAAACAAACAAACAAACAAATAAATAAATAAGCATCTTACCTCCTCGTGGGTGCGTGGGTCCCGCTCTGGCTCCACCTGCTCCAACTCTCGCTCCACAACCACAACTTGAACTCCCACGCTCCAGCACCACCGCTCGAGGTCTCTGGAGCTCTAGCGATGGAGTGAGGGGGGGGTGGGGTTGGAAGGTGGTAGGTAGGAGGGGGGAGGTAGGTAGGAGGGAGGTAGGATGAGGGAGGTAGGAGGGGGGATAGGAGGGAGTTGGGTAGGAGGGGGGAGGTAGGTGGTAGGTAGAGAATTTTGGGGCAGAGAGGAGGTGAAAAAAAACCCCTGACGGGCAGGGATGATGTTCATCCGCAAAATGGGTTGAACGAGCTCATCCTCAACTGTTGCATTGGTGGCTGCTGGTTCACTCCAGCCCACATTTAGAGTTATCCGGAAAGTCACCCTGCCTTCACCTTGTCTTTGGGCCTGCTTTCATCCCCCTATCCCCTCTTCCAGTGTTATCAGCAAAGTAAGGAGATTTAATTAAATCCTAGTACGAAATGCTGAAACTCAGGATTTAATGCACAAGGTTCGAGACTAATTAGATTAGGTAGTTGTAGAGGAAGGAGCGGAGAAAATATATGTAAGGGCATTGGAGGTGGTCAAGGAAAAATGAAAGACAGGATGAAACTCAGTTTACCACCAAAATTGGTGGAAATTTTAGTTTGGGTCACAGGTATTTCACTTTGTAAAATTTTCATTAGCAGTTACACATTTAATGCCCTATTATGCCGAAACTGGCCACTCCCCAATCGTGAGACTTTACAGATAATTCTATTATGAAGTGACATTTGTTTTCTACAAAAAGCAGGGCATTTCAAAAATAGAAACAAGAGGGCAATTCATTTTTCGAAATTGTCACCTCTATTTTTCATTTTTTCCGGTGATACCTGGTGCATACGAAAAAAAGAAAAAGAAATTTTTGCATGTGCTTTATGCAGGCTAACACCCTCAGAGCGGGGTGGTTCCTGAAACAAGCACCCTCGCGAGCTTCTTTCGGGAATGCGCCAGTCCAAGGGCACTACCATTCACTTAACGGCCCTATTGGTTCCCGTTCAATTCCTTGGTGGTACACGGTCAGCACACCCAAATTTCAAGTTGGGTAGTAGGCTGGAGGGTAGGTAGGTATGTAGTCAGGTAGGTATGTATTCAGGAAAGTAGGTAGACAAAGAGAGAGAGAGAGAGAGAGAGAGAGAGAGAGCATGGCTGTGGCACCGTTGTGTTCACAGGAGGGCAGTTTGAGAGGATCGCTCGCGTGTGGTGACGAGAATCCGCGACCTTGTTCGCGTGACGACGCTCGCTCTGAACCAAATTCTTTGCGTTCTTTCTTTCTTTCTTTCTTTCTTTCTTTCATTGCTCCAGTTAGTTGCTCTTTCTCGCTGGTGTGTGAAATCCGCAATCGGAATTCGGGCAGCCGAAGAAGTCTGACGAACGACTTATTAGGCGCAAATGGACTCCAAGAAGGAGGAATGTGCAAGGGTTCGCTTGCAGCTCTTGGCTTCTCACCTAAGAGTGAATCAAACCTCCATCTCACGAGAGGTACGTACCTACGTGGAAAACATTCTTCTTCACCAAAGAAACCAAAATCGTGTAATGACGAGTCTTTTTCTTTTCTTTTTTTTGTAACATAGGTATATCGCGTGCACGCTTTTTGCCGAATTCTCTTACAATTGTTGTGCACTTGAAAGACACATCTGCAAACATTGCGCTGCCGCCGCTTTGGCTCGCAATTATGAAGCGTCCGTATAAGGACTGTTGTTGTGGGACCGCCATCCTCTTTTGCCAAGAAAATTCGCCGTAAGCATTATTATTCGAATTTTATTGCACAATATATGCCACAAGGTTGTGGTTATATTTTGCACATGTCAGGGCAGTCACTTGACTGATTTTTGTATTTTGTATTTTTTTTGTTGCCATTCCTATATGTTGAAAAGCAATGTGACAGAAACTCCAGAAACAGATTTTTTGCACAATTCTTTGCCTGGAATTTTCAGCAGATTGTTTGATGCTCATCTACTCCTAGGAGCAGCTGATGAAGTTGTTCGAGATGGTCATGGCAGCTAGGCACTGCTATTATTCCTGCTCAAGGTGATGATGGTCTGGTACTTTGTGAGTGAAACTCATGTCATGAGGTTATAACCAAGTTCATTCTTGTCATGTTAGTTGTGGTTTGCTGATTACCCCTTTCAAAGTGTCGTAATTCTGAAGTGTTATTGGGGAGTTTTTCTCTTCCAATCTCATAGATATGTTTTTTTCCAGTGGCTTTAGTGGATGGATGGTTCTGCATCCAAGTAGTCCCAGCATGTGCTGAAAGGATATTATGTTCAGGGTGCCAGGAGGACCTGACCACTGCTCTCTATGTAGGCCTCTTTATGCCTTTGGCTTAGATAGTTGCTTGTACTTGAGCAAGCTAAATGCAGAAAATGAGGCTTATACCTTGACAAATTTGTTGCTACTTGAAATGAAGATACTATTGACCTTTGACATTTGCTCTGTCTCTGGAGTGCTAACCAACATCATGACCAAGTTTCTGTTGCTTCTGGAAATGTGAGAGAAACCCAGGATGCAGAGTCTAGAATAATTGTTTGCCTGAAATTGGGGTGGATTATTATGTATAGGAGAAGGGCAGAGCCAGAGGCCCTTCCGTGTTTTGAGGTGCCTAGGCATGAGGGTGGTAGAGTGATGGGCACCGAAAACCAAGGAAGGGGCGAGGGCCCTACCCTTGTCCAGTGTGAAAACCTGGCCTAATTTTCAGAGAATGTGTTCGTCCACTTCAGAAGATTTCTTCTATTTCATAAGATCCTGGAAGATTGTTGCTGAGTTCTTGTGCCTAACAATGATATTAGGGCAAGTTTTTACGTATTTTTCAACATCCACCATTGGGAACAGATGAATTCAGTGGGGGAGTCATGCCAGCTAGTCATTGCTATTCATGGTAAAGTGACGGTCTGATACTTTGTGAGTGACACTCATAAGGTTTTGACTGCACTCTAGTCATTCTTGTACTCCTGGAACTATTACAACTGTTCCTGTCAAAGTGCCATCATGGAGTTTTCTCTGCAATCTCATATATAGAGACATACATATTTCATGCGATAATTGCATATTGTGTGGTGCTGAAGATTGCAAACACTCAGCAGTCATTCCATACTGTTGGAAGGGTGTCTTAATTTTGGTGATAGAAAGTGTTCTGAAGTCCTTGTGGTGTGGGATGACAGGCATGTATGGCACGCAGAGATGGTCGGGTGAATTATGGAAGGCCTGCATTGGATGATGCAAGGTTTATGCGTTGTGCCTCTACATCTCAGGTTTAAAGTCTCAGATTTTCCTTCTCTTTTTTTCTTTTGCAATTAGGGTAAATAAAAAAATTGTTCAACCACAATTAGATGCATATTGCCGAGATTGTACATGCTGGTGAATCTTGGAATGTATGTCTGGGCAGTGAGTGCAAATAAACTTACGTAAAATGCTTGGGGATTGTTGAGAGTGGATGCAACAAGCATTACTTGTGGGGTTTGAGTAGGCTCTTGAATGTCTGACGGATTTTACACAGGTGAATCAGTCTGAAGAAGAAGAAGATTCACTGCTAAGTCTGCCAGTTTCAGCCCTTGGGCCAACAGATCTAGTGCAGGCAGCAGATACAGAATCTGCCAAGACAGGCCCTTTGTTCAGTAAGCCAGCAGTGAGAGAAAATGAGCAGGTTGGTGCACCTTTGTTTGCACGTAGTGCAGCCATAGTGCAAGGAGATGATAAGGAGAATTTGACTCTGGTGACAGAAGATCAGTCAGCTCAGCCTCTTGGAGAATGCCTAGGTACTCTTTCTTGGCTCTGAAGAAATATTGGTGCCAGAAAATCTTGAGGAGGGTTGACAGGTGGCTTTTTGTTGATGATTGGCCAATTCCCATGGTTGATCCATTGAAACTGCAGAAAAATGTGGATGGTGTACTCTTTGTTGTGTATGTTGTTGAGGTTCAGAGAATGCTGATGTGGCTCTATGCTCTGCTTTTTAGGTTTTGAGTGGTTTCCCCGCATGGATGTTGTGGAGTCAGGCACAGCATATGTGGTCACTGTTGAACTACCAGGGGTCAATGTTGATGGCATTCGTGTTGAGATTGACCATGGCAGGTATTTATGAACGGACTGTGTGACCCACTTACTAATTCCATGCTTTGTTTTCTGGCACTTAGTTTTGTAGCAGTAAACTAGGATGCTTAATATCACTGGGTACAGTTCAACAGCTGGGGGTTATGGAGGCTGGTATTGGCATATCATAGAGGAATTAGGTGATTATTGGTATTGTCACCAAGAAACTACAAGTAGAGTACTTGTGGTTTCTTAGTTGACTTGTGAGGTTTAAGCTGGTCAAGAGAACAGTTTGGTTGAGAAGGTTCACATGCACACCTCACTCCAGATCTTCTGTTGGCTCTGGATCCCTGAGGCTCTTTTGCCCATCCTCAAAGTGGTTCTGTTGGGGAAGGCTGCACACAACCCTAATTTTTATCCTTCTTATGCTGATGTATTAGTGCCATACTTAATAGGATAAAGCTGTGTCATATGCCAGTGCACTGTTTGTCTACCAATAAGCATGTGATTGCCTTGAAAGAATTATTGTTTGGCAATCCTGCCTCATGGAGTGCACGTGTCTGAGGGTGGTCAATTATGGCCCTGTCAGCCTGATCATAACAGGAAATCGATCAACTGATTGGTGGAAAAGCGGCAATGGCAATGGGGGGGTCTATCATCGTCAGGAACTTGCCCAAGGCCCATACCGTGCAATATGGCACATTCCCAAAAATGGAGATATTGGTGCAGTCACTGCAGACTTCATGTAAGTCATCAATCTTGTGCTTTGTTTTTCACAATATTTTGTTACTGGGAGAACTATTTGGTGTTTACAAACAGGACCTGACTGTTTGGTGGGTTTGGGGAGTATCTGCAGTGATGGGTTTCTACGAGTTTTGGTGCCCAAAACCAAAATGGTTAGGTATCTTTGAGCAATGCTGGCCCCAAATATATGCTTCTTTTGTACAAATTTCTTAGTGTCAAATGACTGCATTCAGTTGAGAATCAAGTGATTGTTTCTTTTCCAATTATTTGGGGATGATGAAGTTTGCTGGCTTTAAAGACTCTCATGCTATGTTACTTTCAAAAGACGCCAATGAGGCCTCCCTACATATTGTTTGTGTATTTCTGTTGTGGTTGCTTTGAGCTCATTTATGGACATATGGTAGTTGTTGATTAGGTGTGTTGTGTGGAATGAAACATTCTTCTGTCATCTGTCTGTTAACAAACTTTGAAATATTCAGGAAGTTTGCAGATGACTGTTGCTGTAGGCTTCTATCATGCAGAAACTCATGCCTGGCCAAATTTTGGACTTTGCTAAGTTGCGTATAATGTCATAAGCATAGATTTAGAGTGTGTTTTTATACAAAGAATTGAGCTCTTGGAAGGACACTTTGTTCTTAAAGTTCTTTGCTAATATGGCTTGCTTATTTTACTCATTTGCCAATTTTTCTTTTTTTCCTCTAGTCTCTCCTTTCTTTTGTGGTGTTGTTCCTATAGGTTATGTGTCCTTAGCTGCCTCATGTCTGAATCTTCCAAATGCTTCTGGACTTGTGGCAGAAACTCCACACAGTTAGTTATTTCATATTATCAATCAGAACGAGCTGTTGACAGGTGCAAAGTCAATGGGAATGTTAGGGTTGCAAGTCACCAAAAACATGTGTTTTTGATGCACAGTGGGCATGTGAGAGATTTTCTTTACTGCATATACTGCAACTTTGTTCTAATTCTTTTCTTTGTTACAGTATATAGCAGGCGTGTGACTTGCTATTTTCAAACTGCTCCTCAGTTTTTCTGAAGTTGCAGTTTCCTCTTTTCCTTGTTTGCTGATATAATGCTGCATCTGGAATCTCTACAATGTATTTTGCGTGTCATCTCTGAATCTTTTTTTCCAAGAACCCATGTAGTCACCAGTCATGTTTGGGTAAAAAGCATCTGTTCAGTATGCCGGATGCCACTTTCACTACCCTTGGTGTAGACCTCTCTATGCTGTAGACTTGGATTCTTGCTGGCAAAGCTGAAATTGAAGCATTCACAAGCTGTTGCAGCCTGAGTGGGTTAGACACTGTTTACTTTGAACAGATTATTACATCCTCATATACACCTACTATGAGGAGCTGATGAAGTCAGTGGGGGAAATGGCAGCTAGTTGGCCCATTTATGTGATAGAATTTCGCCCCCAGTTCAACTAAGTTTAGGATGAATTAGTTCCTGGCGGTGCATGTAAGTTCTAGAAGAAGCGAGCAGTGCCTAAATTATGAAGATGCTGCCACCATCATGTACAGTATTAGTTGAGTGCTAGTTTAGTTACTGTCAACAACATGTGTAGAAGAAACATGTGACAGTGCTTCTCTGTATATATTCAACCCTTGGGGTTCTGGAAAAAATATCTCTTATATCATTTTATCATGGTATCAGAGCTGCTGAAAGCTACAAGTGTAGTGATTTTCTGAGTTTGAAAGCTACAAGGGTAGTGACTTGTTGAGTTTGATGGGAGTTGCTTTGAGTCTATATAGTTAGAACCTGCTGAGAGCTCTACATTGTTGGTTGTAGTTAAGGGACACTATAGTTTTTTCTTTTTTCTATTTTTTAAATTTTCATTTTAGGGTACAGGTAGTCAATATGTGCTCTACATTGTTGGTTGTAGTCAAGCAACACTATAGTTGTTTTTTTTTTTTTTTTTTTTTTGTTTTGGGGTACGGATAGTCAATATGTCTGGACAGGAAAATAGCATAGCTGAGAACAACAAACTAGAAGGGGAGTCAAACTATGCTCTCTGGAAATTTCAGATTCAGACAATCTTGGAATGAGAGTTGTGGGAGTTTGTTCAACCTGATGAGGATGGCACATCATCCATTGTTGTGGTTCTTCTTGATCCCAGAACTATTGATACGATTAAGAGGGCCAAAACAAAAGCTTTGTCCATAATTAAGTTGTCTGTAAAAGATCAAATAGTTCCTTATATTCTCAACATCAAGAATCCTAAAGCATGTTGGGATGTCCTCAAGAGACATTTTGAAATATCTAACAACGCTAGAAGGTTAGTTGTTCATCACAAGTTCTCCAACCTCAGGATCTAGTGTTGCAGATTTTATGTGTACAATCCAAGACATTGTCAACCAATAAAGTCAGTTTGGTGGGTTACTTGATGAGAGCATCATTGTCAACCAGTTAAGTTAATTTGGTGAGCTACACGATGAGAGCATCATTGTTGAGCAAATTGTAAATGCTTTACCATCTAGTTTTGATAGTTTATCTAGAATCATTTCTAGCAAAAGAGACATACCAACTCTTGAGGAAATTGCCATGCATCTCATAATCGTCACCATGATGAAGAAGCTCTTGTCCTCAAGTTTCGAAATGTGCTTCAACAAAGACACAAAGGACCACATGGAGGATTCAACCGCAAAGTTGGCAATAACCATGCTGGAAGCTTCGAAGGACTTGGGAATTCTTCTCTCAAGCTTGGTTATTGTGGTCGTTGTGGGAAATATGGTCATTGGGCAAAAGAATGTCAAACATTAGAGAGAGGTAGATTGCCTACTCTTTAATTGATGAAGAAGATGGGGGTGGTGCTAGTAATGAGCAAAATGATCCAAAGAATGCAAAGACCTTTGAAGCAGCTTTATCAGAAATGGCTTTAGAAATTGGAGATAACACATGGATTGTAGATTTTGAAGCAAGCACACGTGTCACTAGAAATGCTAAAATTCTAGATGAAGTTAGAAAACCAGTAGACCAATACAATGTGAAAACTGCCAACGAGCAAACTCGTGTTGTTCGTGGGCAGGGTGATGTTAATGTCCATTTCCCAAATGGAGAAATAAAGAAAATTAACAATGTTTTTTACATACCTAGACTCACAAAAAATCTATTACCTATAGGAACCATGACAGATCCAAGATTTGTAGTAGTCTTTGATTTTCAAAAATGCTTGTTATTCACAAAAGGTAATTCACCAAAAATTGTAGCTAGAGCAGCTAGAGATCAAATCTCAAGTCTTTACAAGTTGACAACTCATGTTTCCAATGTAGAGCTAAAGTTAGTTGAAAATCTTGAAGAAATCTTTCTGTGGCACAAAAGATTGGGACATCTAAATTTTTAGATTCTATTCCATTTGAGCTCAAGAAACGTAACAATTGGGTTGCCACAATTCACTTGTTTCATCAACATGTGAATGTTGCCAATTGGGAAAGCAGCATAGAGAACAATTTCCAAAGAAGAGTGAGAATTGTGCATTTCAAATTTTGGAATTCATTCACACATATCTATGTGGCCCAGTAAAGCCTTCGTCTTTAAAGGGGTTTAAACTACTTCATCATGTTTACAAATGATTTTTCCAACAAATCATGGGTGTACTTTCTTAAATACAAACATGAAACATTAACAAAGTTCAAATACTTCAAAGTTGAAGTTGAAAAAAAGATTGGTAGGAACATAAAATTCTTTGATTAGATCGAGGGGAGTATCTTTCAATGGAGTTCAACAATCTTTGCAATGTTTTAGGTATTCAGAGACAACTCATTCAAGCATGTTCACCACAACAAATTGGAATGGCATAATGGAAGAATAGGATAATTCTTGACAGAGCTCAAAGTATGGTTTTCGGTTGTAATCTACCAAAAACATTTTGGACTGAAGTTGTCAATGTTACAAACTATCTAGTCAACAAGTCACCTACCAAAGCCAATTCTAGCACTTCCCATGAAGAATTTTTTTCTAGTAAGGTACATGACTTGTCCCATCTCCATGTTTTTGGTTGTGAAGCATATGTAAACATAACTAACAAAGATAGGGAGTCAAAGTTGTCCCCACGAGCCATCAAATGTATATTTGTTGGTTACAATCATTAGTCCAAAACTTATAGGTGTTTCAATCCCATTGTTAGAAAAATTCTCATCACTAGAGACATACATTTCAATGAAGACATGTTCAATCCTGCAAAGAATACTAAGATAAATAGTCAAAACCACAGAGAAAATATAACCATCCAAAGTTTTGGGTCATGCAATTGGACTAGCTCACCATCTCTTAACACTTCCACTAAAATACAAGCTAGAATCCATACACACCCAATTGAGATCTCACCCAGTCATGATGTAGTAGTAGATGATAGTTCATTTGAAAATAGACCATCGTCATAACCTACAAATGTTCCTATGACTATACAACAGTCTAAAGATGACATTGTTCCTCTTACTAATGTACGACAGACTACACAAATCCATAGTACATCAACATGTTATCATTATTCATTGGTGTGAGTGAAACAATCAAAGAACCTCAAAGTTTTAATGAAGCTATCAAAAATCCATGATCGCAAGATGCAATGGACAAAGAAATGAAGTCCATGGAGTCCATACAGAATAATGATACTTGGGATTTAGTGGAATTACTAGTTGGAAAAAAGCCAATTTCTAGCAAGTGGGTTTACAAATTGAAACAAGGGCCAAATCATGTGGAGACTTGCAAAGCAAGACTAGTTACAAAGGAGTGATGAGCAATGTGTTGGGATAGATTTTGAAAAAACAAATTTTCCTATTGTGAAATGGGGAACACTATGGATGATTCTAGCCTTAGCTACCCAATCATATTGGGAATTATTTCACTTAAATGTGAAAACTATTCTTTTGACCAAAGAGATTCCAAGAAAAAATCTACATGACTCAACCTAAGGGATTTGTTGTTGTTGGTCAAGAATATCGCGTGCTTGGTACTCAAAGATAAATGAATATTTAAAAGAACAAGGTTTACATCTTAGTAATGCAAACTACAATTTGTATTATTGTCTCGAAGACGGTCAAGCTATTGTTTTACTCTAATATGTAAAAGATTTATTCGTCATTGAAAATCGTAGGAAGAATATTAATTGGATCAAAAAATAATAGATGCAACATTTTAAGATGACAAATCTAAGAGAAGTGAATTATTATCTTAAATCATATCATATACTTAAAAAAGGGTATTTTTATGTCTCATGAAGATTACACAACCAAAACATTGGATTTGGAGAATGCAACTTTTGTCAAACTCCAATGAGTGAAAATGGTAAGGTTTTTCCTAACATGGGAGCTCTTGAAGTGGATTCATATTTAGAAAACTTCCCTCACTAGCTCTAGAACTTTCTGGGTCTCACTCAAAGCAGGCACTTCTATGAAACATGCCCCATTCATTCATTCATTCATTCATCATATGCACATGCATGTACTAGTAGTACACCAAGTGTTGTTCACACATTGGGTCAAATTCAAGCCAAAATCTTATGCTGCCCAAATTTGTAGCATTTTTCCAACCCAGGATAATTTGGGCAGAATTTTTTTTTAGTCATGCCAAGGAGAGAGCCAAGAAATGCAAACAAAGCATTTTTCCTTGGCATTGCAAATGCTCTTGATGACTTTTAACTGACTAGATTCAACAATTAGGGTATATACCATGGCAACACATACATGCACACACACACCCACACTCCCTCCTGGCTTCAAAAGCTTGAAAAGCTATCCTCTTAAACCATGGTTAACTATTCATGATTGGGAAACTTTTTTATCTTACTAATTCTAGACTGGATATTTCATATTCAATAGTAGATTCATGAGTAAACCACAAGTCCCTCGCTTAGATGTAGCTAAACAAGTGTTTAGGTATCTCAAAGGTATGGCTGATCATGAAATATTTTTTCAGAAGAATGTATCCAAAAAGATTGAAGGTTTTACAAATGACGATCGGGCAAGTGATCAAGAGAGTAGATGATCAACATCTGGATATATGTTTTGGCTTGGATACAATCCCATCACATGGAACAACAAACGGCAACCAACTATGGTCATGAGCTATACAGAAGTTGAGTACAAATCATTAGCAAAAGGATTGAAGAGTCAACATGGCTAAAAAACTCACAATTGAATTGGTGATTTTATAGGAGGTAGAAGCAACAAAAATTTGGTGTGACAATATGAGAAGTCTCAAGTTGCTAAAAACCCAATCCTACATGCCCGCACCAAGCATGTGAAAGTACACTATCACTATGTACATGAACAAGTAGAATTGGGTCGCATTGATCTTGCACATGTATCTTCAAACGATCAGCTTACAGATATGTTCACTAAGCCTTTAGGTAAAGTGACATTTGAACAACTCTTAGCCAAATTAGGAGTAGTCTCAGTGAGCCCTCTTCAAAGATTAAAAGAACAACAGATTTGACTTTATGTCAAATATTGATTGGGTGCAAAAGGAGGTGATAGAATTACGCCCCCAATTCAACTAATTTTAAGATGAACTAGTGGGTGCTCATGACTTTCGGCCACAAAGGCACAAAGCAGGCTTTTTTTTTATTTTAAATTTATTGTTTTTGAAAAGTCCCCCATGAAATCTGTTGCTGGCTGATCTCATTACTGCAACACTTTTCCTCCTTAAATTCTCTTTCTCCCAGGGGTCCGTGTTGTTCACCGTTCCCAGTTCCAAGCAACCTCTGCTCTTTGGAGCAAAGTAAGCAACTTACACTACTCACTCATGAGACTTCCGCCCCCACCACCGCCGCCCTCCCCCACCAAACACACACAACTCTCTTACGCCGGGCTTCATCACAGCCGTGGAAGGTGTTGGGCCGGGCCCGGTCGACCTTATGTGACGAACCCGGCCCGGCACCCCACGGCAAGCTCGGTCGGTGGAAATTCGGCAGTCCAGGAATGCCGGGCCGAGCCTGGTCGGCTTTCTGTGACGAACTCAAACTCCGTCACAGACGTAGTGAATTTATATATAAGATTAGTTCCTAGTGGTGCATGTAAGTTCTAGAAGAAGTGAACTGTGCCTAAATTATTAAGATGTTGCCAATGTCAAGTACATGATTAATTAAATGCTATTTAGTTACTGTCACTGACATGTTTCTTCTAAACATGTCACAATGCTTCTCTGTATATATTCAACCCTTGGGGTTCTGGGAAAAATATCTCTTTTATCATTGTGATGATGGTGATGAACCTGATGCCCACAAGGTTATCTGGGAAGTTACTATGTAGGTAGCTATGTGAGTATGACACTTGGTGGCTACTAGGTAAGTATGTAGATTCATGCAAATGCTTGGTATATGGCTAACCAGTAAATGGCTAAACCCATATTTTACATTGTAAATGGATGAAATCACAAAGTTCAAGTCCCGCAAGTCCCAAGCCAAAGCTTGCTGCCTTAAGAAAGACCAGTATTCTGTTGAAGCGTAAACTAAAACCTGGGCTATGGAAGAGTTTTTGTGATGAGACACTAGCAACTCAAAAGCAGGAAGGGACCCATTTGGACCCTAAACCCTAAACCTTTTGCAGTGGACCCCAAACCCTTCTCATTTGGACCCTAAACCCTAGACCTTGGGACCTTAGACCCTTCTCCTATCCAGACCTGCAGAAGAAGAAGAAGATGGCAAAGATGATGGAGGTAAAGAAATGCCGCATCTTGTCCTAGAGTTTTGGAAGCGTTGAGTAGTTGATGATGAGAAAGAAAGATTTGTATTCAGATTTTCCATTTGTGTTTGTGCTGATGCTTGGTTGGGTCACGTGTCCATCACACACACAGCTCATAAGCAAAGAAAGAAAGAAAGAAGCAAACCTTTTTTTGCATGCAAAAGAACTAATAAGAATTTTGTTCCTTGTGGGAAATGGATCTATCCGGACTCCAGATTGAGCTGGATGCTTACATGTGGTCATGCAATTTCCGGAGCAAGTGCCACATGTATGTCCTACATGTGCTCGCTTGCTCGCTGGCTGCCGATTTTCTTGATTGAAAGCGTCCAGTAGTAGAGCAACAAATCAAGCAACAAGTTAGGTACTAGTTAATTTTCATGTGATCTGTTCTATCTGTTCTTGTCTCTCGATTTTGGTTTTTGGGTTTCCCTGGGAAAATATTCTTTTACTTCTTCTTGATGATCTCTTTCTTTCATTACATGTAAACTTCGGGTTCTGGATTTTTTGTGGCATCGCTGAAGAGAGTTTTCTGGTTTGATCCGGATTCTAGGGTTACTGAGAGCTACTGAGACTGTTGTGGATCTTTTTCCGTGGCTGGATTCGAAAATGGCTTCATTGGCACTCTTGGGTTGTAGGCCTAGATTGCAGTTGCGGAATGTCTGCAGCTCAAATGTGCAGTCTCAGAAGAGATTTTCTTCCACCCATTCGCCTTCGTCAAGCTCGATGTCTAAAGCTGGGTTTTGTCTGCGAGCTTCCTGCGGGAAGAAGATCATCAGCCTGAGAGATTCCTTCTCCATCAGTAATGCCAATCTGAATTCCTCTTCTTCTTCTTCTTCTTCTGGACTGGGTTACTCCTACTGCGGCTTCCATAGCTGCAGCAGCTTAAGGTCACATAACATTGCGAGTCTCTCCGAGCTTCTGCAATTTAAGCAAAGTGGTTATGTGAGGAAAGCTCCCTTACAGACTGTAGGGGCAAGAGCAGCAGCAGCAGCAGCGTCACCTGGCGCATCAAATGATGGGTTAACGAGCTTGATTGTCGCAGTTGGGATCCCCCTGGTTTTAGGTATCATCGACGCTGTGATCAACAACCCATCAACACAGTGGTACAAGGATTTGAAGAAGCCAAGATGGCAGCCACCAAGCTTTCTTTTCGGTGGTGCATGGAGTATCATTTACCCACTCATGGGGCTTGCATCGTGGCTGGTATGGGCAGAGGGTGGCTGGGCAAAACATTCCTACCCTCTCACGTTGTATGGAATTCAGCTGGCTCTCAACCTTCTCTGGCCAGCTCTCTTCTTTGGAATTCGCAATCTGGGACTAGCCTTGGTTGATATTGTTGCTCTGGCAGCTGCCATCATTGCAACCTTGCTTGCATTCAAGCCTGTGAATGAAATTGCTGCAAACCTTTTGAAGCCATACTTGGCCTGGGTGCTGTTTGCCACAGCACTGAATTACAAGCTGTGGGAGTTGAACAAACAAGGATCACCATCAACTCAACCAGCAGCAGCTCCCCAGCAGCAGTACTAGTAGTCATAGCAGGACTAAGCCTATCCTTTTCATGTGTATACAGTTTTTCTCTGATCGAGTTGTGTATCATACTCTCTGCCCTCAAAAATGCTAAGCTTTCTGGATCATCCCTCTCGTGATCTTGCTCTTCTTGTGTATGTGGGAAACTTTCTGGATCATGAATATGTTCCTGTCCTGATCTTCTTGTGTATGTGTAAATTTTGTGGATCATCAAATATGTTCCTGTCCTGACCTTCTTGTGTGCGGGTGAACTTTCTGGATCATGATCATTTCCTCTTCTGATCTAATTGTATGTGTGTAGACTTTCCAGATTATGAATATATTTCCTCTCCGCAACTTTCTTGTGTAAACTTTTTGGATCATGTTTTCTCTCTTGATTTTTTATGTGTGTTTGTGGATATTGTGATATGAGGAAATGTATGCTGTTTGGGAGCTAATATAGCAGGTTGCATTTCAAATCCAACCCACACTATAATGCAAAAACAAAAATGCAAAGTGTATGATTTTTTTCAGAAGCAGTGCAGGAGTGTGACTACTACCATTACTGGAGTGATAACATTAGAACTGCAAAGAGTTTTAAACCCCACCTTTGAAATGAGGGAGTAGGCAATGTCTTATGGGAAGTGGCTCTCAGTCACTGCAGCTATGGCTACCACCAAAAGTCTTTTCTTCAACAACAAAAGCACAAGCACCTAGGAGAGCTGTGGGTTTTTGAGTGCTAGTCTCACAAGACATAATATATTGCTGGGGTCTTGAGCTGGGTTTTTCACCTCCTAAACAAACCCCAACGAACCGGTCTACTGGGTTTTGGACCTCCACAGCCCACTCCCATTGAACCAGTCTAATGAGTTGGGAACTGGGTTTTTGACCTCCTCAACCAACTCCCATTGAACCAATTTAATGAATCAATGGAAATTGCAAAGATGGGGCTCTTCCTCTCTAGCTTGTTAGCTATCAAATGTCACCAGGAATAGTTTTACAAAATGCATTTGAAACTTAGGTTTCTTGAGACTTAAGTACCCATTGAAACATCACGCAGGAAGTTAGGGGTTTAGAATTGATCATACAAATTAAGGTTTTAACAATCCACATTTTTGTGACCATGTGAAAAGCTCATCTATTATGGACAATTAATCCCTTTTTTGACAGTAATTTTTTCCACAAACATTAATGCAGACCAAATATTCTGTGTGCCTTGACTTTAAGAAATGAAATTGCACAAAGACTATGTAGGCTATATGGTTCCTGTGGAAAACTTATCGATTTATTCATTGGAGATTAAAGTCAGAATTATCCCATCACACAAGCCCATTAGTTTTTCAGAAGGGCTTTGTGGTGTGGAGGTCCTTAGAGCAGGTCCACACACTATCTGGGCGTCTACCTGCATCTATCACATCCAACATTAGGTGTTAATTGTTTCCTGAGCCCCACCCACAAACATGCAAAATTGGATGGTTTAAGGCACGCTTTACACTAGGAGTCAGGGCCAAAAACTCTTGGAGCCAACTTTGAGCATTTTTGGGTTGCAAATTGGCCCCAAGAGTTGCAAATTGGCCTCCCAAATTTTATGGTATCCTTTTTTCAGCCTTGGGACCAATGCAAGGCCATAAAGTTCAGCATTTATTAGTACTTGGGGCAAATTGAAAAGTTTTTTTCTATTTCAATTTTGACTTCTGAAAACTCTTTAGATTGTGCTCCAAGCATTTTTCTTCATGGTCCAAACATTTTCATTTTTGGAACTGCTTCGCTTATGGTCCAAATAATTTTGCTTCTGGTTCAGGCTTGGACTCATAATTCAAGCATTTTTGCTTCTGGTACAGGCTTCCTTTTATGCTTCAAACAATTTTGTTTATGGTTGAGGCTTGGTCTTATAGGCAGTTCAAGCATTTTTGCTTATGGTTGAGACTTGGTCTTACAGTTCAATCATTTTTGCTCATGGTTGAGGGTTGGTCTTATGGTCCAAACAATTTTGTTTATGGTCCAAGATTATCGTATGGTCTAAACACTTTTGCTTACGGTCCAAGCCTAAGCTCTTGATCCAAGCATTTTTGCTTATGGTTAAGGTTTGGTTTTATGATTCAAACACTTTTGCTTATGGTTGAAGCTTGGTCTTATAGTTTAAACACTTTTATTTATGGTCCAAGCTTAGTCATATGGTCTGAACAATTTTTCTTATGTTTGAGCTTGGTCCGCACCCCTTTGGACCTTTCGCATGCCTTAATCAATTCCAACTATCAATAACAATTCAGGTTGAAAATATCCTTAGACCCGGACCCAATAAGTCCTAAATTTTTTATTAAAAAAGTTAACCTGAACTCAACAATTTCTCTAAAAAACCTGACCCAGCCAACACCAGAGGGCACCTTATATTTATGAATATCCCTCCTAGAAAAAAGGACAGAGCTTTCACCCACCCCTGCTTCTAGTAGGTGTAAGTCCTTCCCACTCTTAATGAGTAGCTGTAACAACCCTCGTCTTGTTATGCTCTCATTTGAGTACCTATGTAGAGGCTCATGATAACTTTTGCCTTGTGCCTTATGATTGGTAAAGCCCACTGGTGGAGGACATCCCCAAAATGTGGGGCCCAACTTGGCTACTGCCTTGTCATAGACCCCATGCATTTTGGGAATGGCCCCACCCTGGGGCTTTCTGCAAACATAATCTTGATCAGTAGGTAGCTGGTTGGAAACCCATTGAAGAGAGTAGGGTCAATCTAGGATTAGGACTTCTGCAGCACATCATGCAATAAAAGGAAAAATGCAAGAAACCATGCTGAACAAACTACAGGGGCCGAGAGAGAGAGAGAGAACTTTGTAGTATGGAGGTATTTAACAGGGGACTATTTCCACATTTTCAAGAGGGCTTTTGACCCATATTTGTCTGCTTATTGAATCAAGAGGGATGATGACTTAACTTCTTCTTCAGCAAAGCCTGCAGCCAGCAACACCCAACATTCTGTGCAAGGATGATGAAACCTGAAACCTCATCTGGAACATAATTGGTTCCTTTGCCCCTCAGTGACCCACTTTGGGTTTTGCTCTTCTGGCTGGGACTTAGGTCCTCTCTCCTTGTTCTTCCTTTACCCCTTGGCTGGGTGTTTTGTTTAATGGAGCTTGCCAGGGTTTCATCATCACATCTTGTTAGACATTGTAGTTATTCGTGAAGCCACCAAAACTCAGCACCAGAACCCCCATACTTTGGTTGAGACTGGTGTTGAAAATGCAGACGTGGTCTATCAGACTAGGCATGAAACAGCAAAGGGGAATAAACTGGGGATGACTTTAATGATAACATTATTACAGAGTTGTTTTCTTGGCCAAATTCACTGGAAAAGAAGGGGCTACTTTAGGAAATCAAGATCTTGAGATGGTAGGATACAATGAACTGACACAAGAATCTCTGAAAAGAAAATTTGCATGAGTTTGTGATGCCGCAAAATAACCAACCAGCCAAAATCTAGCGAGTGCCAATTACGTGTCTTCTTAAAGCACCTTGAGGTAGTATGCCAGCCTTTGGGAGTGGGTCCTGTGTCCACCAAAGAAATTTGAACCCAGGTGTGTGCGGATGCTGGAGAGGAGCACAATGCCCAACCTTCTGTGCAACTCCTGAATGGTTTGGTCTCCTTCCTGGGAAGAAGATTATCTTGAAGCTCTCACATTTGGAAGCTCAAGTGTCTCTTTTGTGTTTCTCTGGTCCCAGAATGAACAACCCTCAGTCAGGATCATGTCCTGATACTTGCTGGTTTCAAGAACTTGAGCTTCTAAAGTGGTTATGTTGAAAGTCTCGGAAGATGTTGAAATTCACTGGAAAAATATGAATATTGGTGACAAGCATTTGGCTTGGTTGGAGTTAACAGTTTGTCTCTGAACTATCTACAACTGGTGGGGAAATATACCAGTGTTAGGATGGTTCTCAAAATCAAAGAACCAACCCTAAACTGCTGAACCTTTTGCTGGTTCTTTCATGAGAACTGCCAAATTTCCGAAAATTTTCGAAAGCCCAAAACTGGATGTTCTTGTGACTGTAAAAAGCTAAAGAACCTGAGGTTCTAAGATTCTGATTTTTCAAAAACAAAACTGGAAGTACTGAGGGTTCTTTGGTTTTAAAACCTTGAACCAGAGGTTTTTTAAAAAATCAAAAAACTGCACAGTAGTGGAACATACTGAACATATGTGTTGCCTTGGATCCAAGTGCCTCCTTCATACTGTATATATACTACAGTACCTGAACCCTAAAACTAAGATGCTTATGATTGTTTGGAGAAGCTAATGTCCTGAATTACACAAGGCCAAAGAAATTCATCACAAGTGCTCTGTCCAGATTGATCAGACAACCTAAACAAACCACTAGGGGCCCATTTAACTTAAAATGGAGGTGGAGGGCTCATTTTCAATGTGAATCATAATGATGTTGACACATGCATTATTGCATTGCTGACTTGTTTTCATGCAATATCAAACATAATTGCAAACAAGGATGCAAGTTGAAAAATAGCTCATGGAGCTTAAACCATCCATAAGGATTGATATAAGCAACATGATTGGTGGTGAAGCCCTATTGCGAACAAATTTTGTGCATTTTGAAAAATCAAGTTTGAAAACCATTTAGTTTTGACTCTTGTCATGTGCTACCACATTGGCACCTACACATATCATTGTCAACACACACACAAATCAAATAACAACACGATACCCAAAATAGCACATCAACCCAAATCAAAAGAACTCACCTGCAAACAATGGAATACATGAATCCAAGTCCAAAACACAAAAACAATATGAAATCACACAAGATCTGTAAATGAAAAATTGTGAAAACATAGAAAAATTGCAAATTAGAAAAGCACATAGAATAGAAAAGCATATACAAAATAACACATCAACTCAAATCAAAAGAACTCACTTGCAATAATAGAATGCAAGAATATAAATCTAAATCATAGCAAAATATGAAACCACACAAGATGTGCAAATTGTGACAATACAAAAAAGAAATGCAAATTAAAAAAACATAATGTCCTTAAATCTCAAATCACCAAAAGTGATTTGAAATCACGCAACAAAAGATTATATCCCAAAACATGAAAAAGCTTGAACTTGTTCACATTGGAACTAGTTTGTAATTAAACTAATTGCTAAACAAAATCAGCCTAACTAATTAGAATTAGGCCTAGTTAAGCTAGACTTAATCCTACAACTAAATAATAATCCCTACGAGTTGTCATGCACTACCACATTGGCACGTACGCAATTGTTGTTAACACAAGCAAAAGTCAAATAACAACATGATACCCAAATTAACGCATCAACCCAAATCACCATACTATTTTTGGGGCTAAAGTCGCCCTAAGCCAAATAACAACATAAAAAATATTTGATGTGAAATCCACCATGAATGAACATTTTGGTTCTAAGGTGAAAAGAGGCCCATCATTATTCGCCTAATTGCAAGCCCCCAAATTCTTTGGCCAAATGTGAAACATGCATTGGGAAAAAATTAAAAAGACCCCTTACTATCAAACCATGAAAATAGGTACCTAGGTCAATTGAATGCATCATGGGCAAAATTATTTATCAACTAATACTTCATGCAAAGGTGGCGTGAAGCATCCCATGTGCCAACCCTTGGAACACCAATCACAAATCAACATGGTGGCAGCCCCCATGGCTTGCCCACACAACATACAACAAAGTCTAGTAGGAACAATTGTCAAAAAAAGGTCAATCTAACCATCCACATGGGGAAAATGACATGGCACACAGTTATGCCCATGGTCCTTTTGTGTTTGACCATCTTGGCCCTCCAACAACATTCTAGAAGTAATACCTTCCGCACCCTCAAAATGATATGTCATATAATGATGTCCAAGGTAGTTGGTGCAATTTTTTGCAAATACACATTTCTTAGCTCAAACCTATGAACCTGAAGTCAATAACCACCTCCATGTACATTGGCATATCAAATAATATCCTAGTGTTAAACAATTCCCAAGTTTTCCATTCCATAAGCATCACACCCTAGAATTCGTTACTCATATGTTTAAATCCACAATTAAAGATCATCCAAATTCACTATTGCCATTGAACCTATATTCCATGGCTAACCATGGTACCTATAGGTCCTAATCTTTAGTATGGACCTTTTGGCATATTTACATAATCTTCATTTCAATGTTTGCACCATTCATTCAACTAACTTATCTACCTCAAGATGTTTTGTGAAGTAGTTTAATGATCAATTAATGCCTTTCAAACAACTTTTGAAAATCCCCACAAAATTTTGTACCTTGGTTGGTGAAAACTTTGACTAGAGCACCAAACCTACTTAGCACCTTATTCCAAAATGCATATGCACCTCCCTTGTTGTTCAAATTTAGCAATAGCACCAACTCCAACCACTTGGAAAAATGTTCAATCATAACCAAAACATATCGGTTATGTCGAGTTGTCAAACTCAATGGGCCGGAGAATCCAAATTTCATCAATAATATAACCCCATAATTGGCAAAGGTTGTCAATGAGGTGTAGGTCCATTGAATGATGCATAAATACAATCACACACCATAAATCAAAAAATGAATTACTAAACGTGTAGTTACATCTTCACCACTAGTATTGTGTTTGGAGCAAATTATGTGTGCGTTGGATCCCAAAATGACCCAACTCCTCATGAACATGTTATACAAGGCCCTCATGTTGTTTTGGGCAAGATATTATTCGTATTCATCCATTTGTCCACACCTAGGGATTGTTATTTAATGAGCACGTGAACATGAGCATAAAAAAATATTCTTAGCCATGTCAAAGGTATATTCTTTGACATATATAATCAACATGGACAAATATTCTTTTACACGTACAAAAATATTATCGTCATCTGATCCATGTGGAATTGCCACGTGGCATTCCATGGCTATAATGACAAACAATTTGGATGGTTGCAATGTTGATTATTAATAAAAACCTCCTAAAATGGACAACATTTGAACACAATTAACATTTAATAAAATATTTGCAAGCAGATTTTGTGGCTATTGTGGCCTTTGTAGCTATTATGACATTTGTAAATCTTTATAAATCAAAAGTCGCATGCAAATGGTTTATTATGCATTCGTGATAGAAATTAAGCCACATATTAACTAGACATCTATAAAAACATGATAATCAAATATGTGTGCAATTATGGAATTATTTTTTCTTTTGGGTTGGAAAGGATCAATCAAAGTAACCCAATTATCAATTTATTTTTCCATTCAGAAGATGTCACAATATCCCTATCCTTGTTGAACATTTGTACCCCTCTATGGAAAAAAAAAAGTTGAAGAATGTAAATGTAGAGTACCAAATAAAGGTTAGATATTGGGCACCCTATAATCACTTGTAGGACTACAAGATATATGGGATTGTCATATAGATGTTTATATCAAAGTTCTTGAACAATTTGTGACAACCACCTAAGGACCATCCATGGTTAGCAAAATTGATGAATCAAAAATTTAGAACATGATTTCACCGACAATGTGACTACCTCCTCGAATTCCAAGTGGACAAGAAACTCAACAACTCAATCTTGGAACAAAATTGACCAAGGAACACAAACAATGCAAAGGATGATCCACACGAATCACCAGCACTAACTTATAAAAGATAGATGGACCAACTAGTGTCGGCCAATACCTTACCACAATGGAGGACAAATGATCAAATTCCTCAACATGCTTGAAAGAAGCAATAACAAATTTAGATCATATATTGATAGATTCCGAACAAAACACATCGCCAAGTAGTCTAATGTAAAAAACAAGTCCAATTGAAAAGAACCAAAGACCAATGGAACTTGGTTTTGCTTGGTATGTATGTTATAGAATTTGGTGACATCATTGATATTTTGAACAATAAGGAAGGTGACAAATTTGTCCCAACAAAGAGGATCGTCCACAAGATAGGTGTGTAATGGATTAAAAACAATTATGCATGTTTTTTTGCTAATGCAAGATGTGTAAAATTATGTAAGTATGTGTTGCATATTTTTTGTGAAGGTCCATAAAATGAAATACAAGAGTGAATAAGAATAATCTATGAACAATTTTTGAGGGTCAATTGCATTCCACAAAAAATAAATGCATGTATCTACTTTGGTTGATTATAAGGTTAATCTTTAGTTGGATTATATAGTGCACATAATCTACTTAATTCCAATGTCCAGGAGGAGTATGAATATTTATAGTATCATTTGAAATTGAAATTTCTAAACATCTAACAGCCTACAGAAAAATCACACACCACAATATTTTTAAAAGGAGTCTTGTAAGAAAATCTATAGATACAATTGTATAATAGACTAACTCTAGGGTCATAACTGAATCAATGCAATGCCCATCAAAAAATATATATTTTGAGCAATGGAAGAAGTGATGTAATCATGAAACTATTATATCCTCTCAATGTGCATACACTAAGGCTAAAGGTGAATGAACACCCAAAAAAAAATGATGACAATGAATAAAGGCTAGCGGTTTTCAAATGGATGTAACTAGTTAAAATAAAATAACAATAAAAAAAAGTCTCAAGAGTAATTTAAATTCAATTACAAGAAAACAAGAGATTGGTCAAGTTGTTTTGGAAAAAAAAATCTACATGTATAAAATGTCATTGAACTCAACAAAAAACATGGTCAATTTGTCCAATAACATAGGGAACAATGCTATTGCATTTGGTTGGGATTATAACATCTCTATGGAAGGATGGTATAAACAATATTTTTTTCATTTTTTTCCCCAAAGTATGGAGTAGGATTAATGGTATGAGGGCCACAATGAACTAGCACCCATGAGTGCACCATGAAGGATGAATGGTGAGTGGACATGAAACAATTTTTAGTTGGGTTCCAATTATTTAGCCAATCATGGTGGTTAGTTCAGTTGCTTTCATTTCTACCTAACTATTGACAACCCACAAGCAAGTTGTTAATAGGAAGGTAGTAAAAAAGTCCTTACCTATGTATGAACCATATATTCACCTAGGTAGTTATTTATTTTCCTACCTATCTACATATGAAACCTATTTCCTACAAAATTGATTACCAAGGTGAAACCAAATATTAACTCAATAAACGTTCATCCATAAGTGAGTAATAATGGGCATGCAGTGGATGGTGTGTTGGTGGGTGCTAGTTCATTATGGCCCAGTGTGAAAGCATGTAAACAATTTGAAATGGACACATATTATAGGTATTAGTGGAGAATTATTTCCTTATGGTCGGCACTAACCATAAAAGAAATGATTTCAAACTTATGCCTTGATGGCTTTAAATATAAATGGCCAATTTTTTGGCTAATGGTCGATGCCGACCACAAAAGAAAGTTGTTTCGGCACATGCCAATATTTTACCTTGTGATCAACATTGACCATAGAAGAATTGATTTCAAACTTATGCCTTGATGGATTTAGATATAAATGGCCAATTTCTTGGCTAATGGTCGATGCCGACCACAAAAGAAAGTTGTTCCAGCACATGCCAATATTTTACCTTGTGGTTAGCATTGACCATAGAAGAAATGATTTCAAACTTATGCCTTGATGGCTACAAATATGAAATGCCAATTTTGTTGCTAATGGTCAGCACCAACCATAGAAGAAAATTGTTGCAGCAAATGCTTAATATTTTACCTTATGGTTAGCGTGGACCATCAAAGAAATTGAAGTTGGATTTCTTATGAATTTAAAAGGGATTTTTTATGAATTGAAGATGAAGCTTCGATGAGTGCAGGTTGTGGAGACTATAAACTCAATAAGAGGGATATGGGAATGAATGTTAGATGGAGGGAGATAATGCTTAAAGTGAATTTCCCAATTATTAGGTTTTGATCATGTATTCACATTACTAGAATGGGACGAAATGGAATAAAAGCGATATTAGTCACAATAAGAAATGAACTCAATTCGAATTTAAAATTGAAACACAACATTGAAAATTTTTGTATTGCAAAGGAGGCAATATGAAACACATTACAAGATTTGGAATCTAGAAATGAACTCACCTCCCAACAAAAGGACCTTCAAATGACGGTCCGCCCCTGAGTTCAACAAAACAAAGGCTAAACAAAAATATAGCATGATCATTATGATGCCTCCTCGTCTAAAAATTCCAAAACCCAGTTGTCAAATCTCTTACAACCACTTGGGGACAGTGGAGAGGCTACTGAAGCCATTAGTCCGGCCATGTATTTTGCATAATTAAATAATCACTAGCTTTGAGGGGGGCTAGGGAGAAAAAACACTTCACACATAAGATGGAACTATGGCCGACCACTTCCAAGGGATATCTTTGCAAAAAGAGTTCATCAAATATTACATCAACAACAAACAAAACAAACAACTTAAATATAGACTTACTCATAATCAAGGGCAACTCCAACTTTCTTTTAAGGTGGAGAATTAGGCATGATGGGAGAATACATCATAATCTTGGCATTAATTGACACTATCCTCACAAGAGGTTGTAAAACCTCCATATATATGTTGTTGTCAGGCTCCAACACAAGAACATGCCAATTTAGGCTCTAACATGTGCATATGCAATTAGCTAAAAATAAAAGAAGAAATCATTGATTCATTTAAGACGTGAAAGATTGTTTTGAAAAACTAAATAAATAAATAAAAAGGCACAACATGTGGACAAACTCATCCCCACAACCAATGAATTAGGAGGAAAACAACTTTGAATTAAAATATTAAACATCAGAACATGGATATATTATCTAAGCTTCTAAATGGAACACCCAATTCGGACTTCTCCATATTATTAAGGCTAATGTGGTTGTAGACAATGTCATCTTCCACCAATGACACACCCTACTTCGCCATGTCTACATGAGGGTTGTGAAATTTAAAACTTTCAATGTTTCGAACAATAAGAATTACCCATCTAAAACAAGTCTGCAAGGCAACAATGCAAATTAAGATTATACAATGGCATTTGACAAACATACTCATACAACCATGAATGGGGGAAAAACCTTACCATCTTCCCTTTGATGTCAAAGCTCATGTGAAGTAGTGTGTTTATGATTGTCCATCTTGAATGGATTCCATATCCATTGTTTTCTAGGAACAATTTGATCTCCTTGAAAACAAGGTCATCATCATGGAAAAAAACCATAACACGAAAAACATGTAAATACTTGTTGGCAAATCCAGAAATAGAATAGACATAGTTCACCACCTTTTTGTTCCATTGTGGGATTGAGGATGAGGCCTCAAAGATAAGGGGGACTAGAAGATTGGAGGGCACCTCCGCAACTACTAGATTTGGCATCCCAAATGGAAAATCTTGCAAGACAGAGATCAAGAAATGAAAACCCAAAACCTAAATTGGAGAGTAATGAAATAGATTTAGTTTAGGTTTTATGGAAAACTTGAGTGAGTCGACCCTAAAGCTCCTCATTATTGTGAAGGCCAAAAGCTAAACAATTCCCTTTCCTTCATGAGATTGGGCCATGAAAGATGGAATGCCCAATGGTGCTCTAGTGTTCCTCCTCCTCCTCTAGTGTTTTCAAATTCAATGCTCGAGAGCTCTCTAGGGAGGTGGGACTCTTCTAGTGCTCTCCAAGGAATCATCTTCGAATACATTGTTTAATCTATTCCTCCACTAGTGGGCGGCCATAGATCGTTTGGCCACAATTTGCAACAAAGCTATTGGTGGAAGATGAGGATATCCTAGTTCTTCATCTTCTATCGACAAGTTCCTCTTCCTCTTTCTAGTCTTTCCCTTCTTCTCACCTTGTCTTTTCAAATTAAAACGATGGATTGTGTCTTCTCCAAACCATCATCAAACTTCTCTCTTAAGTGAAGCTCTGACCTAAGCATGTAATCACCTGGGCGATCCAAGTACCAATTACAATCATGAAGGTGTTGGGGAGATCAATCCTTCAAGAGATCCTTTTGGAACATGGTGTTCCCGACCTTAGGATCACACCATATCCTCAAAAGAGTCAAAAAATCCATATCATTACTAGGTTAATGAAACATGAAAAAAATACATGCAAGGGGAAAACAACATTATTTCATGGGATGTTAAGAGACCTTAGAGGCACAAAAATGGGAAGAAAAAGGATTGTTAAGTACCTATAAACAACACGCTTCGTCGCCTCCTCATTTCCATACTATTAATCCTAGGTCTTGTTATTGAGGACTCCACCCTTGTGCTTGAATTCTTAGAAGAAAGTTGATTCCCAATTGAAGCCTCCAATGTCTAATGAAGTTTACAATGTTCTGCACCTCTATAGATTCCAACATTGGAAAATTGAAATCTTTCCTAATGTTGTCAAACAACTTGTAAACCTCCATTTTGAGGTGTCATCAAAAAACAATATGATCTTCAACATGGAAGTACTTAAAGAAGAGAAATTGAAACAAATGCAATGAACATATTTCATGAAAGCAAACAACACCTAAAACCAAAAAGTAGGCTTGTGGAGCCATTTATCAAAATTATATCCAACAAGCCAACCTTAGGGAGCTTTTACACCTCCTAAATGATTAGAGATTAGTTCCATTGTTTGAACCAACAAACATTTTGTTTATTGGTCACATGGGCAAAGATAAGCATCTACAATTTTTATGTTAGCATCTCTAGATTCGGATTGATGTCATAATGCACCTAAAATTGCTTAAGGAATTCGGGGCCCAAAGTAAGGTCACAAACAAGTAATCCCTTGTGGAAAAAAATCATGTGATCCTTTCTCACACTCTCAATCTCCTTATTACACGGGAATTATGAGCCATACCGACATAACCATGTCAATAGTCTCAATTTTTAAAAGTTGCATTAGGGATATTTGAGTGTGGTAAGGTTATTAGGGGTTTTTAACAACTTTATGTTAGAATAAGGGATGATGAATGTGCATGGTTGTGTGGGGGGGTTGTTTTCTTTTTTGAAATACAATATTAGTGAATAAGGTGTTGGGTTAGTTATTTTCTTCAACAAAAAGCTAATAACCATAGTTTTAGAACTTCAATTGCGTAATTAGGGGTACAAAATCTCTAAATGGTTAAGGGTAGAAACATACACTAAAATTCATGGTCTGCAACAAAACATCAATTTTGTTCTAGTATTTAGTGAGTAGCAAGAATGTTTGAGATTCATGAAATAGTTGAAGGGATGTCAATGAAAGGTCCAATAGAGTTAGAATAAGCTTCAAACTTTGTAATCCTAAGATTAATTCAAAACAACTTAACGATTAAATAAACATGGTGACAAGCTAGCAATGGCAACATGAGTTTCATAATGAATAAAACATTTATTTAGATTATGGATAAGCTCAACGAAGAGCTACAATTACATTTTGAGTCATGGGCTATGCCATAATGATACTTCATAATTGCAGGAAATCTAAGATGCGTTAGATGGTGCAAACTAAGTAGTCTAATTTGTTATTAGGAGGTAATCAACAAAATGAACTGTGCAACCAACGATGCCGGGAATTGAAGACCATGTGAAAATAGAAGTGTTTTTAGTCTCGTAACAGCCTTCACATACGGTTTCAGGTTCATCACTAGAAGTGGGGTCAATTTGCAACAAAATCACCAAGGTGCGAGAGTTTAGAGAAATGCAATAATACCAAGCTCAATGGGGATCGATTTCAAGACAAGCACGCACCTCTCGCGGTTCGAACTTTTCATCACAAGGATGTTGCATCAATGTCAAATCTAAAGATGACTCTAAAGCCAGTTTTTCATTCACTTGTGTAGTTTAACGCCTGTAAGATGTGTCCATTCGCGACGCCATAATTTCAAGGAAAGAAAAATAGATCTTCAACCAAAATCAAATCATCAATGAATGTGTGAAAGACTTGTTACATCGAAATGCGTAATTGTAATTTATAGATCAAAGAAAATGAAGAAAATGCATAAGTAACGGCCTAAAACCATGGTAAAGTAAAACCTTCAAATCAAAGGAAAAATTGAAGGTTTAAGTAAAATTTGTTGTGGGGAAAGTGAGAAGAGGTGAAAAGGTGTTCCTTCTCCTTCCATTGACCACCAAGCATTGGAACCTTTCAAAGGTCACTAAACATTGGAACCTTCCATTACCACCAAACATTAGAGCTTCCCATTGGCCACCAAACATTGGATCCTTCCATTGACCACCAAGCATTGGAACCTTTCAAAGGTCACCAAACATTGGAACCTTCCATTACCACCAAACATTAGAGCTTCCCATTGGCCACCAAACATTGGATCCTTCCATTGGCCACTAAGCATTGGAGCCTTCCATTGGCCACTAAGCATTGGATCCTTCCATTGGCCACTAAGCATTGGAGCCTTCCATTAGCTACCAAGTTGGGATCGTCCTTCACCTTTTTCCTTCTCCTTCTCTTTAAAAAGGTGAATTTGGATCATTTGGGGCTTTTTTTTCCGAACATAATTTTCAATTCAAATCTTGAAAATACTTGTTCCCACAACCTTTTTTAGTAGGAAAATAATTATCAGTCTTGGTAAATAGTAGGAAGAAGGAGAGTAGAATGGATGTTTTTAATAAATTTGAAAGAATGGAAGTGAGTAAGGATAATGTTGGGAGCTTGAAATTTTAGAGAAATTTCACAAACCCTCTCGGGTTTGGTAGCATAACTTCTTACTGGTTTAGGTGTAAAGCTTAGGATTTGCTACGAAGGTGCGTCTTATAGTTAGCGTTCTAATCAACCAAGGCAAACCATGTTTGAATAACGTATGTGTTAGGAATAATATTTCAAGCGACTAGTGGTTTGTAGCCAAGTTGAACTTCCTACCTTCGTAAAACCCTCTCGGGTTTGGTAGCACAATTTATTATTGGCTTAGCTATAAAGTTTGGAATTTGGTAAGTAGATTTGCCTTGTAATTTCCTTTTTAATGAATTAAAGCCAGCTAGATTTGGATAATATATGTGGTAGGAATAATATTTTAAATGATTGAAGGTCCACTGCCAAATTGAACATGGTGTTGAATCCTTAAAAATTGGTTTAAATGAATGACAATTCAACTTAAATTATAGGATTTGGAATGTTTGAACTTGAAAAACATGTCTATCAATTCTAAATTGTAAATGATGCATAGGAAGCAAACTAATTGGTTTCAACTACAAACGCAATTTAACATCTAGAAATACATTTGCATTTTTCATTCACCAATAGTTTATGTACTTTCAAGTATAGTCACCTCATATATTTAGGAGTAAAAGGACAAAAAGTTGCCTCACATGAATCCAAAACCTTTCGTTTGTGGAACCAAAGGTCTGGCACCTTTGCATAATACATTCGGCAAACAATATCCAAATTAGCAATCACTAGCTCTCTTTACAAAAAAACATTTAGCCTTGAGAAAATGGATTTGATGAAGATGCAAAGATGAAGGCACAATGGATAGAGATTACTAATCTTATACATATATTCAAAAGATGCCTCCTATGTGAAGTTATACCAAGTCTTCTTGATTTTGTTCTCATGTTTCTTGAACTAATCATCAAAGGTGACCTCATTAAATTGAACCAAAAGAATTGAATCCCTATTCACTAAATGCGAAAGATATCATGAACAAGAGATGGCTTCACATGATTCATCTCTATAGACCTATCGATAATCAAAGGTGTGATTACAAAACTAAATGGAACTAATTCATTGATAGGAGGAGACAAGAACTCACTTATTGACATCCATCATCAATGTGAGGAATTTGACCAACCCATTTGTGGCGTCGAGGACAAAAGAATCCATAAAAATGTGCCAGTCCTCTTCAAGGGCATGATTTTTGTCAATGTATGGGCACTAGGCTTGGAGGAGATTATTTACATCAAGAAGTGAAACATCTTACTAGAAAACCAAGAAAGGTCTAGGTCATCTTGTAGGAAAGCATTGAGCAAACGTTTTTTTCATGCTAGAAAAGACCTTAGGCACCAATTTGGGAAACACCACCTTCTTCCTCTCCTTTCCAATTGGTAGGCGAGACATAAGTTTTTTTTCACCTTTTCAATACCCCGTCTAGAAGGCTTGCTCCATTCTCAAAATGTCAATCTTGAATGTAAGTTGCACCATAGGCATCGACAAAACCCGACAAAGTGGGATACTCATCCTAGTTTAGTTCTTGGGTTGGATTTTATACTTGTTCAAGACCTTAGCAATGTTGAACTTGTTCTGTTGTTTGAAGGCCTCAATCAATATCTAGGACCTATTTGGTTCCTACAAGAAAAAACATCCAATAACTATTTTAAAGGAGGATCCATAGTATGGGTGCATTCCCCCCAATGGTTGGTGTCAACTATGGGGGGAATTGTCTTGGAGGCAATTGAAAAATCAAGCATTCGAGGGACAAACATCTTGATTTTGCAACAAAATTATGAAAACTAAAAAATATCTAAGAGGTGAGTAAAAGCAAAGTGCTTATGGTCAATGCCAACTATAACAATTTCAAACAATTGAAATAAACATGGAAAAACTACAAACCAAAATAAATGCTTGTTAGGGATATTACATTATTTAATGTAGCAACTTCGCCCAAATTTTGTGTTTTCTAGGGGTTGATGCTAATAGAGCGAAAAAAGATGTCATTACCAAAAAATGATGTTAAAAAAAAAAGCATCAAGGACAAGTGGAGAAAGGAACAACCTCCTATGGTCAATGCCAAAGAAAACATAGAAGTGAATAACTTTAGATCTTCTCTACACATCTACGGATTATTTTAACTTCCATCAAAAAATAGTTTATTATTTCCTCTACCTCCACAAAAATCATCCAATAGCCGATACCAACAATTAAAAGTTATCAATTTTTAAGAAATGATTTTGTAACAAATCTACAATAGATGAAACATCGGAGAATGAAAGCTTACATTATTCACTGATCGTCTTCGATGGTTGTTGTTGACCATAGGACAAAAGATAATTACAAGAATACCAAAGAAAACATACATGCAAATACCTTTAGATCTTCTCTGCACAATTATGTGATTGTTCTAGCTTGTGTTAAAAAGGAAATTATTTACTCTATCTACTTCACAAAAATGTTCCAATTGTTAATACCAACGATTAGAAGTTGTTTAAGTCAAAAAGATTGTTTTGTACCCATAAGTCTTCAAAAGCGAAACATCAAGGAAAGAAATTTTACATTATTCATTGGTCCTCTCCAATGATCAATTTCGACCAAAACAAATAAATGATCCTTGTAAATTGTAGAACCTTTGACCCCCTCTCACATACCTCTCCAACAAACATTGATCCTTTCTTATAATCAATATCAACAATTAATTGGAAGGCTTATGACATTTATGAACTTTCCATTTTTCTATTAAGAAATATTTCAATGTAGCCCAACACAAGAGGGTAGAATGTGGAAAGATGGTTTTGTGCTTGTTGTTGTGATTTTTGCTATGAAGACTTTGGTGTCTCCATTAACTCATAATCGTAATCCAACACCTTCATAGTTCCTTCCAAGCTACCCTTTTGAAACAACTAGTGCAAGAAACCTGATTACACAACAAATCCACAACAAATTGCATAATATGATGAAAAGAATATGTTATGGTTAAAAATGTCAATATTTTCACAAACCTCCTTGCTATAATCAAATGCTCCCGGTGTTTAAAAAACATGCAATGGAAACAATGAAAAGTCATTTCATGTGAATAGCTAGGGTGATTTCTATACACGTTTCAAATAAAAAATGCAAACACCTAAATGAAAAATTTGAAAATTAAAGAAAGTTTTATTCGTTGAAGAAATACATCAAAGAGAACCTAGGGTTTTCATGGCTTCTTGACACCATAGCCATGGTTGAAAGATGGAAAATAAAAAATTGAGGTTCCAAGCCCCTTGTATTTTTCACATTTTGAGTCAAGACTCAAGGGCGAATGCTTCAAATTGCATTACAATAGGAAAAAAAACTCGAGGCTTCAAGCTTTGAATGACCATTACTTATGAGAAAAATGTTGGGGTCAAGCACCCCAACTTCCTTTAGCAATCCACAAAGGAACTTTGGGGCTCCAAGCTTCGAATTTTCTTCAAAAGCACAATCAAAACTTGAGGCCAAGCACCCCACACATTTGCAACAAAAAAAAAACCCAAGGCTCCCAAGGCAGGGACCCGTAGTTGATGCAGCTTTTAGTCGATGTAATGACTATAGTCTCCAACTATCTATGTAGATAGTCGACTAGACTACCGAGCAACGGTCATAATCGACTATTAGTTTGTTGCAACGGTCATAATCGACTATTAGTCTATTGTAGTCAGGTTAATAAAACCTCAAAATAAACGTAACTTTTTGCATGCATAACAATGTGGGTATTTAATATGAGATGCAGCTGCTGCATCTGCTTGTGTTTGATCTAGGCCCATTGCATGTATCAGATGCATAGGACCTGTTTCCCATCTCATTCGTATTTTGGGGTAGTCTGATTTGGTCTTTGCAAATCTCTTTCTACAACTCAAATCACACAATGATATGAAACTTTGCTTCTTGAATCTAGTGTGGAATCTTAAGCACCCAACTTCATCATCATACTTCATACTGACCATTTTCGAAGATTTGTGAGAAACCCATATCACTGAGCTCCTGTTGTGAATGATATTTATTTTCTACAAATTGTTTAAGAGGATTTTGAGCTCCAGAATGTGGACCTTGTGATAACTTTCTTTGACAACAAGTCCCCAGAACCACTTGCAATATTCTACTACCTATTACATCAAGGATGGAAGAAAGGCAAGTTCTGACAATGGGTCTCTGGTAAGCCTCATGTTTTCATTTTGTTCTGTGTTGGCTGTTTTTCCATTTTGACTCTGCCTTCTTGAATGAAGATTGTTCACATTGATTGGTTTTGGGAAAATTTCTAAGCATGTTTTGTGTTTAGGACATGTAAACCCAATGCTTTGCACATGGGTTCAATGATCAGATGATAACCATGTGTTGTTCAGTCCAAGCTCACGGTTTGTGTTTTGAACATGTGACATGAATTTCGTACACATGTTTTGGACAGTTGATATGCATGTGTTGTCCAATAAGTGCAAAAAAAAAAGCCCATGGATGATGATGGTCTTTGGAGGGTTTGAATTGTAATTGTGTATGCTATAACAATCTTGCAGTTCTAGGAAAAGAGTTTTCTGCAAGGTAGGTGAATGCATGCTGCAAGAATTGTCTTGTGAAGGTCCTGAATTTATGGAATCAGGTCCAAGAAGTTTAAATCTCTTTTAACATTATTAGGGTGGGGTAGTCGCATGTAGATTTAAGCAAGCCAATCTGATGACTTAGTGTTTAGCTCTGTATGCAGTTGAGATCTGCACTTCTCTTTGTAAGTAGCAGCAGTATCTGAATTCGGCTAGGGAATTTTGCTGCAGGACTTTGTTGGATTCCAAATCTATCGTGAGCGCAACACACTACAAACTGTTGCGATTTGTGAGCGCAACACACTATAGACTATAATCTACACTACACACTACACAATTGTTGTCACTAATTTATCATGGAGTCCCTTGCGCCATCAGTCAACATCTCAGCTTCGACCAATGATGGAGAGGTCGCTGAGGCACCTCATGAACTGCTTGACTCACGGCTTGTGCCGATGAGCGCTAACAAAACATCGCCGATGTGGCAGTACTTCGCCATGGTCAAGGATGGGCCGATCACGCGCAACAAGATCCAGTACGTTTATTGTTGCTTGTTGTGCTTGAAGAAGTGTCCACACAAGTTCCTGGACAGCTTGGTTGCCATCTACAATGACACAACTGGCAATGTTCACAAGCACATCGCTTCTAGGCACCCGAGCTTGCATCTGGCCCGCAAGCACCAGTTGTTTGAACCCAAACAACTGATATCTAGTTCGACTTCTACATCTGTGAACACCAACAACATTCGCGCCTTCATCAAGAATGGCAACGATGCTGTCATCGAGCGCGTTCATGCACTTGTTGCACGGCTGGTCGTCAACCGCAAGGCGCCGCTATCGCTTGCCACCGATGTCAACCTGAATGGGGTCATTCAGGCAGCATCATACCTGAAGCTAGGGTCGTACGTTCCGATGACGGCCGGTAAGATCAATGGCGCGCTCATCTCCATGTTCTCCAAGTTCACTATGTGTGTTAAGGCACTTATTGTCAAGGCGCGTGCAATGTACATGCCAGCCGGCTATGACGAGCTTGCTGACGAGTATGCTAGTTTCAACTGTGGCTGGCTTATGGTTTGCCATGATGGCTGGGACTCCATCATCAAGCAGTTTTTCAGCATCTCAGTGTACTGGATCGACTTGCAGTCATGGATCCGGTACAAACTGGCGCTCGGCTTGGTTGTGCCAGACGAGCACAATGCCCAAGTGTGCAACGATGCGGCCATGGCTGTCCTGAAGCGCTATGGCATCCGCTGCAGCGACATTGTCTTGTCGATCAACGACACAACGAACACGTCCCTTGCAACCAGTCGACTAATCGTTGGCACAAATGGCACTTACAACATGCACTTGACACATGCACTTGGCAAACTTGGCTTGCGACCATGCGACTGGGAAGCGAAAAAGGATAGTTAACAAGGAGACTGTCGACTCATTCGAAGAATGTGAGGACCTGTGCCTAGCCGTGCGTCGAATGATCGGGTACGTTTGGAACAAGAAGGCCAAGTCGCGCAAAATCAATTACGAAAAGTGCAACGAGCAGATCGGCGACAATGTGACTAAGGTTGGCATTGACAATGACACGCGCATCTTAGGTTACGCGCGCATGTACCAATAGGCATTACGGTGCAAATGGACACTGCACCAGTACTTCGCTCACAAGAAGTCATCGGTGTGCAACGCCTACGAGCTATTAGATGAACGTTGGCAATCCGTGGCTGAGGTCGAGGCCATCATATGATCAGTTTGCACCTTATCATTCACAACACAGATCGACTCGCGGCTTGTTGCTAGCGCTAGCTCGCCCAATGTTGTCAAGACCAAGATTGCCGCTAGGCAAATGACTTACTCGGTTGTCAACATCGTGCCGTCATCCCGTTCTGGTGAGCAGTCAAACGAGGAGGACCACTATGGTGGCGATGGCCAATGGGATGGCAAAACACGATGGAACCACATGCCCAAGGTCAAGGTCAGAGCTAAACAGTTGGGTGTGATCGGCAACAAGCTGCGGGATCGCATCCAAAAGGAATTGGACTCATATTTTCCATTCCCTAGCGATCAGCAATGGTGGCCATGATATGCGACCCGGTCATGTTAACACTGGCCCTGCCATGGCTATGTGCAACCGGGTACAAGGACAATGTTGACAATGCCAAGGAGCTCTTCAAGTCTACTCTTGTTGACGAGGCCACGCGCTCATTCCAACCACCTGAGCCCGACGCGATGCGTAATGTGCCGCTCGATGATGATGACATTCATGTACAAGTTTGCGATGATGACGATGTGTTCCGCATGGTCAACGTTGGTTCACCTAGCCAGGACATTGAAAGTAGAGCAAGCGCTGCTCTCAACACATCAACTCCAAGTGATTTTACAAACGAAGCCTTCAAGGAGTGGATCTTGCTAAAGGTGGACTGGTTGGCATGCTTTTGAACGAACAGAAGTTGGACGAAATTGACAAGAGCAAGGTTTGCTCAGGCAACTGGATCTACGTCAGCGAGGTCGTCGATGTGTCACAATGGTGGCGCAAGAACGGTGTGCATCACCGCCTCACAGAACGCATCGCAACGCGACACCTTGGCGCACCTGATTCCAACAGCTTGCAGGAACGCGTGTTCTCAGTCTGTAAGCACATTGTCAATGCGCTTCGGCAAAACTTGGGCAACACCAAGTTTAAGATGTTGTTGATCTTGGCGTTCAACAAGGCATTTATCAAAGACATGGAAAACAAAAACCTATTCACGGTTGACAACTTGATTGCGTCGTTGAAGTCAGCAACGGATGCAATGGAGGCGGCTGCAAACATCATCAAATACTTTGATCTTGACAGGTGATGTTGAGGATGACGAAACATATGAAGGCATGGAGATAGTAGCGATGTTGAAATCAGCAGCTTGTGACATCCAACAACAACACGATGCGAATGGGTCTGCCATCGCTCAAAAGAAGGCTCGTAATGAGTAAACAACAACAATCTACAATTGACTAATTCAAGGCCAAAGTAGTCGACTATGTAGTCGACTATAGTCCACTATCTATCTATGGGCTTGAAGATAGATAGTTACAATTGCGACTATATGTAAATAAGGACCGACTACGGGTCCCTGACCCCAAGCCTTTAGACATACTCATTGTACCATAGAAAAAAGTGTTTTTAAAAATGTGAACATGGGTCCAATTCGAGGTTCAATTTGGTCCCTGGGTTTTTGGTCCTTGGACCCTTGTCTAAAGTGGCCCTTAGGCTACCTAACTAAGCAGTGGCAATTTAGCCACTAGGACTGCAGTTTTCGTCAGTTTTTTAGATCAGCGACGGCGACTAATTTCTGACAAGTTCCCGTGTCGTGCCGTGCCGGGAGGGAGGAGGTGGCGGATAACGCTATTATCTTTAATCCCGTCGGTCTACTTAATGGGAGTTCAACTTTAGTCACTAATCCAGCACAGATCTTGGCCACCGGCACCGGCGAGCAGCTGTATGCACGGCGTCTGCAGCCCGTCAACCACGTCAAGCTGGGGTATTCCCAAGGCAGCTTTAACAATGTTTTGTTTTAGTGCAGTAGCGGTGCGGTGGGGACGACCCGGGGGAGGAGGGAGGAGAGGGGGGGGGGCGGCGCTGGGGGAATGGGTGTTGGGTACACTACACCCGACGCTTTTGTCAGTAGGTTTCAGATTAGCATCTCTTTGCATCAGATGGGTTTCCAGTTGTGCTCTTTTGGTGGCCGTTTGTCTCTGCTTCATTTGTATAATATATATATATAGATAATGGGGTGGCGTTTTTTGGCTTTTTGTTCAACTTACTTGAATATGGGTGTAGCGTCCTTCTGCCAGACATGAATAGAAGACGACAAACTAGTTTATGTGTGACTTCAGTAGGTGGCAACGTTTGCATCTACTACTACATTCCACTACTTGGGCCTTCATGACTCGCTGATCAATTTCGTTTCAGGAAACAAAGGAGATTAATGCAGAAATTGACTGAGATTTGAGAATTGAGAAAACAGAGTTTATTCAAATTGGATTATATGACGGTTATCAATCCCAAAAAAAATGGTATGTTTGAACTAATTTTTTTATTGTGTGGGGGTAAGATGTTGTCAAGATGATGATGTATATACATTTTCCATGGCATGTGTCTTTTGGAGTTTGAAGACAAATACTTCCCGCTGAAAATTTGACATCAACCTGGTGCCACATATTACAGCACGGTCAGTTAAATCAATTTAACAACCCCAGAATTGCAACTATTTAGATTTCATTAGAACATAGGAAGGGAAATGAACGGCGAGCACGATAGTTCTCTCTTTCCCAACAATCAAGCAAAAGAAAGTATATGATAAGACTCAAATTCTGTTAATGCCAATATGGGCAAATACAAAACCAGGGATAACCAAAATTTAAAAAAGAAAGTGATCAGTGCGCTACCGGATCCCCAGCTTTCTATAGTTACCTCGACTGGGGTTCCGGACATGGGTAACCTATATGTAAGCAGCGTTGTGTGTTGATATTCACACCAAGTATGACGACCCGTCTAATAGATCGATTTTGGTTATAAAGGCCACTGCAGTAGAATTAGAGTTAGTGGCTGGATAGATTGAGTGTGATTACCATTTGGGATTCCCTTGGCTTCCAGCAGGTACCCTCCCTGTATCGACTGGCTGTACCACACAGTCATGGCAAAACCTGCGACCTTTTCAAATAGAGGATCGGATTGATAAGGATGTTTACCAACTTCTAATCTAGATTAAGATTAACAAATTTCAGTCACTGTGTGTCTAGCGCTTTTACTTGCAGTTAACCAGTTTCAGGATTGATATTAGATACAGCCGTTTTCTTCTTTTAAAATTTTTTTTTTACTGATTGAGCTCGGGTGGTGAGAAATTTTTTGACATTATTTCAAGGAACTCTCAAAACTAAATGTGGCGACAGTTTTAAGAGTTTCTTGAAATAATGTCAACATAAATGTGGTGACACCTTCCCCCAAAAAACAGTTTTCTGCCGGTTTTACGAGAATGTTTTTTTCAAGAAAAAGGAATTTGCGACAGAATGTTCTGTTTTCATAAAACTGTATGACCTTTTGGCGTTTTTCAACAAAAAGAAGAAGAAGAGAGAGACTGATTAGGTACCAGGCAGCAGGAGGTTAGTTGATTTTCTCGGCCAGCATGAACCAGCAGCCACCAGCACACCAGTTGGGAATTCTGTCCACTGGATGGGGTGAGATTTCTCATCCAGTGGTTGAATGTGCGTTGACCTTTGTTGACCTTTTTTGTGCTGACCTTTTCTTTGGTTTTTTTCTTTTTCTTTTGCAGGTTGTTTTTTTTTTTTCAACTTTGAGATCACCTGCCCAGCTACATACTACCTAGCTTCTTGGCTCTACCTACCGACTAAGAACCAACTTCCCCCACCCCCTCTCACCCACCTACCTACTAGATCCACCCCTTCTTTTCCCCCTAAACTTGTCACGTCATTCTTACCTACCTACCCAACACCAACATAACATCAATGGCAACCACTGAAGATAATTTAAATGCAAGTGTTGCATTTAACCAGTTAGAAATAAATTAAACATATTTAGGCCTCTTGTAAGGGTATTGCATTTGTGAGCTCTTCTTACTGCCAATGTCCCGTGAACCTCCACTTCACACCATTTATTGCACATTGTACATAAAATAATAAAATAATTTAATGCCTTGGGTTAATAGAAAAAAGGATTATATTTTGTAACATAAAATGGATCAAAGGAGGATTGAGGGTTGAGTAGATGTCCCAAACATTTATGACCTTTGCAAAAATATCATTTTTGACATTTATTAAATTCAAAGTTAGGTTAATGTAGGAAGGAGGAATGATGAACTATATATTGAACAAACAAGACTCATTTCTTCTCTTTTGAAAGGGAGTGGAGGTAATCATTTTTCCAATTGGAGAGACTCCAATTATAAGGTAAGAGATTTTATTTTTTCTTCACTTGTTAAAATTATTAATTTTTTGAACTTTGATTTTTAATTTGTAGTTAGCTCATTTAAAATTACTTTTGTATAGTTGTCAAGGATATGTGTAAGGTTTTCTAGTCGGGTTGAAGCTCTTTTGAAAGTGGTACATTTTTAGGGTTTAATCTATAACAATACTTAAGATTTTTTATTTTATTTGGAGTTATGTTTTGATTTAGGGTTGAAAAGCTTTGCAAGGATAACGTCATCACCTTGAACCGTCAAATTAAAGGTTTTTTTTTCCTCCCTTTCATTTTTTTCATTCATTTGTGGTTTTAATTTAATTACAATACAATTAGTTTCATGTAATGGATCAACATGTGAATATAACTTACATTTTCTTGATTATGGAAGAAGACTATTAAGTTAACAAATGTTTGATTTTATATGTAGTTATTAGTCCTAAGTACGTGTATTTTTGGAATGGGCCACATGTCCAATGTGTGTTTTAGTTTTGGAATGTAAACATTGCAAGGTTGGGTCCTAGGTCCAATGTGTGTTTTAATTTGGAATGCATGTATTGCAAGGTTGAGTCCCATGTTTAATGTGTGTTTTTATTTTGGAATGCAAGTATTGCAAGGTTGGGTCCCATGTTGAAGATGACTTATGCATGAGCTTAGAGCCTTAGCTTGTAGCTTTAAGCTTAATGTGATTTTAATCCACCAACATGGATGAATTTCATTTATGAATTGGATTAAATAATTAAATTATTGGATGACATTCATCCATGATTGGAAAATAAATAAATAAATATTTATTTATATCCCATTTCATTTGTTGTCCAAGTATTAATATTTCAAATTGAATGGCATTTAATAATGATGGATAATGTGACTATAGGGGAAAATATGATGATGGAACCAAAATAATTTTTAAATTTTTGTTTAAAATATTATTTTCATCAACAACATTAAGCAATTAAGAAAATGTCGTAATGGGATGAGTGTTACCCCCCCCCCCGCCCCCCCCCCCCCAAATTTTGTCAACAATATTATATATATTTATGAAAAACTAGGGCACCTTGAAAATAAATAATTATTAAAAACAACCCCATTGTCATCTATGATAATACGTTCTTTGAAGGAAGCTAATTAAGATGTTCAAAATTGAATTTTTATTTATTTCAAAAACCCATTGTCATCAATGAAAATAAGTAGTTTAAAGATATTTAAAACATTCGAAACTCATCATTGTTAACAACATCAATTAGATTTTACAAAAGTTATGGCACCCTTAAAGAATAATAATAATAAAATCCCCCATTGTTGTCCACAATGCTTATAAATAGGTTTGAGGGAATTTGTGGCACCTTTGGAAAGGGGGAAAAAAAACATTGTCATCAACAACATTGGGTTAGTTTGACCCCCCCCCCCGCCCCCCCCAAAACCTATTATTATTATATTTTTAACCAATGACCATGGGGTGGATGTTAATATGATAATACTAATATAATTAAGACATATTGAAAATAATGGCATTTTAAACCGTAGCCATCAATATATTTATAATGGAATATACATTATATTATTCAACAAATTTTATATCATATATAATTAAATTGTGGTTCATGAAACTCTAGTTAATTAAAAATAAGGGAAAAAAATTTCATTGATAAAAATTTAATGATAAAATAAAACATTTATCTATATTTTTTATGGAAGTTTAATATATTAAAAACATGTAAATTCAATAAAAAAATCATTTATACAATAGGTGAATGAAAAAAATCATTCACGTCCATAATGAAGATGAATGCTTACATTCATCCCCATGTTTGCTTTTAAGTTACATGTATAACATTCATTTTTTAATTAAATTCTTGGGTTTTACTTGCAAGTGTATAAAGGAAAAAACATTTTACCATCCCAAGTTCCAACTTTAGGTTCATGCAACAAACTTGCTTCTCACAATATGCACTTTGAATTTCACAATCTTTGAAAGATCACATTTGCATTCAATTGAGTTTAAGGTGCACTACTAAACAAATTTATGACAAGCACAAAACAATATGGTGGGAATGTGTGAATGCCATAAAAGTTATGACAAGGGATGACTTTTATCTGACAACAAGATGTTATGTATTTGAATCAAAAACATAAGAGAGGGAGTTGGTAGTTGCACAAAAACCTAGCCATTCCAGTTTGATCTCGGGTTTTGCATCATTAAAGCACATATTTTATTTTCAAGAAACCGACAAAACTAATGGAATTCAAGTCCCACTTGCTTTAAGCATCCAAACACCAATGCAATGTCAGTCCATGTTTACATATGGCCATAATGGAGCAATTTCCATGGATGCCACATTTCACACAAATGATGTGAAATATCATTTGTTCACTTTAGTGGGCTTTGATGCTCATCACACTAGAGTGTTTTCAACATGGATTATTACAAGTTGACAAATTATAGATGATTTAATTGAATAGCTCCAACCTTGAAAGCAAAGTTATTATCAATCATGCCTAATTAAAGACCAATTCATTATTGATGACACCCTTCCAAAGTTATGTGCATTATGGTGAATATGAATCCCACCTCACTTCTTTCTTCATAATTATGTTTAGAGAATTTCAAAAAATTCCTTGTCCAACGTCTTTTTCATTCTTATGAAGCTTACAATGTACTTGCATATTTAGTTAATGCAAAAAGTTGGTGTGATTTGTGTGTTAATACTTGGGATTGTTTGGGCTATAGATAACATTCCTATCTTCCTTTGTGCATGGCATGTATTAAAGGCAGGGTGCTTATGTGCAATGGAGAATATCAAAGATGTTGAAGTCCAACAAATAATCCTTCATGATCTACATGATGTTATGTATGTCCATTGAGCCTAAGGAAAACATCGAGACTTTCAAAGAACGAAGGAGAATGAAAGTTCTACAAAATTATGAACAACATAATCCTAGTGACACTTGGACACATTACTTTTGGACCTATTATTGCCAATTTGGTATGTGTTCATTTTCAATTTTAGTTTTTCAAAACATGTTGTTTAGTGATAGTTTCATAATTTACATCCCTTTAAATGGACATGATCTTGTTTTATCAACTAGACCATTTATCAAATTAATATTGCATTGTGCATTGTGTTTTAAAATTGTGGATGATTGGCCTTTGACATGTGCCACATTCCAAGCAAAATACACAAGTGAGCATTGAGTCTTACCATGACACCTTAAAGCATCTGTTTTCACTTGAGACAAAGGGTTTTAAAGGGTGTTGAATTGATTGGTTGGTTTGGAGATTAATAACAATAGTTGCACAACATCACATGCATACATCTGAAATGAAGAAAAGAGGATTCATAAAAAGCAAGGTTATGGAACATATTGTGAGAACAAGTGTGGAAAAGGTAACATTGATCCCACTCACACATGTATCCCAACCATCCTTTGAAATATATGGTTATTGGATTGTAAGGAATCAAAGTCATGCCAATGTGGAATATAAAATGAAATACCCATTTATGTAATACTTAGGTTGCACATGTGATGGGCATTATGAGGAAATCTTTACAAACACCAAATTGTTATTGTTTTCATGGTCACCGATGTTACCCAAGAGGATGTCATTAATTATGGTGGAACATGGGATCTAATCACTGAGGTTTGGGAGGCATGTTTACGAATCCCAAATATATTTCGGATGATTCAAATTTTGAAGATGATGGTGAAGCTAATGGTGATGAAGGGGTCATCAACATTTGATTGGAACCATGGAAAAGGTTGTGCTTCCTATAAACGAGGTTAGGGCTTTTGATGAATTGGAAATTTCAAGTTTTCCTTTGGAGGGAACACTAGTTCATTTACATCACACAATGTAGGAGATTGTTAAAGAATGCACACAAGGGGGGGCATTTCTTTCCAATATGTATTAAGAAAGTTATATGTAGGTATTCCATTTCAAGGGTGTTGTTTAGTTTAAACCAGAGGTTATGTGGCTTTGACACATTATAAAAAGGATAATAATATGGTATTAATGATATTATATTATTGAATATAAATCATTATTTGTCAAATAACTATTAGTAATGAAAATGATGATAATATTATAATATATAATTATTAGTAATTAATAAATATGATTGTTAATATGTTTGTATACACCTACATGTTTAAATAACAGTGGTTAATTTATAAGTATCTTAACATAAGCTACATATTAAATACAAATAGTAACAATAATATCCATAATAATAATGAAGAAAAATTATATCATTAATTAAAAATTATAGATGACTATAATTTTTCCAATTTTTAAAATATTTTTATTATCATAGAAATTTAGCACTACCTAGTAATAATAAATGAGCATGTTAAATTAATTCTAACAAAAATATTAATTTTGATATTATCATTATTTATCATTATTCATTATAATTAGTTCAACATAATTGATAGAAATACTATATTAATATTATATTAATAAAAATCAGTATTGAAAGTGGGTACATTTTTAAAATTTATTAAATAAAATATGCACAATTTGTATTTATTAATAAAATAATTATTAATGTTTAATTAAAAATATATTTTGAGTATAATTAAATTTTTAATACAATATTTCTTAATATAATAATATTAATAAGTGTAATAGCATTAATATTATGATTAATTAATATTATTCAATATAATTATTACCAACATTAATTTATAATAATCAATAATTCAATATATTATTAAGTTTGGAGATTACAAGTAATGCAAGATTTGAAAGGGCATATGTAGGTAGTTGGAACATAAACAATTAAATGACCTTATGCAATACCTGCACATATCCCCCCCCCCTCCTCCAAGTATAGTGTGTTCTTTGAAGCCCCCTAAACAAAATTTGTTCCCAAAATGCAATATTCACATTCATGATTTAGAAAACAATTAATACATACGTAGGTAAGGCAAATATAATTATAATAATAATAGTTAAATGTGTATTTTGTTATTTTCATTCAATAAATGGTTAACACATGTCACTACCTATTCTATGTAACCTAGGTAAGTAGGTCACTTGACCTAAGGGGATTATGTGACACATGGGTTGCAAATATGATGTTTTAAACATGTTAACACAATTTTTCAATATGTACATAGTAAATGGTTGTTACCAATTGGTAACTGGTGATGCAATATGGTTTTGAGATTTAGTTCAATTATTACTAGATAACGAGACCTTAATTTAATTGGTATATTAAAATAACCAATAACATGTGTTAGGGTAATTGATGGATTAAGTTAATCGATAATTGGTCTATTATAATGACCGGTTGTTGACAATAACATGTTGTTTTGAACCTATGGCCAGTAGTTGTTATAGTTTAAATTTGAGTTTTTTTACTATTATATCAACTAGTGATTGTTTAACTTGAAACAATGTTATGTTTAGTATAAATAAGAGGATTAAAGGATAATGAGAAACCACTTCTTTTGGAACTTATTTCTTTTTAATTTTGAGATTACTGTTTTTTTTTTTTTTGGTTTTATGAACAAATTTATTTTGGGTTTTGGGATTTTATTTTCAACTTGCCATGGAGGATTGATTTTAGTTCTATTTTTTCATTTATGAAGAATATCTATATGTTTTTGTTTTTTATTTTCACAATATACAAATATGAAGCAACTAACTTGTTGATATTATTCAAAACAAAAAACCAAAAAAACAAGAAAAGAAGAAATCCTTAATTTAAGAACAATAGAAAAAAAATCTTAACAATTTGGTGACCACATAGTGGAACAAAATTGTAAACAATCATGCTACATTTTCTAGTTTTCAACGAATCTTTTGTTTTGAAATTCTAAGTTTGGATTTGTAAAAAAGTAAGTAGTTTTTAAAGATTTTTTTGTGCCTATTGATCAAAAGAACTTGAATCAACAATTGTTTTAAATCAATATAAAAGATGCCAAAAGTAATCACAAGGGGCCTTAGAAGGCAATTGGAATTAGGAGTACCACAATAACCCGTCCATGAAACAATTCGATCACAAGAACAATTATGTTCTCAAGATGAGGGAATTCAACTAGTTGATGTTCCCAATAATGAACTTCAACAATTGGTTATAGATTATTTACCTTTTCATCAAATACTAGCAAAACAGAAGAAAGAGGGGAACCACAAGTACCTTTAATCAATCAATTTTTGACACCCCAACAGTCATCCCAACAATGGAGGTCGAATGCACAATGAGGTGGACAAAACATTGCACATGCTTGACAAGTTGATGAAGTAACTTCTATAGCACATGGGTGGCAACCTACACCACCCAATTACTACATTCCCATAACTACTGTACCATCGTGATCAACACTGGTTGGTGGGTACTACACATTTGAACCAGTTCCTATTTTAAATCCAAGTGCAACAAATTCAAAATTGGAACGTAATCAACTTAAAAATAAGGTGGAATAACTACGCAATTCAAATGAAGACATTCACATTAATCTACTTTTCAACATGTAGAACCGAAGGACATGGTCACAATACTTGTTGTTATTTAACAAACACAACCTATCACTCTAGGTGTTTGGTTAAATGTACTTGTTATGGGAACCATTGAACAACCACCTATTCAATGAAGTATACTGATTACAACCCCACAACCCATTATTGAAATTGCAATAACCTATGCATATTATCAACAAGTTGGACATGAATTTAAGAATTGTTGTTTTATGGATGATAAATTGAAGCGATTATTGAAAAAAATAAATCATACTTCTCTACCACCTATCACAATAAACACACTTGCAATACATGTTGGTGTATTCGTGCCGCAAAATCTAATCATAGTCGGGTTTGGTTACTCACCCATGCCAACATCGATTAATCAACATTTGGGTTGGCAGCACCCTCTTTCACCATTAATAGTAAAACAACCTAGAGTTATGTCATATCCAATGTGGTATAATACAGTCCCACCTTTTGTACCCATGGATCTTAACATGTACTCTATGTATTGTAATGGAATCAAAGGATTTAATCCATTGATTTATGGAAGAAGGGAGAAATATGTAACCAATACTACCCAAACATAACTGGTCATTGCAAGGAATCTTGTCCATTCCAACCCTTGAGTTTGCAATTTGTATCCAAATCAACCATTTTTGTGACTTTAGATACAGTTGATTTCCATGGCACTTGGTAAAAACAATTGGTAGTCACATAAACAACTACAAAGTGGTTTGCAATTACGTATGCAACTTATACTTGCGACTAATGCCAATTTGGATGAAAATGAAAATGAAAATACACTTATACCATCCATTTTTAATGGAATCCCAAAATAGATGAAAATGTAGTTTTTTTGCGACTTGGAAGGTGGTTCAAAGGCCATTGGATGCCATGTGGCGTCTTTTCAACTCCATTTGTGACTATAAATTTTAATTGCAAATGCACATGTAATCAAATGTGAAAAAAAAAAGTTGGCCAATGAAATTGTTAGATTTAATGGTGTAATTGTTTTCCCTTAACTTTTTTCAATGAATTAACCATTAAATGTGTACTTAGGTTTGGTGGGTTTGTGAAAATTTCAAAGGACCCATGGCAATTAATGGTAGAAATAGGGCTAAGTAGCAATTATTTTATCATATTGTTGATATGTGATAATGTTCTTGTATTAATTAATTAACTAATTAGGCCATGTAATTTATTTATTAAATGGTTAGGGTTTAAATAATAAATTTAATTAAATAATTAGGTAGGCTATGTAATTAATGTATTAAATAGGGAGTAAATAAGATAGATAGTAAATAGCAAGTAGGTCATATGTATGTGGGTTAGTAATAAACAGTTTATGATGTTGACATCTTGTGCTGTTTTTTAATTAATTACTATATGAGGTAGGCAACATATTTTATTTATTGAATATTTTAGGTAATAAGAGTATTTTATGACCCATTTCATATCATACATTTATATTTTAAAAATCGGTACAATTATGATCTATTATAAACAAAATTATATAATATAAATTTTTAATAAATGTTTGAGATGTGAAAAAATATATTTTGTTTTTTAATTGAAATTTATCATAATTTTAAGTAAAACTTAAGATATTATATGTGTAAACATAATAGAATTTATAGTTCCATAAAATCAATTAATTATATGGCATTAATCAATATTTAAAAAATTAAAATTGATTATTTAGATTAATATTATATATAATAAAATTAATAAAATATTATATTTTATATTTTCATTATAATTTATTTAAATTTCATTTATAAATATTATATGTGAATAGATTATGTATCACACATTTTAAACAAATTCTATTGGTAAAATAATTATATATCAAATGAAATTTTGTATAATATAATTTTTAGAATCAAATGAAGGTTTAAAATATGAAATTTATTTATGTATTTTTTATTATATTATCCATTTATAATTCATTTTATTGAATTTTGTTTTTCCATATAATGATATTTGAAATTGTATTGAATTACGAAATTCAAATTTTTTTTCAAATTGATTTATATTTTTAAGAGGAAAAATATATGTTTGTGTACATTATTGGAAAAAATTTAAGTTTAAACTTTAATCTTGTCATTTGGACAAAATTGTAATAAACTATCAAAGTTCAAAGATGATGTTTTGTGTAATTTTTGAAATAAAATAGGTTAAATAAAATGCACGTTACTTATTTTCCACAACAAGTGGGGTGGTTGGGTGATAAAGGAGTTGATTTCCATTCTTGGGGTTCAAGGATCAATCTTTAGGAATGGCATGGGTTGTGGTCAATGTTGGAATGTTGACAAAATATTCATTACCTACATAGCCAACATAGGTTGAATGCTTACTAGGTGACTTTTAAGTAGGCACAATAGTTTGCCTACCTAACAACTTAAATTAGTTTTTAAAACCTAGCCTATGTAATGACACGTGTCAACATTGTACATGTTGAATTTAATGAAATTAACAATAATATTTTATTATTTAAATAATAAATATTTAAACACATATAAATACTATAACTACATTTTTGAATCGTAAAATCAGTTGCAAAATGACGATGCCACATAAGTTGGTTTGGATGGATGAAAAGTTCATGTAAATCGCATCTTTATGCAACTACCTTTGTAATTCAGTGCCACATATTGTCTTTTGCGATTAGAATTTTATGCGACTTATCTAAAGCAACTAGGCACTGTAGCAAGTCTCATGCGGTAATTACAATTAAAACTAAGTCATAAATCCAATTGTATATTTGCAAATTCCTTGTAGTGGGTGCCACCTATTGAACAATTGGAACAAACTCAACATCTTGATAGAATACCAACTTCTAGATTATAACAACTAATTTTGATTCCTAAAGGTGTACTTGTTCAACAAACAATGACATCAATTTTACATGTTAACATACATGTTAATGGACTACCTATCCATGGTAATGATGTTTTATTTCAATACTCAAAAAGGGTTAATTCACATCCATAGCTAAGTGGAAAATTGCTTGGAGGTTCATTTAATGGAGGATCACCTAACTAAAACCCACTTGGAGGATTGCCACATTATTTACATGTTGGATTTTACAAATGGTCAACACCTAATCCAAGAATGTTCATGCCACCATGGTACCCACTAATTGTAGTTCAATTTGAACCAACCATTAAATTGCCATATTAAAAACTTCAATATCCAACATACATGAAAGATATTGATCTTGATGCTCACATCAAAAAATTTAAAAACACAATAAGAGTTAATGAAGAGATTGTGGAAGCTAATATCATCAATCATTTGGTTTCACTTTATGAGACAATATTTCGAAGTGGGCCAAAAACTTTGTACAAGGTCATCCCAATTGCAATTTTGAGGAGTTGGAGCAAACGTTTTGCAAACATTTTCGAATTATAAATAACGACGAAAAAGTCTATATGCAATTTAAGAATGTCCAACAAGTCGATGAATGGGTAGAGGTCTATTATGAACATTTGTTAAAACTTGCTAATTGTTTGCAAGTATTTATTGGTGTGTTCCTTACAACTATTTTCAAAGCATGATTGCAACCATACCTTAAACTAAAAACAGTAAATATCACAAGAGATACCATTATCAAGCATAAAGAAGTTGTAAGGATATGTGAAGAAAGTGGACTGATTATAGTAAATTATAGCGCCTTGATAATTCACCCAAAGTCCAAGCTAGTTGCACAACCTATAGTCATTTATACTATTGCTAAACAACAGTTTACTTGTTCAAACTACAGTAAGACAAGTCATGCCAAAGAAACTTGTCACAATAGGAAAATAGAATAACCTTTAATATTTGTTGTTCCCACCAAAGTTGTTGAACTAATAGTCAAAGTTACTACACAACCTATCAAACCAACTAGAATACCCTTGGAATATACTTACATTATTTGTTCTAGCTCTGAACATCGTGCACTTGATTGTCTTAAAAAGACAAAAGTTCTAAACATGCTTCAAATTAAACCAACCATTATTGCAACTATAGTAACAAAAACCTCTAAACTTGATAATGTACTAATTAATGTAGTTATTGTCACGACATGCAACCAAGTACCAGAACAATAGGTGCTTAAACAATGTGAATTAATGAAAGCAAAAGTTGAAGCTGATTAGCAATTTGAAGAACAAATGTGTGATTCTTTTGTCCATGTTATTAGGGAGCTAGAAGGGAGTGATTCAATATCACAACCACCTGTTGAGTTAAACGGACCACTTAATTCAAATTGGGCCAATTTACCAAAACCAATAAGTCAATCGATTACTATTAAGTAACTTGTTTAGTTGACTACACAAATGGCATTACCAAAGAAAACTTTGGAGGAGATTCTAAAATACATCAACATTCAAGTTTTGAACACACCCTTAGATGTGTTATGATAGAGAGGAAATACAGAGAGAGTTTCAACGCCAAGGAAAGGAAGAGAGGGAGATTCAATAAAGGGGGGAGAGAGAGGGAGTGATGGCCAAGGAGAGAAAAAGAGCTTTGACATAGGGGAGAGAGAAAACGCACCCCGGATGTATTGTAATAGAAAGGAGAAATATAGCGAGCTTCAATGCCAAGGAGAGAAAAAATCGGAGATTTAGCAGAGGGGAAAGAAAAAAACTTCAATTGAAGGGAGAAAAAGATGACCAAGGAGAAAGAAAGAACTTCAACATAGGGGAGAGAGAAAATGCACCCCCAAATGTGTTGTAACAAAGAGGAGAGTAAGAAAAAGCTTCAACGCCATGGGGAAAAAGGGGGGGAGATTTGGTAGAGGGGAAAGAAAGAGAGTTAAATAAAGGAGAGAGAGAAAGGGGGAGTGAGGGTTAGGGAGAGATAAAGTTTTAATAAAAGGGAGAGAGAATGCATGTGCACCGTTGGATGTGTTGTAACAGAGAGGAGAACAAAAGAGAAAAAACTTCAACACCAAAGGAAAATCATTGGGCAATGAAGTACAACAACCAAAAAATCATAATCATCTAAATAAGGACAATTACATTAGTGGCGAAAGAATGTTGCAAAACTAAACCTCATCTAAACACTAAAAACATGGCTTTATGCATGTAAGGATTGGAAAAAATCACTAAACTTCTAGTGATTAAGAACCAAACTAAGATGTGGTTGGTCAATTAACACGTGGTGTGTGCACAATACATGGTTTTGGTGCCATGCAACAACAAGAGGAAGATGGCACATAACTATAAAAATGTTAACATTTATAATGGTATTGTTCAAATTCAACTACAAGTTCTAGACATGCACACTAGAATGCTTGATCTTCCAAGGTTGCAGGATGTTGTTGAAATCAAGAGGCCAAATTGCACATTATAGTTTGATTAACAATGTCACATTGGAATCAAGGAGGCGTCGAATGAACATCACTAAATATTCGAGCTTCGACATACACTCCATTGATGTTGCCTCTAGAAATATGGCGGGAGGACAATGGCCTCCACGAGCATTTATAACTTTTGCCAATCCATGTTAAAAAATAAAATGTGAATGCTTATGTTAGGGTGCCAAGTTTTGTGCACCTTAAAACCAACACCACAATGGCCAAAGCAATAACAAATGTGCATAAGAGAACACAAGCTTGACATTCTTGTGAGGAAGGTAACATGGTAATGGGTTGTTGTAAGAACTTAAAGCAAGAATTAAGGTTTAGTACCAAACCCTCAACCTTAACTGTTGATCCCCCTTGGTGCATTTTCTTCTTCGCCTTGGCTTTTGAAAAATACTATAAAAGAAGATGAACCTAAGGCAAGAATTAAGGTTTAATACCAAACCCTCAACCTTAAGCATTAATCCCTTTGATGCATTTTCATCTTCACCTTGGCTTCCCAACAATATTGCAAAGGAAGATGCACCAATTTCATGTAAGGAAAATTAGCTAAATTTTGCTACAAGGCAAATATATATATAAAGGTCCTACATATATGGCTGTTTCAAACAAAGGTTTGTGTATTTATAAAATATTACAAACTTGGGAATTTTATTTGAAAAAAATGTAGATATTACTGGGAAAACCAATATTAAATATTAATAGGATAAGGATATCAAACTTCTAGCCAAAAATATTAATAGGAAAACCAAAGTTTGTAAGCCAATGTCAATTCAAAAAGGAAGTGTAATATTTTTGCAATATTAATAATGTGCTTGATTATTTCCAACTATTATATTTATGCATTAATTTAATGCCTTTTTATATAGTTGAAAGCCTATATGGTTATTACTTTCTTTTGGGACCATTCCATTTCCTTTTTATATACAAAACATGATTATAATAAATCATAAATTAAAAAATAATGTTGCATCCCAAGGTTTGACCATGCATTTTCAAGAAAACTTTTAGTCATGTAGTTGTATCCATGGTCACAAAAATATGACTAAGCAAAAAGATAACATATACAACTATATGAGTAGGATTGGTCATTAGTTGTATTCATCCTAGTCATAGATGTCAAGTTTTGGTGTAGTGATATTTTCTATATTTGTTTTTGTGCATGGAACTTATTGGCTAGTGACATACTTTACTATGCTTGGACTTTGATCTTATGAATAATATAAAACAATATTTGCAAGTCTTGGTATTTGTTACATGACATGTATTTAGCTAGATATTGCCTTGGATGTTACAAATGTATATTTTGATTTGAATAATCAAAGATCATTACATTGATCATGAATTAAATGATTATTTCTCTACTTGAAGGGGAACATCAAACATGGTATTCAATATACCAAAGACATAAAAACAAAAATGTTTAACATTCACCAACTATAATGATGTTGATTGGGTTGGACAATTGGATGAAAACATGTCCATTAATCACTATGCATTTATTGTAGTTAGGGGAGCCATAAGCTAGGCTAGTAAACAATAAAACTTGTACAACTTTCTTTACAATCAAGGCTTAACGCATTACAATTACCTTAGTAGCCAAAAACTATATAGTTGAAATAATGGTGCTAGATTTGGGATTTGCCCCACTATATATTATTATTATTAAATGTGACAACAAAAATGTTATTGCATTGACAATAAGTCCAAAATATCATTCTAAATCGAGATATATTGAAATATAAAATTCCATCCAAAATTTTCTAATTTAATTTTAACATGCGGGTTGGGGGGTAAATTTTATTTTTACTTATTTAAGAACTTAACACAAGGAAACATAAAATTTTCCATATGGACCATTGCCCAGAAAATCGTCTTTGGTAAATTCATACATATTTATTATAAGTGAAATTAAATGATGGTGGGTGAACTTCATGCATGAATGATGAGTTACATTATCTTGTTTCAATCGTATATCATAAAAGTCTTAATATATGTTGGGTAGGTTATCGGATTTCATTCATGACACATAATTTAAAAATCAAACATATAGAAAGTTTCGTTTACAGCATGTAATAAATCATTTTATTGCATGGATGTGGGCATATACAAATTCATTTCTTTTACTTATGAACAACATATTTTTTTTAGAATTATCATAATTTGTTCTAAACACCCAAGGGAGTTCATTTAAGCCTATCAATATTTAGTTTTTTTCCAAGGGATTTAGCCATGTTAATGTGCCTATTTGATTTTTTGAAAGAAATTTTGAACATAATATTTTTAAAAATGTACGGTGACATCAATTTAAACCAATTTATTTAGTTTTGGGAGCTTATCACTATAATTCAAAATTTCAAATTACAAGTAAAATTATATTAGTCTAATTAGTAAAGGGTCTGGCTAACGCAACACACCTCGATGATAGAAAAACACACCTTCTAACCCAAATCCGTTGCTGGCCAACCTCATTACTGCAACACTTTTCCTCCTTAAATTCTCTTTCTCCCTAGGGGTCCGTGTTGTTCACCATTCCCAGTTCTAAGCAACCTCTGCCTCTGGAGCAAAGCAAACAACTTACACTACTCACTCATGAAACTTCCGCCCTCGCCACCGCCGCCCTCCCCCACCAAACACACACAACTTTCTTACGCTGGGCTCCGTCACAGCTGTGGGGGGTGCCGGGCCGAGCCCAGTCGGCCTTCTGTGACACACGGACGTCACCCTCAATTGATACTGTTGTGGAGGGGATGCCTACAGTATAGCAGCTTGGAGGTTCAACATTAGGTTAAGAGGTGTGTTTTTCTATCATCGAGGTGTGTTGCGTTAGCTAAACCCTTAGTAAATCACATCTTGGTCTTTGTACAAAATTTGATAATGGGTGTGACTTTTGACCCCTTTTTTAATCTCCTTTATTGTGAGTGCACCACTTGCAAATCATGTGTTTGAATACTCCACATTCAAATGCAAAGAATTATCAATCTTGTTGCGATGAGATGCCACACTTCAATAGTTATGAATTATGTCCAAATAACTTTTTCATCTTCTACTTTTTCTTTTGAAAACACTTATAAATTCCATGACAAATTTCATTACCATTTTACATTTTATGAGTTTTTTTCAATAATGGTTGTTGTATTTACCCTTGATTTAAACATTCTACACAAATATCCTTTTCTTTTCACAAATGTGATATTATTGCCAATTGATAACATGAGAACTTCTAAACCATTTTCGAATGACTTGTCAACTTGGGTTTTTCGCATCTCCATGCATTTGATTATTTGGTTGTTTAAAAAACAATTTGAATCATGGATTTGTCAATAGATTGATTCATTGTTCCATGTTGGCAACATATGTTTGTATGATTGAAGTAAAATGCAAACGGTATTGGGTGATAATGGTTGTTCTAAATCCTTCAATCTTGCAATGGAATAATATTTGTTGATATACAGTTTGTCATGCGCACCAATATCGGCACCTACAACTATCATTGTCATCACATTCACAACATATAACACACTAACACCCTGAATGGTACACGACATCCAAACTAAAAATCAGTTCACTTGTAAACACACACAAGAATCCAAGCCCAAAACATAGAATGAAAAACTGTCGCAACCCCACTTTGGCCAAGTGTGGGGGTGAAGCCCAACACTTGGAAAAAGTGGAATTTGGAGTCCTCCGGGATTCCCGAATGTTCAGAGCTCGACAGCAAGGAGCAAAACACCTCGCATTGAGGTGTTCTTGGTGTCATTGAAAAGGTCTTGAAACGTAGATGTCGAAAATGCCTTCGCATTCTTGATTTGGACATCTGTAGCCCAAGTTATGGGCAAAAGAAGGGCCGGGAGTCAAAATGGCAGTTTGACTCCCGACCACTAAAAGTCAGGAATCGACTAGCTCCCAATGTCCGATTCGGAAGTGCAATACGCCGTTGGAAAGATCTTGATGAAGGCTACAACTTTGGTTTGAACCTCGTTGCGATCCAACGTCAGGGCGAGGAGCTACGCCCTCTCAAAGTCCCGGGAGTCCGAAACCGAGACACTTGGTGGGATTTCGGGACTCCAACTTGGGAGTCCCGGGAATTTGTGCCATTTGGATGTGGGTGCGGCGGAGCGGCGCAGAGTATACTATATGGGGGATGGTGGTGGCATCCCCCGAGTCCGGGCCGTGGTGAGTCTTGTGGTCCGAAGTGCCCGTGGCTTGTCCCAACACCAAAGGGTGTCCCGGAATGTGATCTAACCACTCGGGTGGTTTGTTTTGTGCAGAATCTAGCTTGATCAACTAAGTCACTCTTCTTAGTCTAATCCCTGGGCTCCCAACTCGACCCTCTACCCCTTTATAGAGTTGGAAGCCGGGAGCGCCTTCCAAGTCCCAACTTTCCGCAACTATACTTTGGTGAACCCTCAAGTGGGCTCACCCCGGGACTTGGGAGTGCGTCAAAAACCATAAACATAAAAACAATGCAAAAATAAAAAAATCAGTGCATAACACAAAACCTACAAAAACATGAAACAACTATGTTTGGAATTTCAAATCACCAAAAATGATATGATATGACATTCCATGGGATTTTATCCCAAAATCAAATATTTTGAATTGATTCAAGACAAAATAATTAACTTAATTAACCCAACTCAACCTAATTATGACCTAACTGGGTAACTAAGCTAAAACCCTTGACAAATGTCATGTGTATTAATATCAACACCTACAACTATCATTGTCATCAGAATCACAACCCGTAACACATTAACACCATGAATGATACATCACCATCCAAACCACCCCTTTTTTGGGGTTAAAGTCCCCCCAAGTCAGATAACATTATAAAATTGAAGAAAAGAATTAACCCTACACCTAATTCATCCAATCTCAAAATTTGAAAATAAACAGCCCCCCATGCAACCATGTACACTCATCATTCTTTATTTTAACATGAAGTTGTTAAAAACTCCTATTAACTTTACCACACCCTAATATCCTTAATGCAATTATTAAAAATTGAAACTACCACACATGGTTATGTCGGTATGGTTCACAACTGCCCCCAAAAAGCAACGAAGCCCCTTGGAGGTGCCATACATGTCTTCCATGTCCCACACAAGTGGTATTGACCCTGCCAATGGTAATTTTGTTTCCAAATTTGAGGAATCTCCTTCAAGTGATAATGTAGGTGGGGTAGGTGGTTGGAATTACATCCCCCCACCTAGCAATCCTCGAGCAAACTTGTCTTTGAAATTTAAATCCTAACACTTGTTTGTGATGAAACCTTAACCCTAATCTAAGCCTCCTTGAAAACCCTTAACATGTAACCTTAGAACTTGTAACCTTGAAACCCCACTATGACCATGATTATTGCATTTATATCGGTTCAACTAATCATACAAGGATGCTAACCTATTGTGGCTTTCCTTAACCTTAAAATCCTTCAAATAAAATTATGATGACAATTGCTACACCTATACGGTTGGGCCACTTGCATCCACAAAAATGTTTTATGTGACCAAACACACATTTGGGGCCTTCACAATTGTAGAAATAACAAATGCGATTTCACCGATCATTACCCTGATTTCAACACCACAACAAGTCTATTGGTTATCAACCTAATCCCACCCAACAACAAAGACAAACACCAAGTATAACCTACCTGCCACTAAACCTTAATATCTATGTCTAGGCAAATAAGGGGTTAAGTGGGGCTTATTCAGTAATCAAAGCTAGGTGGTAGCCTTGTCCCATACCTAGCCATTAACCACACCAATTACAACTTTTGGGCTCATTGCATGCTACAACCAACACACATGGGCGGGCTCATAGCCTTTTACTTTGAGTTTTTTATTGAACAATATGCACAAATCCATAGGAGATCATCACATGAACTTGTGCTTGCCCTATGATGTAGTTTGAAGGCACACAACTTGACAAATTTCCCAATCCCCTGATAAAAAATTGACAATCCCAAACACAAACATAGGGAACTCTTTAACACATACACACCTCCACCCCAGTAAATTCCACTCGAAAATTTATGACAACATGTATGCAAAAATTCAAAATTTGATGACATGGCTTGATGGTGTGGCATTTCACCACTTGTGGGTATCAAAAGCATTTACAAGTAAATCACCCGTCTATTGTTCTTGTGTTCTGTGCTTTTCTATGCACCTCACAGTTCCCTACCTTGTACTATTCTAGCTAAAAATCTCCTAAAATGACAGCTTCCTTTACCACAAGAACAATGGTGAAGATGGCACCTGAAACATGCGTAGTATGTGAGAGATATCAATTTCCAAGATTTTATTTGAAATAAATCCAAAAAATAGGAAAATTAGTCTTTGGACTCCCAAAATCACAATCTCCAAAAGTGGCCACTGGTCCACTGTTGCTTAGAGCTTGCCAAGATGAATCCAATGACCAGGGACCCGTAGTCGATGCAACTTTTAATCGATGTAATGAGTATAGTCTCCAACTATCTACGTAGATAGTCGACTAGACTACCGAGTTGCGTAGATAGTCGACTAGACTACCGAGCAACGGTCATAATCGACTATTAGTCTGTTGCAACGGTCATAATCGACTGTTAGTCTGTTGCAACGGTCATAATCGACTATTAGTCTGTTGTAGTCAGGTTAATAAAACCTCAAAATAAACTTAACTTTCTGCATGCATAACAGTGTGGGTATTTTATATGTAGCTCTTGCATTTGCTTGTGTTTGATCTAGGCCCATTGCATGTATCAGATGCATAGGACTTGTTTCCCATCTCATTTGTATTTTGGGGTAGTCTGTTTTGGTCTTTGCAAATCTATTTCTACAACTCAAATCACACAATGATATGAAATTTTGCTTCTTGAATCTAGTGTGGAATCTTAAGCACCCAACTTCATCATCATACTTCATACTGACCATTTTCGAAGATTTGTGAGAAACCCATATCACTGAGCTCCTGCTATGAATGATATTTATTTTTTACAAATTGTTTAAGAGGCTTTTGAGCTCCAGAATGTGGACCTTGTGATAACTTTCTTTGACAACAAGTCCCCAGTTACAGCTGCAATATTCTAATACCTATTACATCAAGGATGGAAGAAAGGCAAGTTCTGACAATGGGTCTCTGGTAAGCCTCATGTTTTCATTTTGTTCTGTGTTGGCTGTTTTTCCAATTTGACTCTGCCTTCTTGAGTGAAGATTGTTCACATTGATTGGTTTTGAGAAAATTTCTAAGCATGTTTTGTGTTTAGGACATGTAAACCCAATGCTTTGCACGTGGGTTCAATGATCAGATGATAACCATGTGTTGTTCAGTCCAAGCTCACGGTTTTGTGTTTTGAACATGTGACATGAATTTCGTACACATGTTTTGGACAGTTGATATGCATTTGTTGTCCAATAAGTGCAAAAAAAAAGCCCATGGATGATGATGGTCTTTGGAGGGTTTGAATTGTAATTGTGTATGCTATAACAATCTTGTAGTTCTAGGAAAAGAGTTTTCTGCAAGGTAGGTGAATGCATGCTGCAAGACTTGTCCTGTGAAGCACCTGAATTTATGGAATCAGGTCCAAGAAGTTTAAATCTCTTTTAACATTATTAGGGTGGGGTAGTCGCATGTAGATTTAAGCAAGCCAATCTGATGACTTAGTGTTTAGCTTTGTATGCAGTTGTGATCTGCACTTCTCTTTGTAAGTAGCAGCAGTATCTGAATTCGGCTAGGGAATTTTGCTGCAGGACTTTGTTGGATTCCAAATCTATCGTGAGCACAACACACTACAAACTGTTGCGATTTGTGAGCGCAACACACTATAGACTATAGTCTACACTACACACTACACAATTGTTGTCACTAATTTATCATGGAGTCCCTTGCGCCATCAGTCAGCATCTCAGCTTCGACCAATGATGGAGAGGTCGCTGAGGCACCTCATGAACCGCTTGACTCACGGCTTGTGCCGATGAGCGCTAACAAAACATCGCCGATGTGGCAGTATTTCGCCATGGTCAAGGATGGGCCGATCACGTGCAACAAGATCCAGTACGTTTATTGTTGCTTGTTGTGCTTGAAGAAGTGCCCACACAAGTTCCTAGACAGCTTGGTTGCCATCTACAATGACACAACTGGCAATGCTCACAAGCACATCGCTTCTAGGCACCCGAGCTTGCATCTGGCCCGCAAGCACCGGTCGTTTGAACCCAAACAACTGATATCTAATTCGACTTCTACATCTGTGAACACCAACAACATTCGCGCCTTCATCAAGAATGGCAACGACGCTGTCATTGAGCACGTTCATGCACTTGTTGCACGGCTGGTCGTCAACCGCAATGCGCCGCTATTGCTTGCCACCGATGTCAACCTGAATGAGGTCATTCAAGCAGCATCATACCTGAAGCCAGGGTCGTACGTTCTGATGACGCCCGGTAAGATCAATCGCGCGCTCATCTCCATGTTCTCCAAGTTCACTATGTGTGTTAAGGCGCTTATTGTCAAGGCGCGTGCAATGTACATGCCAGCCGACTATGACGAGCTTGCTGAGGAGTATGCTAGTTCCAATTGTGGCTGGCTTATGGTCTGCCATGATGGCTGGGACTCCATCATCAAGCAATTCTTCGGCATCTCAGTGTACTGGATTGACTTACAGTCATGGATCCAGTACAAACTAGCGCTCGGCTTGGCTGTGCCAGACGGGCACAATGCCCAAGTGTGTAACGATGCGGCCATGGCTGTCCTGAAGCGCTACGGCATCCACTGCAGTGACATTGTCTTGTCGATCAACGACACAACGAACACGTCCCTTGCAACTAGTCGATTAATCGTTGGCACTGATGGCACCTGCAACATGCACTTGGCAAACTTGGCTTGCGACCATGCAACTGGGAAGCAAAAAAGGACAGTTAACAAGGAGACTATCGACTCATTCGAAGAATGTGAGGACCTGCGCCTAGCCGTGCGTCGAATGATCGAGTACGTTTGGAACAAGAAGGCCAAGTCGCGCAAAATCAATTACGAGAAGCGCAACGAGTAGATCGGCAACAATGTGATTAAGGTCGGCATTGATAATGACAGGCGCATCTCAAGTTACGCGCGCATGTACCAACAGGCGTTACGGTGCAAATGGACACTGCACTAGTACTTCGCTCACGAGAAGTCATCGGTGTGCAACGCCTACAAGCTATCAGATGAACGTTGGCAATCTGTGGTTGAGGTGGAGACCATCATAGGATTAGTTTGCGCCGTATCATTCACAACACAGATCGACTCGTGGCTTGTTGCTAGCGCTAGCTCGCCCAATGTTGTCAAGACCAAGATTGCCGCTAGGCAAATGACTTACTCAGTCGTCAACATCGTGCCGTCCCATTCTGGTGAGCAGTCAGACGAGGAGGACCACTATGGTGGCGATGGCCAATGGGATGGCAAAACACGATGGGACCACGTGCCCAAGATCAAGGTCAGAGCTGAAGAGTTGGGTGTGATCGGCAGCAAGCTACGGGATCGCATCCAGAAAGAGTTGGACTCATATTTTCCATTCCCTAGCGATCAGCAACTGGTGGCCATGATATGCGACCCGGTCATGTTAACACTGGCCCTGCCATGGCTATGTGCAGCCGGGTACAAGGACAATGTTGACAATGCCAAGGAGCTCTTCAAGTCTGCTCTTGTTGACGAGGCCACGCGCTCATTCCGACCACCTGAGCCCAACACGATGCGTAATGTGCCGCTCGACTATGATGACATTCATGTACAAGTTTGTGATGATGACAATGTGTTCAGCATGGTCAACATCGGTTCACCTAGACAAGACATTGAAAGTAGAGCAAATGACGCTATCAACACAGCAACTCCAAGTGATTTTACGAACGAAGCCTTCAAGGAGTGGATCTTGTTAAAGGTGGATTGGTTGGCATGGCTTTTGAACGAACAGAAGTTGGACGAGATCGACAAGAGCAAGGTTTGCTTGGGCAACTGAATCTACATCAGCGAGGTCGTTGATGTGTCACAATGGTGGCGCAAGAACGGTGTGCATCACCGCCTTGCAGAGCACATTGCAACGCGACACCTTGGCGCACCTGAATCCAACGGCTTACAGGAACGCGTGTTCTCAGTCTGTAAGCACATTGACAATGCGCTTCGGCAAAACTTGGGCAACACCAAGTTTGAAATGTTGTTGATCTTGGTGTTCAACAAGGCATTTATCAAAAACATGGAAAGCAAAAACCTATTCACGGTTGACAACTTGATTGCGTCGTTGAAGTTAGCAACGGATGCAACTGAGGCGGCTGCAAACATCATCAAATACTTTGATCTTGACGGTGATGTCGTAGATGACGAAACAGATGGAGGCATGGAGATAGTAGTGATGTTGAAATCAGCAGCTTGTGACATCCAACAACAACACGATGCGAACGAGTCTGCCATCGCTCAGAAAAGGGCTCGTAATGAATAAACAACAACAATCTACAGTTGACTAATTCAAGGCCAAAGTAGTCGACTATAGTCCACTATCTATCTATGGGCTAAAAGATAGATAGTTACAACTACGACTATATGTAAATAAGGACCGACTACGGGTCCCTGGTCCAATGCCCGGTCGAGCCTAATTGGGTAGCTAAGCTAAAACTCCTAACATCTTGTATGCAAAAAATGTATGCTACAAAATGTTCATTATCAAACAGATTGTTCATGAGTAGCAAGTTTCATGTGTATGTAGTTCTAGCAGCTTAATGTTCAATCAAAATGCATAAGTTGTCTTTAATCTATCCTGGATAAAAATACGTACAATATAATATTCATCCTGGAGTTTTTTCTAAATAATCAATAAAATATTTAAGTCATCAATGGCGTTTGTCACTACAAGTCTCACAATGGCACCATCAACAATGTGCATCAGTCTCTTGATTTCAAAGACAATGATATGAATTTCCCATAGTTAGAAGTTCTCACCTCTAAATCTAGTGAGATGTTCAAGTCTCTGGAACTGCAATGATTCAATTTCATTTAAATTTGTAGGTTATAAAACATGAAATCAAGAAACCATAACTGTGGTCTCTTCAGCATAGTGTTTCAAAACTTGTCATATGGGTCCACATTACACATCATGATGTCACAGCTCTCACTTCACTCTGCTCAGTTGTCAAGAACAAGTATGGAAGCATCATCAAACATGCACATTTTTCAGCCATAGCCAACAAGTAAAAAGGACAAGATTAGATTTACAACAGAAAGGAACAACATAGAACTAATTTAATCAAAGATTACTATAACTAGTACAGTATGAATGTGTTTTTGCAATACACATAATATATGTGCACTATGTTCTCTATTCAAAAGTGTAAAACTACAAGAAAGCCAAGATAAGATGCTCTAGTGTTAAGCACTGAAGCTGAGATTCTCGGCTCAGCTGGTGAGCTGGTGTCAGCACTGAAAATGTTCAACCAATGTGTCCTACCACTATGCCAGTGTGCACAGGTGGTGGGCTTGCATGTGATTCGAAATACAAATCTATTAGTATTTTCATCATTGGAAGCATTAGGGGTTTGGAGGCTCTCGGTCCTTACTGACGTTGGATGGGGGCTATTCTGTATATTGTATATTCAACCTTTGGAATATATGCAGCCCACATCTGGAAGACGGCACTACTCTTGGTTGCGCTGCGGGAAGAGGTTCTTTGTCCCCCGCTTGCTCAGTGGAATGAGCCCAAAGTCCTTTTGAAGCTGTAATTATGGGCATGCAACAGGTGTGTATTTCTTTCTCCTGGCTATGGAATTCACTGGCACTACAGGCCCAGGTTCTGATCCATGAAAAACAAATAGATACTCAATCCGACATGAACTTTCTTCAAGTCTTCTTTTTGATTGCGCAACTGAGACGATCGACGCTTGCATGCACTACTGCTTGCTCCCAAGCGCTTGCAATTGAATTGTTGTGAGCCTGTAACACAATCTACCTCATACTGACTGCAGCTTCTCCCGAGGGACAATGTGATCACCATATAGAATACGATCCGTAGCTGCAAAAAGGGAAGGTTGCGATATAAGTCAGGCACCGAGTTTTCCCCAACAATCCTGGACTCGAGTCCACAACAACAGTACAGAAAAAAGGTATTTTTGCAACAAGTATTTCAACCCCCAAAATTTGATAATGCATATTGCGCACACAGTCCAACACACTAGTCTACAAAATCTAGGGCTTATAAGAAAGCTAGCTTACTACGGTTTGGTTAGCCAACTGCCACTTTAGTTCATCCCGACTGACACTTGTTGCAGGGACTTTGTGTATACATTATGTTTTGTTGTGGCCCTTCTTGGCGATTGCTGACAGAATTTTGGACTTGCTTGCCACTCGTCTATACCGGGTCACGTTTGCATGGTAAATAGAATTTGGAATTTGGCATCCCAATCACTTGCCACCAATTTCAGGACCCACCCAAGACCTATCATTAGACACTTTGGTGGATTCCAGTTCACTATGGCAGCTTGATTTCACTGGACACTCCCCCCTAGCCGTCTTATCTTTAAATAGCAAATAATAATCAAGACGGCTAAAGCTGTTGAGAGTCCACCGTCTATAATCTTGACAAACATACATTGCCAAATAGGAGAGTTCTCCTTAAAGTCACGCCTTGTTGTGCCTTACTTTCACCTCCATTTGGTGCCTCATCATCATCTCTTGGCTGCAGTCCGCCAAGTCTTGCAATAAAGGACCAAACTTTGAAAATTTAGCAAAAACATTTGTGCAGCAACTTTTCTTTTCAGCCACCAGGCTGGCTGTCCACTTATAATCTATGCTATATGTGTTATATTGATGTTGAGGAGGCCTAAGAGGGTAATGGGGGTTATAAATTAGGGCTAAGGGTTATGGCTATATAGGCTACTAAGCTATTGGGCTAGGTTATGTAATGTATATGATTATACATGCTATATAGGATATATGATTATCTTTGACCAAATGGTTATTTGGTCTATGGGCAATATGGCTTATATTAAGCTATTAGTATATATATAGGCTATGTGAGATTATGGCCTTTGGACTAATGAGGTTTATAGGTTACGGATTAAGGGTTTTGAGTTTTCAATTTAGAGTTCAGTTTTTTTAAAGGTTGTGTTTGGTCTTTTTAGGGTTTACTTTTTAGCTTAGGGGTTGATCTTTAGAGATCAAATTATGATTATGATTAGGGTTTTAATGCTTAAGGTTTAAGCAAGGTTTAATGTAAAGTTTAAAGAATATTGTCAAATCAAATGCTAAGGAGCAATGTCTTATTAGGAAACATGATAGAATGTAAGGAAGAAAGCTTTTTAAAAAAATCAGCCCCAAAGGTGTGGATTTATATGTGGGCTAAGTAGAAAGGAAGATTTAGGTCCTATGGGCTCATTGGGACTATATAAAAGAGAGCTCAAATCAAAGTTTCTCTACTTTACTTTTCCCTATAGCACACCAAAGTTTCTCTCTTTTTATTTTTTTGTCTAGCACATTTAGGTTTGTTTTTCATTTTCATTCTAGCACACCAAATTCTTTTTCTTTTCATTTTCACTTTAGCACACAAGATGCCATCTTCAAGTCGTGACCATAGTTTTTCCAATAGTGATTGGAGCTCTGCAAATGATCATGAAAAAATGTTATTTGATGAGATGGAACAAAAAGTTGTGATGGTTTTTTCAATGTGCTTTCAATGATCTCATTTATGAAGACAATAATGACAATGAAAATGAGGGACCAGGAAATTTGTTGATCTAGTGGTGGGTGTTCTGGATGTCTTTGCCATGATGTAGACCACACATTAACAGTCTGAATATTGTTAATAATCACCTCTCATGCTAGATCCAAGTGCGTGAACCTTCTTGCCCCCCAAAGTTACATGATTAAGAGTAGGTGTCATTTTAGGGTAATAGTTAAGGTCTAATTTTAAGGGTTTAAGGTCCATATTAAGTTTTAATGTTTAAAATTAGGGTTAAGATGGGGTTTAAGTTTGAATTGTAAGCTTTAAATTCTAACATTTAGGGTTAGGGTCTAAGTCTTAGGTTTTAGGAATTAAAATTTTGGGGTTTGGGTCTGAAAAATTGAAGGTCTGCATTTTATGGTTAGGGTTTTAATTTGAAGTAGGAGGGTTCAAAATTTAGGGTTTCATGATTGAAATTCTACATTTCAAAATCTGAATTTTAGAGTTTAGGTTCTGAAATTTAGGGTTTAAGGTCTGGATTTTTAAGTTATGGTTTGAAATTTAAGGTTTAAGGTCTAAAAATTAGGATTTAAGGTTTAGGGTCTAGAATTTCAAGTTTAAGGTTTGAAATTTTGCCTTACATTATACTAGGGGATACTTAATGCTATCATGGAGGTCATCAAAATTAAAACTTGAACAACAACTTTTGAGCTTCATATTGTTCATGAAACACAACAATGTCACAATTTGTGATGCCTTCATGCAAAACTAGGAAAATCATCATCATGTGATGATTCATTGCATGATGCATGAATGATGCCATAATGAATGAAATATGTTGGCTCATGTTACATGAAAGGGTTGGCTTGGGTAAGCGATTGCACAAGTTACCAAGCTGCATTGGGTTCATTGATAGAATGTTGGTTGAAATGTACAAGTTGTGGAAGAACTCAAAACACTAGTCATGGTTCAATGGCCATAAGAAGATTATGTGATTGGGACACTATGATTTTGGACCATCATAATTTGTTTATTTACATCAATATAGGGTACCTCATGTTTTACCATTCAACCATCTATTGAAAATGTTGTGAAAATTTCACCCATGATGATGAATATTTTGAATATCTTTTGAAGGATTTGAAGTACTTGGGGGGGAAAATGTTCATTATGTGTAAGATAGGCAGGTGAAAATTACTACTAGATGTGATGGCATCATGTTGTCCAAACTTACAACATTGAATTGCACATGTGGTTTGGAATCCATGTGGAATTGGGAATTGGTGGACTTTAAAGGAAATGAAAATGCTTATTGAAAAAAATTGATTTTTATTCAAAACCAATTTTTTTGAATATTTTCCAAGTTGGGGCTCTCATCACCAACTACTTGCACCGACATTATATGAACCTCACATATGAGGTCATCATGGAACACAACCCTAACCTAATTGCACATGGTTGGGCAAGAAACTATAAGTTACAAGTCTAAACTTGTTTTAATTTCTAATCTAGGTTTCAAGGTTTAAGGTCATAATTTTGGGGTCAAAGTTAGAGTTTAAATGGTAAGGTTTAAAATTTGGGATTTTGGGTTTGAAATTACAGTTTAGGGTTTGGAATTAAAGTTTGGAAAAAAAAAAACTAAGGTTTATTATCAGGGTTTAAGGTTTGAAACTAAGGTTTAAGGGTTTGAAAATTACAATGTTAAGGTTTGTTATTAAAGTTTAGGGTCTAAAATTAAAGTTTAAGGTTTGAAATTAAGGTTTAGGGTTTTAGGGTGTAAATTTATGGTTATGGTCTGAAATTAAAGTTTAAGGGTCTATTATTATAATTTATGGTTCGAAATTAAGGTCTAGGGTTTGCTTATATGTTAGGGTATGGAATTAAAGTTTAGGGTTTAAAAATCTATTATTAAAGTTTAGAATTTGTTATAAGGGTTTAGGGGCTGAATGTTAGGGTTAAAGTTTAAGGTTTAACATTAAGGTTTTAAGGTTTAAAAAAGGTTTGAGGTCTAATATTTGGGTTTTGGAATCCAAATTTTTAAACAAATTGAATTGCACAAAAACAATGATTTTACATCAAAATACTAATTAAAGTTCTATTATTGTCTTATTTTTGCTTTAAATTCTTCTTTTAAAATCGCTTCCAAATCTTTAGCCATTTTCTTCCTTTATGTTTATTTTACTTAACATGAAGGCATCATGGACATTGGACTTGCCTATAGTTGCTATAGGGCCTTCCATTTCAATCAAGGTGGTCATAGGGATAGGGTTTGAAGAGGCCACAATAATGGATAATCCATTCAATTCACTAAATTTATTGTTTAGATTATGAGGCAAAATTAGGGTTACGAGTGTGTGATCAATGAAACTTTGTTGCCCTTTTAAAACATTATGGTTTGCATGTGCATTAATGGACTTCAATGATTCTAAAACCTCAACACATTGCAATGTGATCCATTCTAAACCCTTTTCATTGGAATTGCTTGTCTTTAATTTTTCAAAGTCTTTCATAAATGGTCTTTCAAAATCTCCTTCGGAAATGAGGTTTGAAGGTAGGCTTTAAAGTACTCTTGGTAAGTAAATTTTCACATGAGATTAAAAATCAATTGAATAACCTATTTTCTTATCAACATTATAGGTTGGAAAATGAAGGTTATATGCCACCACAAATGTGTTAAGTTGTGCAAATTCCATAATCTACCAAGGTAACTTATCCTAGTGTGATTGTCATGTCTTGTGGAAGGCAACCAATTCAAACACCTAGGTCTTTTCCATGAACTCACCTTCCTCTAAAACACCTACCATTCTTTAAAAACAAACCCACACACACAAAATAGTCACATTCAACCTTAAATAAAAAACCAAAACATGTTTGCCAAGATTGTTTCTAGATTTTTAAATCAATCATTAGAAATCATCGTTAGAAGTTAGTAATTAGAAATGACCGGTAGAAATCAATCATTGAAATTGGTCATTACAAAACAATCATTTGGAATGTTCATTAGAAATCAATCTTTGAAAATGGTCACTAAAAATCAATGAGTGAAAATGATCACTGGAAATTAATCATTATAAATGAATAATTGGGAATGGTCATTAGAAATCAAAACCACCAAAATAACCACTTACAAATGCCATATTTTTGTATTTTTCACAAAAAATCAAAGGAAAATGACAAGCATTAGGGTTTAAATGACCACCGTAACCAAGACCACTAAAACTTTAATTGTAAGCCAAATTTAGGAACACAAGGAAAACCACTTGCATTTGTGGGTTCAAGGTTTGTTTCACTATAATTCAAAAGAAAATGACCATGAGAAAGGTTTAAATGACTTATTGAAATCAATAACACAAGGAAGCCACTTGCATATCAATAATAGACAAATTATTTTTTACAACTTGTTTTATGCAACCACACATGTTGGATGCAACTTTTTTTAATTGCATAAAACACATCGTTGCATAAGACAAGTTGCAAAATGTAGTTTTTCAAAATGGTTGTGAAGTCTATTTCACTATAATTCCAAAGAAGATGACTGCTAGAACAAAAACACAACAAAATCACATGCATTAGGTTATATAAAATCTATTTCACCACAATTAAAAATAAGATGACAACTGAAATCACCTACATTTGTGGGTATAAGGTTGTTTCACCAAAATTCAAAATATCACCATTATAAAGCTTTAAATGACCACAAGAATAAATAAACATAGGGAAAACCACAAGGAAGATCACCAAAATTGTACACAATTTGATTATACAAATCATTCAATTTTGAAAAACATTTAGCTAGGTGAAAATATGGTAAATTATACAAAAAAAGTAGAAGTTTCCAAAACAGTTGAAAAATTGTCCTGTTTTTAACACAAGTAGAATAATGTAGATTGAAAATAATTGAAAATAATATAATAAAAGCATGGTGTTTTTTTTTGAATTTATAATGAGGTGATTACAAAATTTGAAAAACTTTGGCATAATAAAAAGTAGATAACAAATATGTTTAGAAATGAGTTGTCAAATCGAGTTTAAACCTACTTTTCCATTAAAAATTTGATGTATTTTATTATAATATTTAAACATTGAAAACTTACAAATACATTTTAAAGCTACATCATGTTGACAATGGAGAATACCAATAATTCATCTACTTTCACCTACTTGTACAAGTTTGTACAACCTATAAAATTGAAAAAAAAACAATTATTTTTGTAAAATGTACTTGAATACATATTAGATATGTGATTAATCAACATCATTGTGATAAAATTAAAGATTATCCTCATGTTGATCATTAAATTAAAAAAACATTTTTATTTTTAATATATTAAAACTTATTTATGGCTACTTTTTTTGTTTGTGACGAGGAACAAAATTTGTCTAATTTACCATGCTTGCACCTAGCTTCAACAATTTACTTATCTAGAAACAACATTTTCAAACATTATAGTTCAAGTTGTAAGTGCATTTTAAGAAGGCACCTTGGAAGTCTTCAAGCTTCAATTGTTTGCTAATAAGATCCTCACAATCTTGAGTATATTCTAAGTCATGGTACTACCCACAACCTTGTACTAAAACTTGTTTATTCATTGAAGCTACCACATCATCCAAAGGTCCATGGGCAAGGGAACAAAAATTTGTTCAATGACAAACACATTAGTGAAAGAATGGGAGTAGATGGCCATGGTTCTTATATTCAAGTTTACAGTCTATGGGTTTTGGCATTGAAAGCCCTCTAATTTTATTTTTATTAGTGATTTTTGGTTCATGGCTTTTGGGTTGAAAACACTTTAGATTTTAGTGTGGTTGGGAAAAGAATTTCAATTTTATTCAAGGGTTTTACAAGCCATGAATTTTTTAGGGTTTATAAGGTCTTACAAAACTTACAAGCGAACACACAATGAAAGAAAGAAACATTGCCAAAGGCTGAGGTCTTTGGTACAACAATTATAAAACATGTCTTCTTTTTCACCTAACACAATGGTATGAACATAGTCTCAAGTGTTTAGGTTAAACTTCACTTCAAAAATGTTATTGCTTGTTTGTTGGAAAAAACAAACCACAATGGAGAGGTGACCTTCTCTCCAAGGTGGAAACTCCAAGAAGAAACCCCTTCTACCTTTGGTCACTTGATTCCAAGCACTCACATTTTTTGTGTTCCATTCAAAGTTTAGCCCTACCTTTCCAACTATTGCAAACCTCACAAAATGCTCATTCCACAAGTTCATTGTGAGGCTTGTGAATGAAACTCACAAAATAATTGGCCTACTTCAAAAGTTCATGCTTTTATTTTGGGGAAGGAAACAAATTTAGGCTTCCATATTGTTGTTGGGGAATAGCCGATGTTGCAAAACTATTGGTGGTGGGTCGACGAAATGGTTTGCTTTGAAGGATAAAATTACTATGGGGCACAACCTTTCACTAATTAATAGAAGCATGAATAAGTATTGAAAAATCACTTAGGGGACACCCTTACAACTAGTTAATACAACTAACAATCCTACTATAATGATTTTTGGGTTGAACATGGGATCGCATTCTTCATTTGCCTTGGTGGTGGGTTTTGCTTTGTTTTTTTTTTCTTTGCAATTAAACTTTTTCATTTGTTCCCCTTGCCCCCAAAAATTTACTATTAATGAAAATATTAAACTTTGTTTTGTTATGTTGAGCTTTCCCCAATGACAATGGACAATGGCTTGTGGTTTTGCTCTTGTTATATTGGAAGATGAATACAAGTGCACCGAGGTAATTTCATAATGTTTAGGCTTGCAATGTAGGAATTATCGTATTTGGATACTTTGTCACTAAAAAATCAATAAAAATTTGATGGAAATCAAAGGTGCATTCTTGGTATTTATGGAAAACCTTTGATGAGTATGAATGCACTAAGGCGGTTTCATAATTATGATATATTTTGTGCAAGAGTTAATGATTTTAAAGTGATTTTTGTCATTGAAAATTCTATTATATGTTTTAAAGTTTTTTTTAGGAATTTGGATTCATAAAAATGTACATATTTTGTAAAATATTTTTCAATATGGGTTCAACCATAGAGGACACATTAACATGTAACTAAATTTGAATTGGAAATTTAAAAAAAAGTAAATTGGGACCCCATTGGGTCACCTTGGGGACATTTGGAGCTTTGTGAACACCAAGACGTGCAACAATGGGAATTTGAAGGCACACTACAATGGAGTTCAATGAAAATACAAATAAGTGGGGTAATTTTGCATGTGTAGGAATTCTAAAGAACTAATGGGTGCCCGTGGCCTTTGGCCACCTTGGTTCATGTTTTAGAAACTTTTAACTTTTTTATTTTTATTTTTATGTATTTTCTATTTCTATTATTTATATATATTTATTTATTTATTTGGATGCAAGTTTGAAGTTTGGAGAAAGAAGACACACCTCATTTTTTTTTCAAGTAGGGCTTTTTTATTTTTTACTCTTTATTTGATTTTTTCATTTTTTTCATTTTTTTCTTTTAAAATTATTTGATTGTATTTCCCTTTCCTTGTTCATTTGTTTCCATTCCTTTTTTATAGTTTTTTTTATCTGTTTCATGTTTTTTTTTTTTTAATAAATTTTGTCTATCTTCATTTTTTTTTAAAATGTATTTATGTATTTATTTTCTTTTTTGTTTTTAAAAGATTATAGTTTTTTAAATATGTTATATAATAAAAATAATTTTTTTTAAAAATTATTTTTTTGTTTGATTAGATACTAGTCCCCCCCTGCCCTGCCCCTTCCCCGCCCGTGCCCCCCCCCCCCCCCCCCTTGTTGGCCCCCCCCCGCCCCGTGCTTCACCGGGCTCTCCCTTCCCCCACCCCCCAAAACACTCCACAGGGAACGGGAGCCAATGGGATTACGCCAGAGAGGTAATGAAAGCGAAATGACGTCAGCGAAAAAAAAAATAAGTAAAAGATAAATAAAAAACAGACACACACACACACACCATGTTGTAATTATATAATAGATAGGTAGCTTGGTAAACAATATGAGAAACTTTGTGACACAAGTTAATCTACATACCTTGCCATCATGAATTACTATACAACCCCCACTTGTTTAAAAGAAACACAAATATTTGTTTTGTTATTTTTAAACATATTTTATTCAAAACACATCTTATCATTCTTTGCTCACAATTTATCCACTTAAGGTCCATTCACACTAGGAATCAAGTGGTTAATATATAAAACCTTAACACCTACTAACAAAATTGTTCAATTAAAATGATTTAACCTAACAACTAAGTCATCGTTAAAAAAAAGGTGTGTGCCATGACATCATCACAAGTCCACACCTAAATTCATTGATACATTGGACACCCTTGTTGCATCCAATTGCTATTTTTGTTGTCCACACTCGCATGTCATGATAACTAAATGATATGTCTTCTTTTTCCTCCATTTCAAATTTCTTTTTGATCTTTTTACAAATTTTTTAGTATTTTCACCCCTTCTTTTCATTCTTCTCACATCTTTTTTTTTTTTTATTTTATTTTTTCTTCATTTCCAAATTGAATTACATGTTGTTATACAATGTCAAGTAATCCAACTTTGGCAAAAATTCTAAAAGCTTCACAACAATAACCTACAACAAATGTAGGCCAAATTGAAAAAGAATTGGAAATTGTAAACACAAAAGAACAAGATTATAAAATTGATTGAATTACTCATCTTCATTGCAACACGACTATTTACAATACAAGAACCTTTGCAAGGTACAACAATAATAATAGTTTGACTTCACACTATAATTAGCCATAGTTGTGCACCCCATTAGCATCTAGGTGTGGACTTGTGATGATTTGGACAATGGTTTGAAGGCCAATGGGTGTAATCTTTGTGCAAACAAGTGTCATTGCAAATGGAATGCATGTTTATAGTAGCACATATTAGATTTAAATAGACTTTTCAAATTTTCACCAACTTGCATGATATTTCCAATCTTAAAAAATGAGTTAGATGAAATATTATTGTTGAAAAAATTCAAGTTAATGAAGATTTAGAAAATATCTATGTATTGTCAAATTGTACATATTATAATCATAATATATCAAATCTCTAATAAAGTAGATTTGAACATTATGTTGACTTGTCAATTTCAAATATATGTGTAGTTCTTACTTTTGTTATATTAAAGTTCTTCAAAATTTGTATTCAACAAACACCATAAATTCAACGTAGGAATTAATGGTTCCATATTTATATTTACAAAGGTCTTCAATCTAATTTTTTTTGTGTTTATGTCAAAAATTGTTTCAATTTAAATTAAATTTTTGGTGAACTATTTATTATGTCTACTTGACCATGCATGCACCCTAAAATGTTTACCATGTGATCCCATCATTAGGTTAGTCATCATGGGAAACATATAAAATGGAGTATCAACAAGCAACACACAACCATTTAAAAAATGGTCATGAATTTTCAAATGATTTGGCATTAGTTGATGTCCAACAATAAACAACATATACTTTTGCAAAGTGAGATAAAAGTGATAAATAAGGACACATTTTGTCATTTGCATTACATGTTCATTTTTTAATTTAATATAATGTGGCATGTGCCATCAACCCAATTGTAAACTTGTTAACCAACTAAGTTCTCCTTTCGAAACTTGTTATTACAATTTAATTGAATTTCCAATGACAAAAATTACTCAAAATTCAATATTTCCCATAGCTTAGGTCTAGAATTTATGAAATTTCATCCAAAAAATCTTACTCATCAAGGGCTTTTTAATAATACCAAAAATGCACCCCAATTTCCTTAACATTTTAAAATTTGATTTTGTTGAATTTTCAATGACAAAATTATTCAATATAAAATAATTTCCACACCACAAGTCAAAACATTGCAAAACCATATTCATGCACCTTTAGCCATTGAGGGATTTCAACTTATACTGAGATCGTGGTGAGGGTATAGTGATTTGGGAAATTTTAACATGACAAAAAAACAAACCAAACAAACTTCTCTAAGAAATAGATGTTCATGAACAATTTAATTCTCAATTGTTAAAGGTGGACATTTTTCTTTCCACCATATCAAGCTTACCATTCTTGCACACTTTTCTTTTCAACTTGGATTCCAAAATTCAAAGGGCCCCATGTTGCTTTGGGACCATCTACCACTGGACCCATTGTTTACAAAGGTGATAGTTAACAATACATTTATTTACAACAAGTTGCAAGGTCATCATGAATCTTGCCATTAATCCATGAATATATGATATATAATAATATTATTATTATTATCAAACCAAAATTAGTATGCAAATGAACACAACAGTATCTAAATACACCACCATGGGTCAAGCTAGTTGATTGAAAGTTTTACATCATTGATTAACCCCTAATTGTGCACCTCTAGATGCTTTTATTGAAAAGGGACATAAATTTGTCCAATGTTTGTTAGCATCATACATGTAACATAATGCTTGGGAATTGTCATTATTTTTTAATGTGGATACAGGTTTAATACATTTAAAAGATATTTTAGATATTACCAAGCATACAAAAGCTATTTATGATGGTGGGTCATTGGTTAAACTAGTAGTTTAGAATGTATAAGGGCTTATGAATCCTTGGGATAAAATATAGTTCCAACTTCAAAGAGGCAAAATGGCCATGAATGGCAGAATGATGTTTAATCTCACTTGGTCCATAGAGTTTGCACCATTTCTTTTCTTCCTATTGAAAACCTAGTCCTCCACCTCGAAAGGTTGGTGCTCAAAATCAATGTCATGTTTTGTGTTTTGTATGTAAAAGAGAGCTCTACACATTGAATAATTAACCTTGACCATGTACAACAAAATAATTAAACTACAAGGGTTTAAAAATTTGCCAAACAAATTATGAGATTCTTTGAAGGTCATAATACTAAGGGTTAGTGAACCAATTAGAGTTTTGAAACCATTGGAAGGTCATTGCAAGATTGATGGTTGATAATCATGCCTTGGCAACACTCACTCCACCCCTTCATCTCTAACCTTTGAAACCAGATGCTTCCACATCGTAATAGGTATCATGATCAGGTTTATCATGATGTGAACTTAATGAAGGTCTCTCCCCCTTTTATTTTCTTCGCTTTTTTGAAACAAATGGAAAAAAGATCCATTGCAGAAGGAAAGAGAAGAACTACTTTATGACGTTCTCAAGTGTGTAGTGCGTGAGAAAATCCTGGTGATACATATTTTTGGGGGCTTCCCTCAAAGTCAGTCTTTAAGTTGTGGGTGTTAGATTTGGGTACAATGAATGGCAGCATTCAGTTTTACACCTTTGCCGTCTCTTGCAAACGCTTTTATGTGTGCAACATGATCCGAATCCTCGTCCCTGGTGCCATAGATATTCCATGGCGTTTGCTATGGATATGCTTCGCCTCCATCTTTCGAACAGATACCTCTTAAAGTTGTGGAAATCTTTCACCTCATAATGTAGGTTACTATGCAAATTCGTTATTGCTGACTGTGCTCATAGAACTGTGCTCTTCTATGAGCACAGACTCCAGAAGGTTATGTGTAGGGTAAGGACCAGGCTGTGGCAATTACCAGTACAAGGGCCAATGCCGGGAGGAGCTGAGCCGGGTCTGATTTTTTTCCCTAGGATACGTCTGCACCTCATTTGGATAAACCGATGTGTGAGAGAGCATTTCATTTTCCAAAATGCCCCCGGGTTCTTCTCCTCTGTAAGCATGGGTGCACATACACTAAAAATGTGGGTGGAGGTTTATACTTTGTACGGGTTATATATGGGCATTCACCATAGTAGTGTATTCCTTCACGAACTAGGGCACGTATGGCACTCCTGGGTAACGACTGCCGGTGATTGCTATACATGCCTGGTGTTATGATGACGTAAATAAATTAAGAAGCTTATAAAAGAATCTAGCCACCAACCAGCCTACACGAGTTTTCCTTGAAGTCAAACTAAACTCATTAGGGTGCGACAGAAAGCTAGTCCTTCAAACTAATAATTATGTCAGTTGTGGAATCTTATAATGATGATTAGTTCCACAATAATAAATCAATTACGGCGCCCTTGATTGGTCACAGGAGAGTTGTTCCTATCCCTGTGCATTTAATCAGCTTGAAGATTTTGACGTAGCACTGCCCATACCACAAATTCCCACGCTTTGTTTGTGTGGTAAGGCAAGTAGACTTTCATCTACTTTCTTTAAGCGCTTGGCAAAAACGCCTACAAAGAAAGAATTGACAGTATCTTTATTAGTCTTTATAGACCTTTTTTCCGACATACAGAAACAGCGATTAGTGTAGAATATAGACTCAATGTATTCTTTATAGGCCATCGAGCCAAGTGACCTGTGCTCGTGAAGAATTTGGGCGAGCCCCCCCCCCTCCCTCAATGGGTGACCCCAATTTCTCAATTGACACAAAGGAAAGTAACTGGCACACACTCCAATATGAAATGGTTTTCATAGATTTACATAAAGCTGGTCATGTAGATTTTGCAGTATGGTCTTGTAAATGTATAGGCCTTGGCACCTGCCCAAGTTTGGACGTCTAGTAGACCCCACAGGACTTCTCCACTGTGCCTTGTACAGGGGCGGACTAAACAGACGTAGAAAAGGCCACAGGAATTTAACCATTAAGTACGTGCATGCAATATGTACCGGAGAAGAAGTGAAACCCAATAACTCCCTCCTCCAGGGTCTTGGGTTCATCAAAAGGTTGGAATAATAGCACTTGTTTGATCCTGGCTCAAGCACGTAACTAATAACAGCCCCTGCCGGGCCCCCATGCCCAAAGATGAGAGAGGACCCACATCGTGGGGAGTGGCGCCGGTTACTGAGAAAAAGGCCGTCATGCACAAATCTTTTGTGTCCTTGTGAATTGGATTCTCTTTCCACGGGACAATTCATCTTCCTTAATTTGTGTATTGGAACTTGGGGACCAACATGGAGCAGACATTGATTGCCTCATCATATATTAATTTCAAACATATAAGACAATGTAAGGTGTCAGACAGCATCTGGTAATAAACTCCCCAACAAAATTACTAGGCCATCTCATGATCTGATTGGTGGGCTGCTACCACTCAATTTGTAACGAAAAAAAATTCTACAAATTTTCTTTTTCTTTCACATTAACAACTCCAAATTAAGGGGCCGGGGGGGGGGGGGGGGGGGGAAACATATGTGGCAGTCTACTAGCCGCCATTAAGTTATACTTCACACAGCAAATGTTTAGGGGTAACCAAGTTGCAGGTATAAAAGTAGGAGAAATTTGAGCAGGATGCAGACCCTGGACTACAACTTACAGGGACAGTACTTACTAGCTCATTGACGGAATCCGGTTTGAAAATTAACGAATTTGCACCGTCATAATAAATTGCAATCAAAACAGCCATCATAATTACCAACTAGGTTTTCAAGAGCTTTTGGTTATTTATGACCGATTCACAGTGGGCTGTTGGACTACTGCACTTGTCTATTGAACTCGCTACATATATATAAATTCTGGTTGTTTTCTAACGCCTGTTAACTATACTATATAGCCGTCCAATATTCGCATATATATGAAGAGCGAATCTCATTAAAACACAGCAGTCGCGTCCTCTATAATTACCAGCATACGTCGAAAAGCTTCATGCAAAATACCGGGAATTCTGTCTTCAAGCACATTGCAGTGAAGATAGCTAGGTAATGAAAAGACTTTATAAACAGCTCATGGAACTTGGCTGGAGCCTGGTTGGTTCTCCCGTACAGTAGCTAGGAGTCAAGGGCAGTCAGTAATCCAAGAAAGGGATGGTTGCTGGTCAAATTTTTGGCCTGGGATTCTGAAACCCAAAGAAGAGATTTATGATGAGCCCATGATTTGTCCTAGCTGCTGCTGCTACAGCTTGTGTCCTTCCATATGAGTAACATAAGTAGTAGAACAACAACAACATTATGCCCCGAATGCGAAGGCAGCCTTTATGAAGGGAAGAAGAAGAAGCTTTTCGTGGCCTATATGAAGTGAAGTTATTATGAGCTTCGTATGACAGGTGACATCACAGTGGAAGTTCGGAGTTAATGCGATGCCGTCGTCGAGGTACGGTCCATGGAGTTTCCAGAACTTCGCAGTTAATTGCAAACAGTAGTTAAAGCAGACTGAATAATGTCAGAAAAATCACTGCTGAAAAAACCTTCTCCTTTTCTCCACTAATACAACAACACACTCCCGTTTAATCGGGACCGGGCCAGGGTGAACCAGCCAGCACCCACAAGTTGAGCTTCATCTATAATTTAGTCATATAATGGGCATCCAATGGATGGTGCGTTAGTTCATACCAATGTTGGGCGATTCTAGTTATTTTGTGTGTCAGAATCGGCCAGTTTCGGTTTTTACATTACGTTATGAAAACCTGATTAATTCTCTAGTTTTTTTTGGGCTAGTGAGAATTGACAAGGGTGTTAAGATTCTTAAAATTTCCAAATTCACCTAGTTTTTTTATTAAGGTGGTTCTTACATATACAATAGTAGTCGATTTTTACATCCAATTTTCACAACCCAATTTTTTTTTTTCATTGACTATAATAAATTTTAATAATAAAATTTTAATTTATTTAAATTACTTCACCATGCGAGAAGAGAAGCAACAACATGAAAAGTCAAAAAAGTAGAAGCACCAACATAAAAAAAAACCATAACACCACACAAGAAGAGCAACAAAAATAGCATAATTCATGTGAAAACCTAAGGGTAGTTTTCACTCTAATTCTTGCATGTAAAAGTGCCAATTGATTTTGATTATGAAAACTAAGTTGAGAACCAAGTGGCCATTTGAAAACTACCCCACATTAGTTCATTTTTGCTGACCACTATGACTTCAAAAATGTTTTAAACAAACAAGGTTGGGGTTTAGTTTATCTTCATGTAGTAATCTTCATGTGTTATATCACTTTGTTCTACATTGTGCTAATATTCTCACAAAATTTTCATGCCATTCAAGTTCCAACATCCTCATTTTTTGTTTAACTTGTTATTAGTGCTTAATCAACGAATGGGAATATGTTTACAATTTATTGTTTACATTGATTATTTCTTTATATCTATATTTTTTGAGGGGGAATGTCAACATTAATCATGAATATCATAATATAATAAATATTTAACTAGTTTGGTTGGAACTTGGAATGTGTATTTCATCTAACATGACATATAAGTACATTAATATGCTTAAGTGGCATCACATCTATGGCATAATCGTCATAAACTATTTAGTTTGTTGCCTATGCTTTTCAATTTTCAAATTGAAATTATATTCTTGTTTTATCCCTTGTAGCTTGGTTGCATCCTTTAAAGAAATACATTTATTGTTCATTGTTCATTTTTGTAATAAAACTTTTACTTTTTTGCAAGTATTTGATTAAAAGCAGGTTATTAGTGGTTTTGAATAAAAAATTCACTTTATGCCATGGACTTACATTAAAAAAGGCTAGAAATGACATTTTAAAAAATGAAAATAGATCTTCAGAACAACTCCACCAATGTTCAATATGTGACCCCACAAATTAATGTTAGATGACGAAAAGTTAGGACATGTTGGTTTGGTTCAACAAAAGTGTTTTGGCCATTGTTTTTGCATAGCTTGTTGAGGTTGGTAAAAGGCATAACAAAGCTTTAACATTTGCTATTGATTGGTTAAATAGTTTGATTGGTTTAGGTGGGTTGTTATTAAATAGTCTCCCACCTATCTGTAGTTCATCTTTTGTTTTATGGGTCGGGTTGGGAAAAAAACTAAACTTGGATATCAAAAAAAAAAAAACAAGGTTGCATATTAAACATTGCTAGAGATGTTCAAATATAAAACAAAAATGATAGCACTACATGTGCTAAGTGGAAGGACGGATTTACATCAAAAGGAGGTCTAATGCGAATACTTTCTTTTTCTCATGAAAGTTTCAAATGGAAATCTTCTATTACAAGAGTTGGGAGATAGTTATCAATGAACTTAAAAGAGATGGTGTTAAAAATAAAATAACATGGGACATGTGAATAATGTGATTGTTTTCATTTGTATTCACAATCTATTAATGAATTCTTTAAACTACATAACACAAGAATGTGATGATACACGAACATTAGACATAAAAGAATGTCATTTCAAATGACAATTGAAAGAGTATGAATCAATATAAACATACACCTTCAGATAATCTAAATACAAAAATGGAATTTGTCTAGTTAATATTGATGATGATCATATGATATTTACAATGAAAAATGGATTACCTTATTTCAAAACATTTTTAAAAAACATGGGATAATGTTACTAAATCAAATAATTTAATTTTTTTTTGAAACAATATAAAAATAAATCTCAAAAGAGATTTAACATGGTACATAGATTGATTTAAGCTAAAAAAACAAGTACTAGCATAACATTGTTTTCAAGAATATTAAAAAACACGTGACTAATAATTACATTAATTCAATATGTTTTAGCCTATTGGGGGGGCCCAAGCATGATAAAGTGGACCAAAAAATATATTCGCCCAAAATTTTTAATATGATAGTTTTTCAATGTCAACATAAGAAAATATATTCAATTTTTTTTAAAATCTCATTATGGAAGCCTCCATGCTTCTATTCAGTTTTGATGAGTTGAATATAAAACTTTTAAAAAATTAATATTATAAAAATAGGTAATAAGTAGGAATGAAACTAACATGTTAATATTGTGTTTGTTTTCACTTCTACATTAGACATTAAATATCTTTTGATTCTATTATGAAAATTTGAAAATTCCATTAGTATATTTAACATGTCATTGACCTAAAAATAAAACAGATTTAATATTTGATCTATTTGCAATTTACTTTATAGGTTGTGACACCTACTTGAATTTTGATGAATATATACAAACTTATTTTAAACATGTGGTTTTAAAATATAGTTATAACAAAGTCAAAGAACTTCATATAATTAATCATTAATGTAAATAATAATTTTGAATTCAATATACCAAGGCCTACTTGATGGCCATTTTCCATTTATGCTGCAAACTAATTCTTTGGTATATTTTACCATGTTTTCGCCTTTAGGTGTATGTTGCATGTTATGTAAAAGAATTTATATTTAAAATATAAACATATTCTTCTTGCATTCAACAAAACTAACTTAAAGATAATGCTTGTTGAAAGTAATTTAAAAATAAAATAAGTTAACATTTTATAACATGAAAATTAAATAATGACTACACTTGTTACGACTCACCCTATTATTATTTGAATCAATCATTGCAACTTGCATATGTAGGTCTTTGTGTTTAGACAAATAATGTAAATAACAAACAACAATATATGCCACTAGTAATTCCAATGGATCACATGTTTGCTGTTACATGTCTACATCAACAACCTCTATTATACCCATTGCTTAATGACATGACTTATTATCACATCTAAGGATGATCATAAAAACATATGTGATTTAAAGTATGTTAATTTTCTTGGAAGATCATATTTCCACATCTTATTTAAGGATGATTCAATAATTAAATTCATATCATATCCATAAAAATAAAATAAAATAAATGTTTCAAATGAATCTTGTATGACTCCAATAAAGGCATAAGCACACTAAACCCCCCAAAAATTGTAGTCACAAGTATAATATTTCTACAATTACTTTTTTGGGTGATGTATGGACATCACATCTTTGATTATTTTGCTTGTTTTAAGTATATTTGATTAACTTGAAACTTAATCTAATCAAGTTTTTAAAAAATCCAGTAAACAATGAAAAACTTGAATGTATGGAGTATATTTGTGACCAAATAGTTTATATCATAGAGTTTGAAAAAATTGCATATATATTTGAAAACTAAGGTCAAATCAATGGAATTCTTGGGTGAAATTTTTTATGGTGTATGATATTGATATACATGAATTAAATTTAGGACCATTTAAAGATTTAAAGTTTTTGGATGAAATTCATTCAAAGAATGTGTGTTTTTTGCTTTTTTTAACAATAAATGCATAATAATATCTTCTTCTTTTTTAAAAACCACTACCATATCAAAGAAGAGGAGATTTTATAGATGGGGCATTGCATTATTTTCCAATTTTATTTTGTTTGGTAATGTTTCATGAATCACAAACATGAGGCCATATGGTGGTTGAAAAATTGTATGTTATATATTGTTTGTACATAAATTTGATCCAATCCTCTTCATCTAACTATTGAATCAAAATTAATTTTGACTCAAAGTGAACTTTGAGTTCCAAAATGTTGTCATGAATTTTTTAAAAATTTTGCTTTTGTTTTTAATAGCCAAAGAATACCATCAATATTTTCACTTATTGCATATTATAATACTCATTATACATCATTTTTGGGTGAAAAGTGGCTCACCCTTTGTGTGTTTTCACCCATAAATATATTAAAAAAGATATTTAGTAATGCATCAAGCATGAACCACATGTTCCCTACATGTTGAAACAAAACAACTTCATTGAAAGAAACAATGTCACAATTGGATTTGAATTCAAATTTTGAATGAAAATAATAGATCTGCATTGTTGTTCATGTTCCTAATAAAAATACTACAATGATTATGAATTTGCAAGGAGAAATGGCTATTATGATAATTCAAAAGGACATTCCCTACACATGGTGTACCTTTTTAAGGACAATTGTTACTAACAAAGATGTTCAAGGGCATGCAAACTAGAATGTCCATAAATAATGTACAAAGGCAAAAACATTTGCAACCTCCCAAGTTTAAATACCAAGGTGATAAATTAGAGCACATGTCTTTTGAGAAGGGATTCAATTTTCATGCATTGAGTAACTATGATTACTAAGTGAAAAAAGTATATATCAAAATAATTAAATAGAATTGATAGGTGATTTTTTCATCTAAATCATGAGAAGTGAAATTACCTTACAAAATTATGCATATGGATTCACTGAAATAAAAAATTCAATGAACAACATTTATCTTTGACCCAAAATTCAATTATGTGTTGGTGAACCATAAATGCAAGTTTCCATGCCATTTCATAACATGAAATGTACTTTAATGAACTTTTGAAGGCCCTAGAATGCAACAATTTTTGAAAGTCCATATTGACATGAGAATGAAACTTTTTAAAATTTCTATTTGTGAACAATGAATATGAACATAAGCAAAATGATTTCCTTATGTCAAATTTTTTTAATTCATATGTGGTTTAGGCTTTTGATAAATTTACATCTTTGTCATAATTAAAATACACCACAAAAACATACTTACATTTAATCCTATCTTGTTGTTTTTGGTCCATTCTAGTTTGCAAATATCTTCAATGAAATCTAATATATCCAAATTTTCACAACATTAACTATATATGCATATATTGTAATTGTTATTTTGTTTATACATGTTTTGGTGATCAAACATCAAATTTGGTCTCCCTAAATTGTGCAAACAAATTGGGCATTAGAATGGTTATCACAACTTCAAATTAAATGTTAATGTGATTCAAATCACAACAATGAATTGTGTTTTTGTAAGGTTGTTTACCACCTCACTCAATTATTTTCTTTGAAAAAATGAACTAATTGTGTTTATTAAGTCAAACAAGCCCAATGGGAATAATTTTGCATACAATGTTCATTAAACTTTCCAACCATCAAGTCCACCACCAAATTAGATACTTTTTCCATTGGTTGATTGTCCTCATAGATTTGTTGTTATGGATTGACTTGATTGGAACACCCATTGTTCCAATGGGTGAATTTCCTAGGGTTAAAAGAATACAAAATGTTATAAATAGTTAGAAGTGTAATATAGTAACAAATCCATAGGAACAATCACCTTTTGTCTTTACATTCAATCAAAATTTCCAACAATCAAGTCCACCATCAAGTTAGATACTTTTTCAAAGATTGGGAATATTTTTGTGGTGTTAATTTTTTATGAACATGTGTCATTACCCCCCCCCCCCCCCCCCCTCTCCCCCCAAGCAAACACAAAAACCTTTTGAAATTAAGAACTCTTCTTCTTAGAATAAAACAAATGAAATGTGAATGGGTAGATTGGGTCAAAAGTTAAAACTAAATCAAATGGTTTTGTTGACTAATTCAAGGCATGGTTTGTCACAAAAGGATATTTTGATACTTATGACATTAATTACCATGAAACCTTTCCAATATCAATAAAATATGATTCAATGCACAACATGTGTTGTGGAAGAAGTTGATTGGGTGGACCCAAAAATAAATTCAATTTTACATAAAAAATGGTTTTTAAAAACAAAATTTTGATATATATATTTTAAAAACTATTCATTCAACCTTGTATTGAAAAAAGTTTTGCAAACTCCAAAGAGTTTCTATTAGCCATGTTGTTAAGTTTCAAGATATGAAATGGACACTCCTTGACCAATTTCTTAGAAAATTTGATTTACACCCCATTACTTCAAATTCATTGTCTATTTTCACATAAACCATTTTTATAAAAAAACGTTTTTGTTTTTTATAAACACATTTTTACAATCATTATTCATCTTATTATTTTGAAATCAATAAAGTTCTATCGATGCTATACATCTATCACAACCACAAACTATTTGTGATGTGTATTCAACAAATGCATTATGATTTCCATGCACTTCATAAATTTGAATACTCCAAGGTTACTCTCGTTCCCATGTCATTGATCTAATAATAATGTTGTTATCAAAACCACATGAAAATGAATGCAAACATGATTTCCCAAATTTTTGGCAATCATATGTTTTACATTCTTCTTATTTGGGCAAAACGATCATTCATGTTATTATCATGGTTCACAGATTTCAAATTGTCCCAATAGGTTACATGATCTTCAACATATTTTATGCAACTTAAATGGTATGACCACCTTTGTTACATAGTGACAAAACACCAACAATCTTTTTGCAACTTTCTATTGATGTAAATTACAAATTACCCCAAAGATCACAATGATGAAATTTGGTAGTGCATCTATGTTGTATTTCAATCCAGAGCTCTTGAATTATTTTTTAACATAAATAATTGTTTACAATGGCATCTACAACTATGCAAAATAAATTTATAATTATTTAATTTGAAATATTGTATGGTTACTACTCTTTTACATATTCATTTTTCATGAAATAAATTGATTTCTTTGATTTTTTCAATACCCAAATGACAAATATCAATACTCCCACTCAATATATATAATAAACTAATATTTAACAATTTATTTGGGGTGTGGGTGTCATCTTTCATGATATATAGGCTAAATAGATCCAAGCAAAATAAAGTATGCTAATTTGTCATCCTTATTCACCAGTAAAAGTAGATTTTTCACTTTTATAATTTAGTTATTTAACAATACCATAAAATTTGGAATGTAAATCTTGTCAAATTAAATGAATCATATATGTTAAGCCATAAGTATTATGTTATTTTCATCATTTTATTTCTTTGTTGCAAGTTTGTTACTCTAGTTCATATTATACATTTTCCAAATCAACCAATTCAAATGATGTGTTATTAATGTTTGAACAATTGTCCACCTTATACACATTCTCTGAAATTTGAATGATTGGATTATGACAATATGAAGTCCTTCAAAAATAAGTTCCCAATGAATGTGGAAAATGTTTTTTCTGTGCAATTTATGAAATATCACATTTTAAAAAAAATAGATAGAAAGTAATTTTTTGAATTTTTTGATAAATTCTTTATATTCCAAAAACTTCTCAATGCCAAGTTTGATACAATCATGTAGTTTAAAAGGTCAATTTCACAAGGTGTCATGTACTTTTTAATCAACTATTAACACAATTTATTTATTTATTGGCCTTTGAGGACTAGTTTTTGGCCTATTTTATCCTGTAAGTTGGACCCAAATTAATGTCTACGTGGCATCAATTTTATGGCCTATATGTAGCTCATAATCCTATTTATATTATTTTACTTTATTAGTTTCATTTTTCAAATCATTTTTTTAATTTTACAATGAATTTCCTTTGTAAACTAATTGCATATTTACTGAAAATGTAAATATTATTATTCAATGTCATATTTGTGTGATCTGTTCATTTATAGCAATATAAATTTATTTAGTGAGATTATATATTTCAAAATTGATATTAACAATCTTGTATGTAATGTTTTATTCACAATTTCCTCAACTTTACTATTGGAATCCATGATCCATTCTTTGGCACTTCACTCAAATTTTTTTCTTGTTTTTTTTTTCATTTCATAAGAGAAATATTGTATGTTTACTTAGACAGAATAATAAGCTAGAAGGTTCACCTTGGGGTGTTGGGTACTTCAAGTTGGGCATGGTAGTTGGATGTTAGAGTTCAAATTGTTTGAAATTAATAAAAATTCACTTGCAACATGGTATTGTAGTTTTTTATTTATTTTATTGTATTAAATAGTTTAGAATGGGTTAATAATGTTCGGATTTTATAGTATATTACCTAGAATTGTACATGATTTAAACAAAGGATGGTGCTTGACATTAAGTGATTAGGATTTTATATTTGAGTGACTAACGTTATGGTAGGGGGTGGCATTTTTTAATTAAAAATATATATGAATTAAAATGTAGGGTCCCATGTATTGGTTGTTGGGTAAAATTTATAACTTAATCAGTTTTATTTAATGATTATGTTTATTTTTAAAACCAAGATATAATTATATAGGATATGTGTCTTCAACATTAGAAACATATTATAAATATAACATATGTATTGAAAATTATATATTGTTTGTTACAAAATTCAATTAATATGTTAATAAGTGAATTAATATTTGTAAATGACTTAATAACCAAATGTGAAGGAACATAAAGTGAAATATCCCTTCACACCATTCATATTTGAATCATTTTGAAGAAACTTCCACTTTAAATGGGTATTTTTGCTCTTTCACTTCCTAGTTACCTAATTGCAAGATATGTTAAGTACATACGATATGTCAAAAATATAATAGTTTTGTCACATGATCTTACCATAATTAGTTGTATCTCCATCACTCTTCACAACTTCAAATATTAAAATAAATATAAGGTGTCAAAATTTGATGCAAAATTTTAAATAATTACAATAAATATGTTCATATTATAAAATTAGGTAATAGTAGGATGGGGAAAAAAAAATTCTTCACACAATAATCCCCAAATAATACCTTGTTTGACATAGGCAATATAAACTTTTAACATTTAGTGTTCCCCCTAAGCATTGTGGTAACTAACCACCAATTCTACCTTAAGTATTTGCCTCATGTCCACGCATAGCCATGACATTAGACTATTTATGAAAATAAATTTAATATTATTATAAGAGATTCCCTACTTGCATGATGTCACTTTTATCATACTTTTTTTTTTCATTGTCATCATCTTTTACCAACATGTTAATGTGCACATATTGATGCACCTATTTATTGACACAATAGTCATTCAAATCTATGGAGTCGTCTCCTAAGGAACATTTTTGAATGAATCTTCCATTGAATTAAAAAAGTTGTGAAGATAGAAACAATGATTTTCACAAGCAATCAATTTTGAATACTCTTTATCAATTGTCATTTGATAAATTTGGACTATATTACAACATGATAATTACTTAAACAATTATTTGTGCACCCTAGTGACTACCAACTAAAAATTTAAACTACACTAGATCTAATGATTGCCACTTGAACAAGATTGTATGCACCATGATGCATACAATTTTGAAAACTTGAAGAATTATGTTTGTGTTTGTATTTGGGCAAATGTCATGGGGGTTTGCAATGCACAAGGTGTACATGGATGAACACAAGCAGGAGAGGGGTGATGGGGGATTGATAAGATTTTTTTTTGGCTACCACCAACTTGATCATTTTTTACTATAGTAACTTGACATTGAATTACTTGTCAAATTTTCCTCATTCATGTGTATTTTGAATGGTAAATTTCCATTAATTGTTAACTTAAACACCAACACTAGATTTAAATGCCACATCAAATTCCAACCTAAAGTTAATGTTAGGATACTGTCATGTGTGATTGCCATGTACATGTCTTGTACTTATTTCTAGGTGTGGCTGGACTTTTTTAAAGATGTGGAGTAGGAAAGTAGAAGGTAAAACACAGGTCCAAAAGTGGAATGTTTTAATGGAAATTTGATTGGGATTTGGAATGAACAACTTAAGATTACTAAAGAGTTATTCTAAAAGGTAACAAACAAGTTATATTTGAAGATGAAGTGATCAAGAAAGGAGGTGAAGTTGCAAGCAATATGATGAAGAAGTCACATTCTAAATTATGGTTGTGAACTCCAAGTTTTATAAAGATTATAGCTCCAAAACAAATGAGTTAAGGGTTTAGGGTTTAACACACTAGATCAATTGAAGTAGATGTTCTAGTTTCAAAATCTAGTGATTTTTGCATAGCAATCTTTGGCCTATATCCATTATGTGACTCATTAAACAATAATATGAATGCACTAAACATGATTCCACATTACCACTTGCATAGTTTATTTTTTGAAAATGTGATTGTTACTTGTACATACTTACTATTTCAAGTTATTGGGATCGTTTACCCAAAAAGTTACGTTGCCAGGTTTTTCTCCCTTATAATTTCATAATCTTTAAGGCATATTGCTAAGCAGCTCCACCAAGGCATGACAAATGTTCTGTTAACACCAATATGGTGAAATTTCTTGCCAATTGTCGCCAATTAAATGTCAATTTCTCACCTCCAATTTGGCCCCAACAATAACTACCTACTAACATTAACTCTCTGACCTTAGGAAACTATTTCATCCCACATTAGAAGTGTGCCTTGGGGTGTTTCCAAAATTGCTCATGTAAACCTAGTCAATGATGGTCATATCCTCCTCTGAGCCCCAAATCACAAGACTCATAAGAAGTACCCAAAAGAAGTGAAAAACTTTGTTGTTGCATTCAACATGTCACCGGCCAACACATCACATCTCGAAACTCCAGAACTTGAGTAGACTTGTAATGTCTTGGTTCCAAATTGCTTCCAACATGGTGGTCAAGACTATCAACAACCCCTAGATCGACCCTGCTTTCCATTCGTCTCTCTAATTTTTATTCAAATTTGTTTTGTGGGGAAAAGTGAACCAACAACCACCAATGCATTAGTTGGTTGTTTTGTCCACTAGATGGGTTGCATTTTTTTCATTCAATGTCAGATGGGGTTCATCACAGTCCATTTTATTTCATTGCTGACCACTATACTTTTTTTAGGGGTTTGTTATTGACTATATTTTCCATGGACCTAACCTCACACATAGTTACCCTATTCACCTTCGTACCCTCATAAGTGTTGTATCAACCTTGGTACCTTATTAATTATCCCCTATTGACATAACTACCTTAAAACTAGTTATTTTACTAACCTAATTACTATACTAACCACCTACCATACTAACCTTACTACCATGTTAACTACATACCTTACTAACTTAACCTCCTTACTGACCTAACCATTGTACTAACTACCTACCCTACTGACCTAGTTATATTACTATTTACCAACCTTATATACACACCCATCCTATTGACATTAGTATTTTACAAACCTAGTCACCTCGATAAGGTAACTTGTTTCCTACATACTAATTTGCCTATCTACCTAGCTACCTTACTTTCTTCCTACTTATTAGCTTGCCTACCTACATGCTTACCTACTTTAACAACCTATCTACCTTATTCCTTGAACTTTTTTTTTACTTATTAATTTGCTTATTAACCCAACTATTGACCTATATACCTACTTACCTGCCTATGCACCCACCTTCCTACCTACCATTATGTTCATCTACTTACCTATGTTTTTTACGTAACCAAATACCAAACTAATTACCTACTCACTTTTCCCACCCCCCAATCCTACCTATCAATTTATTAAGGTTCGCCTTAATTCATGGATGATGAACATAGGTCCCCATATGTAATTATTACAAACAATTTATAATGGAAACAATGTCATCATTGCAGCCATTTTGGTTCAATTAATTCATATTTTACTAAATTTTGTTTACTTAATTTATTTATGGAATGGACCATTATAATACATCTTTTCATGTAATTATTATAAATTAGTACTATTGGATTATGGTTTAGGTTTAAGGTTAGGACACAAATTAATTAACAAAATTTTCACAAATCTATAATAATTAACCTAAATTAAGCTAAATTTGGGGGGGGGGGGGGGGAATTTAAGGTTGAGACATATGTGAAGTAATACAATTTCATTATATATATTTTTCAAAGAGAGAAAAAAATTAGTTTAGAGAGATCACGCAAAAGTAGGAGACATATATTTTCTTTTCGTTTTAAAAAAAAATTGATTGTTTTTTAAGATTACAGTTTTTTTTTCGGTGTGTAAATCTTTGTGGTTTAAAAGCTTTAAAATTTGGTTTCTAAATTTTTTCCTATTTTTTTTTTTGGCATATATAATTTGTATACTTTGTATACTTTTTTGGGTTTAAGGCATATATCACTAGTATAAATGAACATAATGCAAAATTGGTCACATTGATGATATAGAGGGTTAAGGTTTAATGTAAAATTTACTATTTAATGTTAGAATTATGGTTTAGGTTTAGAGTTTATGATATATAAATTAATGAACATTTTTTTTTAAGTCTATAATAATTAAAATAAATTCAAGGTGCATTTTGGGCAAAACATTTAAGGCTTAAACACATGTAAAACAATGCAATGTCATTATTTATATTTATATATATATATATATATATATTAAAAAACTTAATTTGGAAAATATTACCAAATGGTAATAAATATATATATTTTTATGTTTTCTTAAATGCAATACCCATATTCAAGTTCGTTTCAATATAACCTTTAGGTGGTTTGGATAACTTAATGTGTAGACCAACCCTAAATGCGATACCCACCTTTAAGGTCATATCAAAATAACCATTATGTAGTTTGGGTGGCCTTTCAATGAAAACCAAAGCTTATATGTAATATTTGCATGCGAGTTCATTTTGAAATAATCCATAGGTGAATAATCAACCCTAAATGCAATACCCACATGTAAGGTCATTTCAAAATAAATGGTTTGGGTACCCAAAATATGTCTTTTTATATACCTAAATTAATTTTATGATAATTAATCATCATGAATAATTATCAAAAATAATGATTTGCATAACTTATCAACATAAAAATATAATTAACATAATAAATTAAATATCAAATTATTGATTTGATTTTTAAATATAAATATAATATTTTTGAATAATTAAGGTTCAACCAAATAAATAATTATTTAATATTAAGAAATAAATTATTAAAAAAATATGATAATCAAACATTTACGTTATCTAATTTTTAAATAATAATTCCTTAATTATGACACTATTTATTAATATTTAGATTATATTATTATGTCATATGAGTCCTATAAATATTATAATGAAAACTTGTATGCAAGTATTGTAAAAGATGTTAAAAATCAACAATTATTTATGGACCTACATGCGGGTAATGCAATGGATGTTAAAAACCAGCAACTATTACGAAACCTATATGTGAATATTACAATGGATGTAAAAAACTAGCATCTATTACGAAACCTATATGTGAATATTACAATGGATGTAAAAAACTAGCATCTATTACGAAACCTATATGTGAATATTACAATGGATGTAAAAAACCAACAATTATTATGAAACCTATATGCGAGTATTGTAATGGATGTAATAAACCACACTAGAAGAAAACTGTATATTTTCGACTAGTGTTTGTAACTAAATTTTAGTCGCAAGAGACATTTTACAACTAAAATCCTTATAGTCGCCTAAGACAAGTCGCATGTGATAAATTAGTTGCAAATGACAATAGGTATTGTATGAAAAAAATTCAACAAATACATTTCATCCTTTGACTACATTATATACGTATTGTCACATGCAACTAAGATGCAACTATTTTGGTAACAATTAAGGGCAAATGATGTGTTGCCACGTGTTTTAATATTTGATTATTTAAAATATTATTAATAGTAGTTTGAAATAATCTAGGACGTTGAATTCTAATACTTGGATGATCTTATATTATGACATGTGGCCCAATGTAAGTATGCCACGTGGCATTAACAAGAAAAATATTAAAATATTAATATTAAGTTGGTAGGTACCTAGGTAGGTACACAAATATGTGCCTACAAACCTAGGTTACATACCAACCTACCTATTTATGTTTTAAAAAAAAAATAGGTTCTACTTTTTAAGGTTAAATACCTACTTATATAGGTAGGTACTTAGGTAGGTAGGTACATAGGTCAACCTAGGTGGGTAGGTCAAACTAAATACCTACTTAGTTAGGTAAATAGGTTGGGAAGGTATGCACTTTAAAAATGTGCATAATTTTTTATTTTTTTTTGGGATGACCCTTTTTATTAGTTCATCGCATGTGCGAAAATTTTCTTAATGTGAAATTGGATGACCACACCTCCTTGTTTATATAGTGTTCAAAATAAGAATGAAGAACAAACAATATGGGATAAGTTTTGAAATTCCAACTTCCTCACAAACTAAGTTGTAATTCCAAAAAAAAATTTCATGCCTTATTTTCATAGTTTTTAGATTTTAAAACAATTCAAGTGTTAGATAATTAGATAATCATTTAATCAATAACGATTAAATTTACATGAATTTAAACTATAAATTCCAGACTACAAATATTTAGTATTTAATATCAATTATTTAAATAAGCAATAAATTCTTAATATTTAACAAACTAACTATTTAGTAACTCACAAATTATTAATACATAACTCACAAATAACTAAATATTTAAGATATTTAAAAATATTTTATTACTTTTTAAAATCTGTTCGAATTATATATAATACAATTAATGTAAAATTAATCTACTGATTATAATTTTAAAAATAACTATTTTACATATTTATTTTAAAATTATAAATAATGGATTAACAATTACTATTAGAAAGTACATTCTTACACGAATTTTTAAAAAACTTTATTCAATCAATTACATTACATATTGTATAATTACATTTACTTTGTAAAAAAAAATATAGGTCAAATATTTTTTTTCTTATGCTAATTATTAACTATAAATAAAATAATTTCCTAAACATAATGTTAATTTTCATAATTACTTTAAAATTACTATAAAATACTTATCATAAATGATTAATCACAAAATTTCAGAATTATATATATAATTTGTGAAATTAAAATCAGTAAAATAATTATTTTACAACATTATAGGTATTCCAAATTTTTAATTCAGGTTTGAAGTTATAAATAACAGAATGTGAATAATTATGTTGAATTAGAAAATAATTAGGCACATACTAATTAATTCTTATATGAAGTAATTGCAATGATTTTGAAGTAATGTCACATTAATTACATTAATTAATTTCTTCTAATATAAAAATATAAATTTAAAAAATATACAATTCTATGTTACAACAATTATTATTATGTGTAACTAAGATTTAATAAAAATAATCATTTATAATTATTTATAAAAGTGATATACTATGGATAACACCACTAGAAAAAATCTTTAAAGCTCAATCAAAATTTTTTTGAATTGAAATATAAATTTAAGATTCCAAAATAGTATTTCAAAATTCAAATATCAAATTCTAGATCAAATAAGTTTTTGAAGTTAAATAATAAATTTCGGAATTGAACTATCAATTTTCAAATTAAAATACTAATATTCAAAAATAAAATGTCCATTTTAAGACTCAGTTAATAATTTTCTGAATTGAAATATTAATTTCAATACTACAAAATAATAATTTGGAATTCATTTTTCAATTTTCAAGTCAAATAATTTGTTAAAATTTAAATTTAGAATTTCAGAATTCAAATATCAAATTTCAAGTTCAAATAAAAGTATTTAAAATCAAAATGTCGATTTTTAGACGCAATATTGTTTTTGGAATTGAAATACTGATTTTTAGATTTGAAAATAATAATGTAGAAATCAAATATTAATTTCTAGATCAAATAAATTTTTTGAATTTAAATAAAAATTTCCAGAATTGAACTGTCAATTTTTAGAGTCAAATAAAAATATTCAAAGTTGAAATGTCCATTTTTAGATTCAATTAATAATTTTCAGACTGGAAGTATTAATTCCGAGAATCCAAAATAATAATTTAGAATTAAAATTTCAGGTTCAAATCAAATGATTATTTTAAATTTTAAATGAAAACATTTCAGAGTTTAAATATAATTTTAATATTTATATTAAAATATTCAAAATTGTAATGTCCATTTTTACAATCAATTATACTTTTCTGAATTAAAATACTAATTTTTGGATTTGAAAATATTGATGTAGAATTCAAATATCAAAATTTAGATCAATAAGCCTTTTTAAATTTAAATTGAAAATATCATGTTCAAATCCAAAATCTAAAATTCAAATAATGTTTTAAACAATTGAAATAACAATTTTCAGATTTGAATAAAATTTTGAAAGGTCAAATATTAATTTTGAGATTCATTATATGAATAGCATACATACGTATGCATATTACATATAATTTTAGTATACACATTAAAATACACCCCTATGTCATTATATAATACCTTTAGGATGTAACTAATTTGGTGACTATTGCGAGTAATGGGACATATCAACCTGTTAATGGATGAAATAAATATAAAATCAATTCAACCAATAGGATGAAATTTTTTAATAGTTGCATCATAGTTGTGAGAATGACCAAAATAGTTGAAATTTGATCTTGTAGTTGCAATATTCCCAAATCTAGTCGCAAATGACTACAAATTGCATGTAATCGTAAATGGACTGGTTACATTTTGGCTGATTTCTACTAGTGTCAACAACTACTATGAAACCTATATCCAACTATTGCAATGGATGTAAAAAAACCAATAGTTGTTACGAAACCTATATGCGGGGATTACAATGGTTGTAAAAAACCAGCAATTATTACGAAACCCATATGCGACTATTGCATATTTAAAATGGCCTTATGGAAATTATAATGGAGAGATCTGGTATTGCACAATGTTCATTTTAATCTTTGTTAAGCCTAGACTGATTAATGTTACCTATTCATATGGGCCTATTTAAGTTTTGATTTTTACATCTAAATACTAAGAAAATTATGAAAAAAAAACATATATGATTAACCATATACCCATCAAACAAATGTGACTAAAAAAAAATATTATATTGATAAAATTTGTACAAAAATGGGTGGATCAAAATTGCTAAAAAAACCTAATGAAGAAAACAAGGTTATTTATAACATATCAAAGGACCAAAGTTCAAAAATTGGGTAATAAAAAAAAAGGGGGTTAAAAAACCTAACTAACTATCTAAAATGAAAACCCTAAACCATATCATTAAATATAATCTCATGTTTAGTTTGGTAAACATATGTTGCATTTACAACATTTATTACATGACAATCAATGTATGGATGGTGATGTTTCATTTCAACCTGAATCGCATTTGTAACAAACTTTTCCTTTATTGTCTCCTGACCCCTATAAACATCAAAAAACCACCAAATTCAACCTTAACACACCTTGGATGGAATTTTTTTATAAAAAAACAATAAACATTTATTTTTAACGTTTCTTACCCTCCATGAATCATTATAGATTCATGAAATCCAATACATTTATCAATTGTTCTATCCGACTTACATTAATGAACTTTTGAATTCAATTTTTTAACATCCCATGCCATCTTTAATCGTCATAGATATACACCACAAGTGGCTCAAAAAATCTCTTGTAAATTTTCATCCTTTTCCATTCATGATGTTGCATCTCGAGTCACACTTCCCACACCCCAAACATTAAAACCCAACATTTGCAACAGTTGCTTTGAAACTAATTTGACCAAAGTTGGTTTTGGGAATGGTGGACATTGTTGTGCGATAATTACTAGCTTATCTCATTTGCGTTGTGCTTTCGCATGAACACGACTAGCAACCTTTTGATCATTTCGCCTTTGCATGACCATGGCATTTCCCAAGATGTGAGCATTCATTTTAACATGGTATTGATGTCAAGGACCTTTTTCAGAAATTGAAGGCCTCCCAAGTTTAGCCTTTTCTTCCACCAAGCCATGCATCTCCTTCGAATGCTTGGTCAACAACCATTTGGCAGAATCTACAACAATGTAAATGCCAACTTTACATTTCCATTTTGACCCAACCTTCATCCATTTTTTGTCCTTTCGGGCCAAATTAAGTGGATGAGGGGGTGCCAGTGGCTGAAAAAGCTTGGTTGGTTTCAACTCTAGACCTAAACCAAAAAATATAAAAAAGTAAATCATGACTTTGTAATTAAAAAATCATAACCCTAAAACCTTGCACATAAAAAGTTCAAAAAATACAATACATGTATTGCAAAAAAAAATAATCACACAATCAGATACAACTCTTGCAAATTTTAATTGTTTTTGAATATTTCAATAAAAAAACTTTGACGAAAAAAATCATGCACCTTGCATTAAATGATGGAAGATGTGGATATAATTAAACTTATAAAAAATTTATACAATTTCTTTTATTTGCATTAAATTAATGTACATAAATTTCAACACAATCTAACCAACCATTTTTTGATCAAAATTTTTAATCTATATTGAAAGTGATCTCACCATTTGAATTGTAAACTATCATCATTGTCAACTTTAAGCCACATAGATTGCTTATGAACATCAATTCTCAATTTTAATGGAGCAACATTTTGCTCTTCATGTTTCAATTTTGATGGAGAAACATTTTGCTCATTAATTGTATGTTATGATGAAACAACATTTTTTTTGTGAACTTCCAAATCACCACCACCTTTTTTCAATCTCCTTCTTCTAGCCATTACCTTCAACATAAAAAAAAACCACCATTTCATTGTTAATTGTCAATATTAATGAATTAAACCAAAAGGACCAAAAAAAACGAAAAAGAAAATTAAAAAAAAATGCCTATTGTCAACGCCTTCTTCACAACACCATCACTATAGAAGAAGACGGCGACATTGTTGTTGTCACCTTCTTCATAACAAAACCACCGCAAAAGGCGACAATAGTTACTATTGCCATTTTTTGTAGCTACCGTTGCCTTCTTCGCTGCAACAAAACCGAAAAGAGAAGGGCTTAAGGGAGGGAGCTTACCTTCAAGCTTTCGCTTTGGCCTATTGGTTTTGGCTACCTTCAAGTGTGTTGTCCTAGGTCCCACTTCAAGCGCTCCGGAGCTCTGAAAATGGAATTCATGCGTCCTGTTTCAAACGTGTTGTCGTGGCTCCTACTTCAAGCGCTCTCAAACTCTAGCAATGGAGTGAACCGAGAATTAGGTGAAGCAAGTAGGAGGGGGGAGGGAGGTAGGAGGGAAAAACTTTGAAGTAGAGAAGAGGCTGAAAAAACTAAAAACTTTGGGCAAAGGAAGATGTGTTTTTGATTCATCCCCAAAATGCCTTGAACGGCTTCATCCTCAACTAGTGCAGTGGTGGTTGTTGGTTCACTCTAGCCCATTTTGTGCACCTAATTGATTTGGAGAAAAATACAAATTGTCTTCATGTGAGCCATCATGGACATGTCAGCTCTTGTGTGAGGGTTGGGCTTTCCATATGAAAATTAACTTAAGGGATGTTCACGAATCCCTATTCTGGGTGGGGGAAGGAGGGATGATTGGAATCTGCAACGGACGTTACAACTTTGATATTTATGTGAAAGGGGTTAAATTGAACTCCCGCTAAATGATTTTGGCATGGCAACTACATGCCTTAACACTGGAAAGGCTATAAGCAAGTATAAAAACTTTAGCATTAAAAAATCTCCATTCACAACAACTAAATGGCCTACACACTATATTTGTGGTGAAGTGAGACACTTAAATAGTGTGTAACTAAGTTTGGACCTGTAAATATGTGGAGATACATTTCCCTCCAATAGGGTCAATAAAGAGATTTAACAAGGGGTTTTGTATCGACAACCGTATTGATTGGCCCAAGTTGGTGTCAATGAAGTTGCTTCTTTCATTATATTGTCTACTTTTTCATGTTTATGGCTGGGGATGGGGCAATCGTTAACAATGTATGTTCACCTAGTAAACACTAATAGGGGCCAAAATGGGGGGCCTACGAGGGCATCCAATAAGGAAGGTAACTTCTTTGTTCGCTTTGTCCATAGGGAAGAGCTTACACATCTATGCTGGATTTGGGGATAAACTTTTGGCTCAACTTGGAACCATTGTGTGAGTGACATGTGGACATTCATCTACTCATATAAGATGGACAATTTCCACATGCATATAGATGAAAAACTTTACATCCAATATTGAAAGTTTTTGGGTTTAACTTTGAACTCACCATATAAGGCAGAGTCATGACGTGTTGAGTTGCTTTTCGATTGTCACATTGAGATCTCCCAAACAATCCAACACCTCTTGCCACCCTCTTTGTAATGTTAGAAAGTTTTGCATGAGTAGGTAGGGATGCACTGAGGTGTTCTCTTCATTTTTATACTAACACCAATAGTGCAAAGAGGTATTGAATATTCAACAATTTTGGCATTAAATTTTTTAAATAAAATAAAAATAAATTACTTAAAAAAAATTAGGCATGTGATTCATATTGTTCAAAAAAGAGAGTGCCACACAACTCACAATGTTGTGAGGTTATTTGAATGTATAGGATAGACTGGCCCATTATTGATCACTTGCTTATGACCAAACATTTATTGGTATTTTTGTCATATGTGTTTCATTATGAGTGATTTAAAATGCTACGGGAGCGCTACCTCAAGCTCTAGAAATAATCTTTGCAATGCAAAAGAAAAAGAATAATGAAAAAACAACAAGAAGAAAAATAAGCTTTCCAACTTACAAAACCCATTTTAATATTTTTATTCTTTTTAGACCCCTCTTACTTTCAAACTTCATAACTTTCTTATGTCTTATTCATTTTAAATGATTTAAAGTGCTATAGGAGCTCCACCTAAAGTTCTACAAATCATCTTTGAAGTGTAATAGTAACAGAGCAACATAAAAAGAATTGTTTGGGTGTTAGAAAACTGGCTTTGGTAGCGTTCAGTGGTTTTTTTTTGAGTTCTTGACTCCCTTTATTTTGGGTGGTTGTAACTTTCTCATTTCTGATCAGTTTTCAACGATTGTTAGTGTGTCAGATGCACCAAGAGGTGGGGTTCAAGTTTTGTTTGGACACCAGAAACAACAGAGCCCTCCCCTTGAATCTGGCCTGCCCTCAGCACTTAAGTGTTTGGTCACTGGCCAGTCTACCCTAGAGATCCATGATTCAAGTCTGGTTTTTAAAATGTTTCAGAATCAGAGAACCACTGATTCTGATTTTCTGGGAAAAGCCAGAATCGAAGAGTCGTTGGGTTTGGTTATTTCAATCTGAACCTCAAAGAACTGATGGTTTTCGTGAAAGACTGGTAAAGAACCGGCAGTTTTATAGGCAGGTGTTGGATATGAGAGCCATGGTTACATATCGGAACCAGTTCTTTTGACATGTTGAGAACGACAGTTTTGAAGCCTTAGAACCAGCCTAATGACCTTCAGGGTCTATTCCTGTTTATGATAACCGCCCAACACTGCCAAAGCAGCGCGAAAAACGAAGAAAATTTGGTGAATCTCCTTGGCCCTCTGAACAAATCTTGTGTGCGTTAGGGGCTTTTAACATTGTTTGCCAGTCAACATATTTCCTGACACCAAGTAGCATGGGAACAATCTCTCAAAATCACAAGGGGCTGCTGCAACAAGGAGCAAGAGGAAAATTTGGTGATTGACTTTCCTAAATCGTTCCTGGTTGGTAGTCAGGAGCTACACATTTTGAAATTATAGGCCCCGCAGTAATACGCCACTCTATGCCTGCATTAAGGTCTGGAGTGGCAGATTATGTCATATTTTCTTGACCACATTCTATGACATAATCTTCCAGTGATGATCATACACGCATAATTGTGACCAAAATGTCCTTTAAACATGATTTTTTTTCAAAGGGTTGAATCTACCACCCCCAGACTTTAATGTCATGGAATGACCTTGCCCTTTCCCATTATGTTGAGTGCATGACCTAGCTCACTCTAATGGGCTCACTTTCTTTACCCAACATCAGGTCAGGGGCTTGACTATGCAATAGCTAGTGGGTGTAGTTGTTCTCAGCTATCCATGTGGTGGTGGATGGAACTAATGAGTATCAGCTGGTAACAAGTACTTTGAGTTTCTTCTGTATTGTTTTCTCAGAAGCTACTTTGGAGCTTGATTAAGCTAACAGGTGCTTGTAGCGACTTGGGATAGGTAAAATAAAACTTTGGGTTAGTCTTATGCCATCTACTGATTGAATGACTCATGGTGACATATTAATGTAAATGCTACATGTAGGAAAGGTCACTGAAATCATTCACCTGTCTGATAAGGTGAGCAAGATCCTTTTCACTACCAAGATATTTGTGTGAAGGACTTGACGACTCACTCAGTCTATGTCAAGATATTTGTTTTAAGAACTTGATAAGTCGTTTGGATTACAAAGATAATTGTGTAAGAACTTGACAGTGTGAAATTGGGAGACTTAACTATAATTTTCCCATAACTAAACACGTAATGAGGTCCAACACTCCAAACTTGCTTTCACGATCAAACAATGCATAGTGATAGGTTATGTGTTTATGATTTGAGGAATTATAGACTTCTTCATAAACAACCACATATTAGGTGAATAATGTTGGCTCTTTTTAAAGATGTAAAATTTATTTGTGTTCAATTTCAACTCTTAATCCCCAATGAATTGGTGAATGTTTTCTAGCATGAATTACCATGTCTACACCTACATTTATCATTGTCCACAATCAACAACCAAATAATTATAATCCCTCACTATATCGTAGCACATAGAATGTCATTTACTTGCAAATCATAATGCAAGTATACAAGCCTAACAAGCACACATACATGTACAACAAAAACCAAATTTGCACTAAAGGTGTTCTCACGCACAAACATCGGTATAACCCTAAACATTTCAAATTTTGAAGCCTCATTCACATGAAATTAGATTCCAAACCTGAAATAAAAATTATGTTTAACTTAACTTAATTTAGCCTAATATTAATTCAAACTTAAGTAGGTAGGCCAACCAACAATTGGCAACATACTTGTGAACAAAAAATGTAATTATTATGTCACCAAAGCAAATAATCATTGTCCCAAACCTCATTAAAGTTCATGATTTTTGGTTCAACAATTATGAAAAAAATTCTATGTTTGTGGGGCTATTACATAATTTTAGACGGAAATGGAGTTCTTTTTTTTAATGAAAAGAGCTATTAAATGCAAATGGAATTGAGCATGTGACATGGTTGAAAGGTACACATTGGATTTATTAATTTTTCAATAGCTTAATGATAATAAATCATGATTGTTATCATTTTTGTGTGTTATCTAATTGTTATATGGTTCTAAATAAAATATTTAAAACACCATTATCAAAATTATTTAAACTCAAAAGGCGACTTGGAGAATAAGGCCCAAATCAAAACTTGTTAAAAAAAAAGAAAAAGTGTAGGCATTAAAGGAAAATGTATGGCAAGAACGAATAGAATGGAACCTACTCACGACTATGTCAAGACTAATGGTTTGCATGTTACATGGAATGGGGTGAATTATAATAAGCACATCAAATATTGATGATACAATATTTGTCATCTACCAAACCATGCACTTAGGTTAGATAGAAATTGCAATAGAATAATTCAAGTTTTTCAAATTTTATTGGTTAACGTCTAGGGACATTTATCATACATTTAATTGTGGAAAGTTTCCATTTTCAATGCACGTAGCTAACGATTGAAAATTTTCAATAACCAGATCAAACGATTGAATTTTTTTTATCTCTATTAAGAAATGTTTTGGGTGTTGCTCAAAAATTTGTAGTCATCCAATCAACAATGGCTCAATCTCCACCATTGATCCAATGACTGAGTTGTTTTTGTTGCCTCTCACAAAAATTCAATTGTTGTTTGAAAATTTTGGTCATCAATTTTTGGTTGCCTTCAATCATGAACCTAGTCAATTAAAAAAAAATGGTCACCTAATCAAGATTATTAATGTCAGTGTCAAAATAGGGTCATGACATTCTATGTTTAAACTGATGTGTCAAATAATGACAAATGCCTTAACATTATGACAACCTTGAATTGTAGTTACAATCAACAAAAATGAAACATGAACGTGTAATAAATTTTAATGGTCATTGTTAAAAAAAGATGCAAAGTTGATATTAGATTAATGCATGCCAAGTTATTAGTTTCATTATTTTAATTAGGAGGTAAACATAATGGTTTGAGATAGGTAAATTAAGTATAAGGGCATAAATTTATATCACCTATCAATTGAATGATGTCTCCTTGTGAAGGTCAAACTTACATACTACCATTATATATGTTTACTAGATTATTTGATGATTCACCAGACCTATCAAAATATATTTGTATGCAATTCAATGGGTTATTGTTCATGTAAAGAGATTTGTCTTAGAAAAAAAAACAATGAATCACAAATAATTTTTCCATTATCAAGGATATTTCAAGCTCCAACTTGCTTTCATTGACAAGAGATAAGATTATTTGTGTACATGTAATTTGTTGAATAAAACTTTATCGTGATTAACCACATGAAGTGGTTAATTAATGTTGTTATTAAACACTATTTTGTTGTGTTTTGAAAGTTAGTCCCCATGCATTGGGGATATGTGTTGTGTCAACACTTTGTGAACATAAAATACAATTATCATTAATTTTGCAAATCATATTCTCGAAGCTTGCAAAAGTCTAGCAATTTATATATATATATTTCTAAGTCTAGGATACAACAGCAAAATAAATATGAATTGACATCTCCAATTCAATTCAACATATTTATGTGGTGAATGTTTTGCTTTGCAATAAAAATAAAATAATTGTATTCTTTGAATCTACAACTTATGCACAATGTCATGCAACTATTACAAAACCATAATTTTTGTGCTAGTAGCATTGAAACTGAGTTCAATGTAAAGCCAAAGTAACTACTTTTAAATGATTGTGTCCAATTTGACAAACATCAAAACTAGGTATGTTCATTTTGATTGAGAAAAACTATCTAGTCAATTGAATATCATTTTATACAACTAGTGAATATGATTAATTAGTCATCCAAACATGACACATTGGGATTATAATGCTACTTTTGACAAAGTGGCAATATTTTTTAAGTTATATATTACTATTTATTTATTAATCTAATTACTAAAACAAGGGTGCATAGTTCAAACGTGGTATCAAACATGAATTAATGACATTCATTAATTTCATTATATAAACTTATTATAATCAAATACATTACATTAAGGTTTTTCGAATACAATTTCAAATTAATGTATAATAGAATTGAAATTAATTTTATTGTGATGTTTTAAAATAAAATTTTAATAAAATATTACACTTGTATTATGCCCCAAATTTAAGTTTAATTAATTAATTTCTTAAACATTTGGAAATGAAGACATTATAATTTTAAATTAAATGTATAATTGGAATAAATTGGCTCTAATTAAATATATATACTTTAATTTAAGGCCCAAATTATTTAAGTAAGAACATCACATTTAAATTTTTGAATTAAATATTTCAAATAATTTAATTCCTTTCTACATTTTGAAATTATACATTACAAATTTCAACGTAATAGTGAAATTAAACAATTATATAAATGAATAATTAAATTAAATGCATGTGTAATCAATTTATTAAGAAAATATTTAATTGAATAATTAAAATATAATAAATGAAGTTCTAAAAAATTGTGTATTAATTTATATATTTTGTGATAACAACCATCGTCACCAACAACGGTCTTGTATTGTGGTAAAAGAAATGAGGCTTCAAATTTCATTTTGAACATAATAATTAAGTTGATATTGTAAGAAATAACAATGTTAATTACAAATATGTCAAGCCAATGTTTCAATGATATGTCACAAGTTCAACAATTTGTTAATAACTAGTTATAAAGGGGAAAAAACCTTTCTTTTGGGTATTGGTAGCAGGTCCAAGGTGAGGACATGTCATGGTTTCAACCCAATGTGTATAGTTCAATAAAAAGAGGCAATCCTTTGTTTGTTTTTTATTTGATTAAATTATTTGAAAATTATAAAAAATGAATTAATCTAACCATATCAATTAACAATTAATCATCTTAATGACTTCAAACTTAATCACTTTAGTTGACATAAACTTTATCAAGTTTGTGTATAAAATGATTGGTTTGTTATGATTGAAATCATTTTTGTCCAATGTCCATTATGATTGAAAATATAATTAAAGTTAGTACATAAAACTAATGTAAATGGTGTGCATTTTCAATTGTATCATCTTTCATTTTCAAATGATTTTTTTGTTGAAAATTAAACTTGAATACAACATTCAAAGTTACAACCTTTTTTGAAATAGTTAGACTATTTCAATTAATCCTACCACCTTAATTAACTATACTTTTAAAAAAGGCTTTGGGTGTAGATGTTTCCTTGGAGTTGTCTACTATTTTATTATTAATGGGACATGTAAGGTTATGCAACCACCACATGATGATACATATTAGGGTTTGAAAAGGGAATAATTGGTCCATTATATGTTTTGACATTTAATGTAATATTTTGGGGTGTGATTCAACAAAATTGACCCATCCCAACAAAATAGCACCAATTGGTTTCTTTTTCCATAAAATTCCAACAACATTTTTGGTTGGGCATGTAACTAATTGCCAATGTACAATCAACCCACTTGTATAAGATGTTTAGACCCAATGTTCAACTTTCCACAAAAAAAAACCATTTAATAAAAGGTTTTTGAAAGTTTGCATTTAATTATTTTGTTAAATTTTTGTTTTTCAAACAATAAAAACAAACCCCTAGAACTTCAAATCTACAAATGCATAATTTAAAGGCTAATTTTCCTAATGAACACATGATGTTTGAACATCCAACACAGTAAAACAAGCATATCCATGTTTTGTTCAAATAGAGAAATCATATCATGATAGTTTAATTGATTATGAATTATCAATCTTGTGTCGTCGTGATTCATTACTACATGGGAAGATGACAATCTTTTTTAACACATTGTATGTTCAATAATGTAGTTTATATGCAAATTCAACTCCATACTTGGTAAAGTTAGAAGAATTGTTATCCTTTCAAAGAAATATACCTTAAAACATTGAAATACTTTTTAAAGAGTGATTTATTAAAAAAAAATAGAAAACAATTTCCATGATATGGCAATACTACAAAATATCAAATATGTGTTTTCTTGTGGTTGCTACACATGGTGACATGAAAAGCCTTCCCTACCTTGTCATTACGCCATGCAAGTTTTCAAACATCAAGATAGGAAGCTCAAATAATCTTTTGTAAACATAATTGACCCCATTTGTTTGTACAATGATCTAAAGATGGTGTTGTTAAGGTTTGAGTCACAAACATGATTTTGACTAAAGGAGCAAAGTAATCAATAGAAAAAATAGTTTTGAATCCAACTTAATAAAAAAAAAGCAATCAAGTCAAGTATTGTGATTTAATGCCCAAGAACTACAAGGCCATCTAAAAGCTTGTAACATGATTGTCTTTTTTTTACTTGTTGGAGGAGAACAATTTTAGAATCCATTAGAAACCATGCTGGGATAATTTTGACATAGCAAATGAGAAAATGTTCCTTGTTCCATTATGATTTATGGCCATTAAGGATTTGAAGGTGAATTGAAACAATTTGAATGACACTCAACACAACCATGTTATGCTCCATCAATGTTTTGTGATGTGATTGTTATTATCATAAATTATTCTCACTAATGGGATAGTTGTGAAAATCCACAATTGTTGTTTTGAGCTCCCTATTTTGATGATCTTTTATGGACATAAGCTTCAAAACTATTGACAAGGATAGTATTGGATGCTAAAAGATAAAAGCCAATTTCACTATTTAATGATATTGCCCCAGTTGATGAAAAGATTAAAAAGCCATATAAAGTTCAAACTTCAAAGTGACTATATAAACTGGATTGATTGCACCAGTTAAACTAATTATTGTGGAAAGAATCTTTAGAAATTTCTGAAAGCTATTTTACCCTAAAGTTTCTAATCAGTGAATGCTCTTGACATGAATTGCATGTTTTAATATTCCTATCTTTCTTTAGAAGAGCAAGAGAGCATACATAATACCACCTAGCACCTTTAGGACATTGCAACATGTGAAAGCTCACTATCTATCACTTGGGCCCAAATTCTTTAGGAGATTGTGAGCGATGATCAATGGCAGAAGTAGACCTTTATTTTTTTCTTTTTAGGAGGGGGGGTGGGGGGTTGTTGAAATTGGAGCAATGTGTGCTTACTTTCAGTTCATGCTGACACAAGTTTGAGCTCAAGACGAGTTTGTCGTTCAGTTTGGTTCAATTACCCAATTGACTAAAAGTTGTATGATCTGAATACTAGTGTGTTATTTACATTTGTGGAGGCAGGTTCGTTGACAAAATATAGATAGATAAGTTATATACTAGCAAATGTTGTGAGTCCACCGCCCAACTCAAATGGATCTATATATTGCTGAATGATTGAGATGGTTGATTGGGTACCAGGTTAAGTAAGAGAAGAAGCTACTCATAAGGGTGCCTCTTTCCAAGGGGGCAGGAGTAGAGTGAGGTTTTTTTTTCTTTTTCCTCCCCCCCCCCACCCCCTCCAAATTTGTCAGGGTGGTCGGTTGGCCATCATCCACCAGAGGACTTAGCCAAAAATTTTAACAAAAGGAAAGGTAGAAAAATTTAGGATTCCTCCTATATTTTTGCAATATATGAGAACCTATTATCTAAATATTGCAACTTCAAATTTTTTTTCCTCCTAAATGTGGTGACTTGGGTCCATTTATTCATTTGTTTTCCAAAAAGGGTTCTTTGTACCATTTGCACCTCCACCAGGGTTTGGTTGGCAGGATGCAAAAATTTGCACGGAAAATAAAAAGCAGGACTCACACTTTTTGCATCCAATGTTTAAGCTCCAAAAAAGTATCACCAGTTCACCGACATCAGGTTCCAATAGGTAGCCAACAACACAAAAGGATGCTTGATTTTATTTTTTACTTTCATATGTTATTAAGCCAAATTCAGCCTTTTCTTTATGGGCAATATCTCACCAAAATGTGAAAAGAAGTGATTCCGAATGTTTTCATTCACCAGAAGTGAGGGAAAAAAAAACAAAAATTGACACAGATACATGTAGAAGGATGATTAAAGATTTGTAGTTTTTTTCTAGTTTATAGCCAAATCTTTTTAGGGACGATTGCCACTCTTTCTAGATCTTCAGAATGAATGATGATCACTTTAGCTACAAACAGGAATTCCTAAAATAACACTGTTGGGTTACATTACAAAATTGGAAAAGAAACACACAGTGCACACACACACAAGGACTCAGGACTCAGGAGCACTCGGCACACAAATCAATCCTAGCGAGGCAGGTGCACACACGAAAAAACACCTGAGTACATAATACGTTTTTGACATATCTACGTACAAAAGTACCCCACTTTCACTCCGACGTACAAAAAGATGAGACATGAATATAGTATGTTCAGATGTGAGGAGACGATCCATTTGTGTGAGGCCAAGTGAGGCAGTCTTTGGCGGAGAAATCGCTTTTGAGACTTCCTTGAATTGGGCTTTTGAGACTTTACTTGCATACACTCCGTCAATGGCGTTTGGAGTGACGGTGCAGGAACGCGCAGGCGAGGTCACTCCATGAGACGACCCGGTCCGACACAACCACCGGGTTGCGGATGTCGGTTGGTTTTTGCGCTGCCTCCGTCTGGCTTATGTCTGGGCCCGGCAACAGAGGACGTGGTAATTGCGTCGCCCCCCCCCCCCCCCCCCCCCGGGAAGCAAGCAACCGCCCTGCCTGCCGGAAACTCCTCGGTTTCCCAAGCTCCGCCGGCTGGCCTGGCCCCAGATCCGACGCTGCGCTCCTGTCTCCGAAGTCCCCGACATCAGCGCTTTTTTGCCAAATAAAAGTTCGTGAATTTTTTTTCCTTTTTCCAGCTTCAATACCTTTAAGAATTATTGGAACTTGGGTGTACATGCAATTTTTTGAAATACCTAGTCATATATATATATATAATTTTCTTCATATTGGGTACATGAATGAATGCGCCTTCTGTGTGCAGGCTCTAACTCCAATGGGGTAGTGCAACAACATCTTCATTGGCTCGAGGGGTTTGCTAAAGCGTCTTACAAACTGAAGTTCTGTGTGGGCCTGGGAGGGGCGGGGTATTGAAAATTTAATATGTAGTTGCTATATTCCTGTAATCTTTTAAAGCGGCAAGTCTCCAATCGACCCACATCGCTTATATTCTTCCTCAGCATGCTTTTTCAACCCTACTGGAATATTTCATTCCAAAATCAAAACCCTTTCTCTTTTTTGTGTTCTGACTTAGACAATAATATTGAAGTTTGGATTGCTATCAAAGTGCCAAAAGCAAACGCATTTCTCTTCGCTTGAAGCGTCACATGATGTCTTCGTACTACTTGTTAGTGATCTCTTTTAGCACTCATGAGATCATTACTTCTTCTCCTCTTGTAATGGTTTCTTCAATGTTCTAACATTCAAGCTGATAACTTTCTGCCATTAGTGTTTTCCTCCTGCGAAAATATATATACAGATAAAGCAGCCTTGATCAAAGAAGTAGAAGCTAACATTTTATTTATTTAATTCTGTTCGTTCTTTTAAGATGGATGAGCCAGGTTGCATACAAGTCAACGTGCCACTTAATCGTTGATTCTTAGCTAGTGATGGACACTTAATAAAGAAGAACAGGGTCAGAAATTGTCTTCTGACCCAGCTTGAAATATACATTGTGACTAGTGCGACCAAAAGAGATGATTGTTGGAAGGAGAGACACGCTTCCTGTAAGTACCTGAAATCGTCAAACGAAGAAGGGGGGTGGGTTTTGTACAGGACAAAACAGGCGCCACCCCCGCCCCGCTCCCCTTTGGATGTGATCTGCAATATTCTCCAGAGTGAGAGAGGAAGTCTAGTCTAGTGTGCCAAAGCCTGCACAGGAATCAAAGCAAATCCACTCGATAAATTACATAAGGAGTGGGGTAGCTGCCATGTGGCGCTACTGATTGGACATTACAGTGATTCTTAATCCGCATACACTTGTCGTATGCACGTCATGGCGTTTGTTGTAAGCAAACAGCAAAGATTGGATTGACCGCTTCTGGAAGTGGGGTCGTGAAGCAAAACTCATTTCAATAATAATACTCAAACTTATCTGCAAACTCGCCCAGTCTTTGAGCCCTAGTTTGACCCACCTGCAATCCCCTGTTTCATCCCCAATTTGAGTGTAGTGGACGATGCGTTGTCTAGTCTTCTAATATTTGAAATTTTAATTGCGTGGAGCCAAATTTTGGACATAGAGTTGTTGTTGACAAGGCATAATGAGAAAGTTTAATTAAATTAAAAATGTCACCCGAGGTACTACTGTGCTTGAATACACACACTTCAATAGGAATCTGAAGATCAGCATTCTTGAACATGACAACCAAAAACTATAAAGCAATCATCGACACTCCTGTGGTGGATTGAGGCAAGATCCATGTTGGGTTACAATCATGCAATGGTTTACAAGCATGATTTATTGGACTTAGGATTGGAGAAGGAAAACAAAACTTTGTGGGAGGTTAGCTCGGATGATGTCCTTGTTCCCTAGTTATGTTGGGACCCTATAACTACGGTCTTGAAAATAGGGTAGTAATAGAATTGTCATTGAACAAATAATTATGTTCTGGTCTGCCTTAATTGGCTCAATAGCCAAACCAAAAAAACAATTTGATGTTTTTAAGCCTACACATGATAGTTGATTTATTCCGTGTTATTTGAAAAAATTATACATTATGTGTTGTCAACAACACCTTGAATTTGCACTATTCATAAATGTATGTGAAAATTTGTATTCAATAATTTAGTTACTTAGAGAATTATTACTTTAATCCAATGGTGGTTGGAGTAAGCCTATATTAGGTTGCCAACCCACTACTTGGATAACTAGTAGTTACCTAAGCTTAATCCTATATCCATTCTGTTTTTTTTCATTTTTACCAAACTCCCTATTTATTATGTTTAGCACTCTCTATATCAAAGGAAAATAGTTGGGAAAGTCAATCCAACCTAGGTAAGCACCTAATTACTTTATGACTACAACAACTACCGGAACCTACTTCTGCCCTTTAAGACATTCTTACATGTCAAATTTCGTATCCTCATTTTTTTATATTCAAAGGTAATGAAATGTTTATATTTACAAGAATCCAAGAACTATATTAACTAATTCAATGAAACTAACTAAGTTTTCATAGGTTAGGATGAAAAGTATAATACAAAAGTTGGGAGTACATGTTATTCATAAAAGACCCATGAAACTCCAAACAATTCAAGATTCCATGAAATTAATTATTTATCAATAACCTTTATAAAGAAAGTTGTACAACAAAAGATCTTTTTAAAAAGGATAGAAACTTTTTTTGATTGGCTCCAACTATTTGCCAAATATTTTATGGAAAGGAGTGGTAGGACTTGGTACTTGCATAGGTCCAATTGTACTCATATGAATATGTGACTTTTGAGGTTCACAAATGACAAAGGGGTTGTGTTGGGCTTGCGTTGGTTTGATTTTTCTATAATATCAAACTTTTGATGTTGCCATGTATAGCTTTCACATGCCTCCTAGGGATTTTTAATAGTTTTTTAAATTTTTGTCGGTGCACTTAAAGTCACACTTTAATTTTTTTTGTTTTGACTCATGAGACTTACTCTCGCTTTGCAACAACTTTTAATTAACCTTTTCACTCTTTAATGGATTGTTGTCAAAACACACTCATATTTTCATCTATATGATGTTAATGTTACCATCATGTTCAAGTTAGCTAGACATGTATAACCCTTTTGCATGTTTTTGTCCATTTTCCTCTTACCCATTTCTTTGCATCTTTGTATTAATATTTTGAAGTAACTTCTCCAACATGGTGCTTGATTCTAAACAAATTTTTTATGCAATTTCATATAATTGGTATTGTTTTTAACATCATTCTAAACAAGTTGCTTCTTTGTTTTTTTTTTTTTTGGTACCATATGTTTATTTTTTCTAAGCATCCTCAACCACAATTCGTTCACCCACATCATCTTTTCCCATCATATAGTAATTCAATTTCAAAAGGCATATCACTTTCAATATTTAGGATTCTTCAACCTCCATTGTTTACATTTTTTCCTTTAACTTTGTGGTATCTTTCATTCATCCTATTTCCATCATCCCTTAAAGTCTCTTTTTTTCATGTTCAAACTTCAAATTCCCCGCCATCTTGGTGTATGCACCATACCATGCTTTCAATTTGCTCCCATAACACCTTCCCAACCTTTGGATTTCTTATAATTACTGCTTCTAAATCAAATCAAATATAGGTTTTTCTTTAGATAATCATGTTTTAGCAAATCCTAAATACAAATAATCCACAACTTTACACTTGCACTTCCAAATCACCTACCACCACCTATTCATGATATATGTTATTTATATTGCTCCTTTGTTTAATGTGGTTGCACCTATGCTTAAAAAACTTCAAATTCAAACAACCATTTATGCAAAAGCATATATCCATAAATGGTTCATCAATTAATAATTAGGTGAAAACACATTTAAAATATTTGAATGATCATTATTATTGGCTTTATGGATTGTAGATGAATGTAAATGTAAAGTCATATTTGACATTAACATTATCATTTTAAAAATTGTCTGTGTTACAATAAAATTTATCATTAATTTTTTATGGATGCATTATAAGAAAATAATGAACTCGTGGTGGAGTTTTGAACCAATGACATTCTTTTGGTTACACAATTTAAAATTGACATGTGGATTCAAAAAGTATGCCATAGTAGGGTCAAAAAATATATAGAAAAAATAAGACAATATTAAATGAAGTGTCTAAGAATAAGATGCATTGAAACTTTGGTTATAGAAAAAAATAATTATGATTTAAAAATTTACATTATGAAGTCTTATTAATCTATTTTTCATTGAAAACTCCATGTTTTTAAATGGATTTTTTGACCATACATATGTTTAACCATGTACACATTTGGGGTTATCCATATTTTTTAATGGAAGCATAAGGAGATGCAAGTCAAATGCATAGGTTGTTAATTATCAAAATGAAAAAAATTTAATTAATGCTAAAAATGAATTTTCACAATGCCAAATGTGAGCCATCAAACCATGCCTTCACCTAATCTTCTTCTTTTTTATTCCAAAAACCATTTAAAGATGGGACTAGGTTTCCCATTACAAGGTATTTCATCTTGATTTATTTGGGTTCATTTTTATTATTATTTTATCATTGAAAATACATGCATTATAATTTTTATCTTTTTATTGGCTCAAGATCATCTAATTATTCTAACTTGGCATTTTTTTTGTCTTGTGAAATGGTATTTAGTTTTGCTCTCCATGGTGGGGCAATTGGGCATGAGTAGACCAAAGCTACATGTTGCATTAGGTATGGTAGGGATTGTGAAAAAATATAGTATGAACATTTCCTTTAGGTATTAGCATTTTGTGCCAATTATTCATGTTAAAATTATAAATTATCCCAACTAATGTGCATTATCTTTGTTAAGTTCAAGCCTAGGACGAGTAGGGGGATATTCAGGTGCAAGGCAAGCTATTTGTGTTTTTGACATTAATTTCAAATTAGAAAGCTTTATATCACTTTGTTATGTGTTTGATTACATTGATTGTTGACATTCATTTTGTTTGTAATACTTTTGTTATTAATTTTGTGTAGACACCAATATTGGATGTTAAATTGTCATCCACTTGGGTAATAATATTATTTGTTGTTGCAAGTCTTTTCAATTCAATATTTCAATGTTTTACATTTATGGAATTATATGCAACATGTGACAAACTAATTTAATCTATTATGTTCATTCATCATTTGTATGTTTAAAATATCCCATTAAATTGTAATAGTTGCAACGATCATGGATATTTAAAAGTGTCCCTATCCACTACAAGTATTCAATAAAATAAACCCTATCCATCATGTTTTTGTTTTATCCAACTTATGATTCCAAAAGCATTTGGTAATGATAATTCTTTCTATATGTGTTTACAAGTATCTTCCAATATTCACCTAAATTTTAAGGTTCTTACTCTTTGTACGAGCCTTAATACCATGCAACCATACTAACCACAAGAAATTACTAGTTTACTTGTTCATGACACAAACTTCAATAAGAAGAAAATTGCATCACACACTTCCAGACACACAAAATTACATGTAATCAATCCATTATAGTTCAAATATAATATATAATTTCATTGCATAAATATAAGATCAATACAAGATTTGAATTTTGTTTCTCTATTCATGTCATTGTTTTTCCTAAAATTGTCTTCCCCTTGTAAACTATTTTTAGGATTTCATATTTATATATTTGTTTCAACATTTATTTTGAATAAATTCTTTTTTTTCTTGAGTTAATTTATAGCCATTTTGCCAACTTGTTGATTTTACCTTGTTAAAAATTGACTTGTGTTGAATATAAATTTGCCATGCTAATGTGGCAAATTGAACTGATAATTCTTATTTGACAAATTGGCTTTATAATGCTAGCACTAGAAAAAATATGCATATTTACAACTAGATTATCGATCAACTTTTAATCAAAACTAACACATGTGATTGGAAATCCTTGTAATCGCCTTTGGCAAGTGGCAAGAGACATCAATTGTAAAACATATGATGTGGCAGTAAAGTTGAAACAACAAACACATCCAATTATCATTGTCAAATAATTTCTCATCCAATGTGGTACCATCCAACCTACATGGATTGGGATAACATCTTGATTTATGACTAATTATTCAAATGTTCTTGTAATTATTGATTAATTGTGTGATTAAAATATGCATAGACATATGATGCCAAATGTCTAATTACAAGTGCTTATGATGTAAACAATACATTTACCCAATTAAAAATAGATAGAGTAATAATATCCTACCTACTCACCTACATATTACCTTCCTACCTACCCACCTACCTACATATTATCCACCTACTTATATATGTATTTAAAATACCAACCCTAAACCTACTTATCAATTACCCCCTTTTCACCAACCTACTTATGGCCTATCAATTTATTTCTTACATCTGTACATACTTATTTATTACGTACCTATTGGCAACCCCTACCTACTATAAGTACCTATTACCAATTTTTACAACCCATTGACTATTTAGATTGATGGTCAAACACTCTTAATAATAAGAATCAAAGGTTGTAACTTGTTTGTAACTTGCATTTATGGTTGCAACACAAGTTGAACAAGACACCATACAAAGTTGAGTCAATTATGTCTAGTTATTGAAACATACTAAAAGTTGCAAAAAAAAGTAAAATTGTTCATCTAATTCCATTTAAATTAGTTCACAATAGCTAAATTTTCATCATGTTCTCATCTAATATGTACCACATACACTACATATAATAGCCACACCTAGATTTGCAAAGTTGACTGGTACCATAATGTAGTAAAAATGCAACTTAAAATGCTCGTAACTAGGGTGCCACAAAGGACTACACCAATTTTGATCACAAAAATAATTGATTCAAGCAACATTCACAAATACCTCACAAAACAATGGTGGGTATGAACAAGATTCTTTCTAGTGTAGTTTGCTAATCTGATGTGTCCCCTCTAATTCACCTAGATTCCTAACATGTATGGCCCATTTCCCATATTGACTATCTTTCTTTCTTGATGATACCCATATCATAAATCTATTTTATAGGCATTTTTGTCAATTATGAACATACTTCCATTCAAGAATGTAATGTGGATACATGTTATTCACATTGATGCAACTTCTCTCCCTTTTCAACACCATTGAAAAGAAACCATGACCTTTCTTATCATTGTCAAACAATTTTTATTTATTTGAACAACACATTGGTTGAGGCATGGAACAACTTGATAATATGATTTCAAAAAGTCTCTAGCAACATGCCATATCCTTGAACTAAAACATTGTCAAACATTCACTAACCTTACATATATTCCTACATTGATACAATTGCTAAATCATGGGCTAAAACAACATTTGGCAAGTCATTTCCAAGTTTTATATGATTGACCATTATTACAATTCCATTCTACACCTAAATTGCCATTTCCCATCTATTGCTAGCAAATGCAACACAATTTAGTTACAACCATTTTATTGGTCCCATGTATTCACATTATTAGGCATACTTAAGGTAAGGAATACATTAGTACCCATCATGTTGTTCTGTATTTATTTCCATTATGCAAGTTGGTTTGCATGTTTTGATCTATAATAAATTGATTTACATCTAATTTGTTATTTATTATTGATGACATCACTATGTTTGAACTCTTTTTATTTGACTTTCTTTAAATTTGAAGGTGGCTTTTGTTTTGTGAATTGTGAATTATTGTGCAATCTTGGTTTATATTTTCAATAAAATTGTACATGGATTTCGTCATGACTTGAAGGCATTTGAACTCACATGGAATAATCTCTTGTCATGATCTAGTTTTGAATTAGTTAGAAGAATATCAACATAATGAATTAGGGTGAATAGGTCATTACGTATCACAACATGGTATTAAAATTGTATTATAGGAACATTACAATGGGAAGTCAGACCAAAAGTAAACAATCTATTAAAAGGCCTATCACTATTAAATTTCATGCCACAAAACCAATAGTTTTGTCTATATATATTGCAAATAATAATTGCATTTGTTAAGCACAAAAAGTTGGTTATCTATAATGCCCATGGAAGGCCACTAATTGCTAAAATGTTGGTCTTTTTCACTTCCACTTGCCAATATGTATAATTAAAATATTAATGGACCTATCTATGTCATCCAAACTTACCTCTTCCAATCCTAACTATCTCATTCCTTTCCCTACCCACCTACATGGATATGAAAAAGAAAATTAACATGTACATTTTTTTTAAAACTTAAAAACCCCATATCTTTGTGTTGTTGCCTTGATCCAAGAAGAAAGACATGAAATTGACATATTGAAATGTTAACCCAAATCAAAGAATTTCACAATAATTTTTTCATGCAAACCCAAAACACAATAAAATGCAAGAAATAGGATGTTAAAAAGTGAATCCAATAATCTAAATGAGAAATCAAAAGACATCATCATCCTCCAAGATTAATGTTGCTTTGGTGGGTGAAGCTAATGGGCAAGACACATGAATATAAATGACAAAGCTTTCAAAGAAATCAAACAACATCATCATCCTCCAAGATGAATGTTGATGTGGTGGGTGAAGATAATAGTAAGACACATGAACACGAATGACAAAGATTTCAAAGAAGTCAATCTTGAAAATAAATAAAAATCCATCATCCTCCCCAAAAATAATGTGAACGTGAGATGAAGAATGTGCAAGATATGAACATGATCCACAAAGATTTCAAAGCCAATTGCAAAGAAAATTATGGGGAAATTAGAATGCACTTTCATCTTCCCAAAAAAAATGTGAATGCGGTGAGGATTGGGAAAGAATATACATGAATTTGCATAAAGGTTTCAAACTTGATTATAAAGAGAATTATGGGGAAATAAAAAATGCATTGTCATCCTCTAAAAACATGGACAATGTGATGAAAAATGGGCAAGATATGAACATGATTAAAAAAGAAGTCAAAGTCAATTGCAAAGAGGATTATGCAAAGATCAAAATCCATTTATTTGCATCCTCCCAAAAAAATGCCAATGTGGTGAAGAATGGGTATGTTCTTTTCCATGGTCATAAAAACTTACCTTGATTTTTACAATGTGTTGAACATTTGCAATAAGGTTCTACTTATGGGTGAAAATCCTTTAAGGTGTACCACATAGGACAAAAAAGGCTTAGTATTTATTGTAGTCATTTTTTAACCCTATATTTTGATCCCCATAAAAAATTATGAATAAGAAGTTGTCAAAATTTTCAAACTATTATAATTCTAGATTCCATCATGATCATCCATAAATGTGTCTTTACATGGTAAAAAAGGACTAGGTAAAAAAGACATAAAAAGGTGATGGTGTGACAAGATTTTGGTACACCTTAAAGAATTTGCACCCTTATAAGCAACACACTTAAGTTTAAAACCATTTTTAAAAAAATCCACTTTGAAAATAATTTAATAAACTACCTATTTCAAACCTATCTAACATAAATAATTATGAACTATTGAAAATTATATGGGAACAAAAAAAAAACACTACAAAAAAATGTGGTTTTTTTTACACAAAGGTCGTGGTTCAATCTATGAAGTAAACTTTGCAATTTCATCCATTATAGTATACAATATGTAATGCTTGTTGTGGTTTATATTATATTAATATTACAAATTGACATTAAATTATGGCACATGAGAGGTGTCATGAAATAAATGTTTGACAAGTTACAAAACATAAATTTCATTACTTGCATTTTAAGAGTAGTGAAATAACCCTAATGAAACATTGCAATATTTGAAAATAAATACACATTAGTGAAAAATTTATAACCATTGTATGTACAACAATTTTATGAAAGGTTGTGTTGCTACTTTGTGTTTACTTTTATCCAACCTTGACATCCTAACACAAATGACATCTCACATCATTATTACAAATCATGGTTTTTTAAGAACTTTGAGTTAACTAATTTGTCATTTTGAACTATGGACATGTACATGTTTACTAAAGGACATGGGTTTGAATGTCACGTGTATTTTGTGATTAATCAATTTGACTATATACATATATTTAAATTATACAACCTTAGCCAAAATGACCAATGGCTTTTAATCAAATGGAACATTCAATCAAGGTGACCAATGATTTTTAGTCCAATGTGATATGGTCTACTACCTTTTGTACCTACTCACCCACCTATTTACCTAACTAACTACTTGCCCACTTGTTACCCACCCACCCATGCACCTACTATTTATTTATCCACATACCTACCTATCTACCTATACCTTATCACCTACCTACTTATGTATCTACCTATGTTTTTTCACTTTCATATCACTTACCTACTTACCTACTTACCTACCCACCTACCTACCTAAGTCTAACCACTAAGTGTAGCCATTAGGTGTAGCCATTAAGTTTATCATTATGTTTACCCAAAGTTTAGCCAAGGTTATTAAATTAAATTTAAATTAAACTATGTTTACTTAAGGTTTACCCATAGTTTAATCATTATGTGTAGCTAAAGTTTAATTATTATGTTTAGCCATTATGTTTAACAAAATTTTAGCCATGAAGTTTAGTCATTAGGTTTATCAACTAGGTTTAACCATTATATTTAATCAATGTTTAAACCATTAATTTTAACCACTAGTTGGTGCCTAGGTTTAACCATTTGATTATGTTTAGGCTAATTTCAATCACTATTTGTCATCTAGGTTTAGTGACTATGTTTAATGATGTGAAATAAATATGTGAAAGAAGAAACTTGACAAAAGTTGAACACCTTTGATGGTGTAGTCCATTGAAAAAACTATGTGCATGCTTAAAAGGTTAAGGTCGATAAGTTTAATCAAGGTAGTTTAATGAGGTTAGGTTGGGTAAGTTAAGTTAACACCTACCTACCTAAGTGTCTTCTTTCAACCTACCTAGACTTAAATTACTACCTACCTACCAGCTACTTATTAATTTTTAAAAACAATGATCCACAAAATGATTTTAATTTATATATAAATTTGATATAGTCAAATAGTTAGTCATTTTTAAAGTCAAAATGACAAAGTCCAAATTGATTACCCAATCATGTTGGTAGGTCAAAATTGATTTGTCCAAATTCATAAGGTGGTTTTTTTATGTTTGTCATTTTCAGTAGTTTTTACTATAAAACCTAGTAAAAACCATGAATTATAGTGTTGCATGGTTGTTTGAAAATATTATTGTCAACATCATCATGGATGAAATTTATCCATTTTTCATCCACAATGTAGTTAAAAAGGGTTTTGAAATATTTTGAGATATGTATGTTTCCTTGAACTAGGTTCCAAATTGTGTATAATAAATATAGTTTCCTTCATTACCTTCAATGTTTAACATTATCTTGAGTACAATCTTGCATTATAGCCTTGCTTCATTCATTTCATATTTATGTTTTTGTACATTGTCATAATAAAGTTCTATTGTGACATTTTTCTTGCTCATTTTATGTTTTCCTTTTTTATTATCATGTCTTCATGGTTCAACATAGATTTAACCTTACTTCATGTACTTGGGAAATGTAGTTATTATGGTAGCTTTCATGACCGTGACACCCCTTTTGTGTTCTCTAGCCCTTAAGGGCCCATTGCTAATTTTTAAATTTGTTGAAATGACTAGTTTAGGAGAGGGTACATTCAAGATAATAGAAACCAAGGGTGCACCCTTAGGGAATGCTTAATAAGGATTGAGTTTTACAAAATATGATGAGGTGGCAATTGTCAAGTGGTTATACCCAAAATTAAGGTGGTGGATGAAATATTTGAATTTGAATTTAAACACATGCAACTTTCCCTCTCTCGGTAGAATTACCACGTCTTTCATCTGATTACCCTAATCTCGTCTTTGCCATTGCAACATTTTTTCACTTTCTCACACAATTACCTTAATATATTTTTTACCATCACAACAATTTTTCACTCTCACTACTACAATTCATGATTTTTTCAATTGGGTTTTCTAATAAAAGAAATACCCAACAATGATAGGTGTTAAAAAAATCACCATGTCAATTTAGACAAGTCGTATTATACATGTCTAGCATGATTAGGTAGTCAAATTGGACTTTGTCATTTTAATTAGCAAAATGACTTACAAAATGATTGACTATTTGATTGGTGGATAATGGACCATTTGACTGGGTCAAATTTATACCTAAATTTAAATCATTTTTTTAAAGAAATCAAAAAATTAATAGGTAGGTAGGTAGGTAGCAAATAGGTTTAGGGAGGTCGAAAAAAACATTTAGGTAGGTAGGTGTTGACCTACCTTACCCTATCTAACCTAGCTACTTAACCTAACCTAACCTAATTAATTTAATCTAACCTACCTAACCTAGCCTTCTCAATATGCACATAAGTTATAAGCATAGGGAATTGAACCCCAAACCATCCTAATGATAAACCAAGTCCTTATTTATGGATTACACTATCAAAGGTGTTCAATTTTTATCAAGTTTTTTAATGCACATGTTCATTTCACATGATTAAACATAATGGTGAAACCTAAGTAACAACTAGTAACTAAATATATTATTTTAAAATAACGGCTAAACCTAATGACTAAACTCAATGACTTAAAGTAATAGCTAAACCTAATGGATAAATTTAGTGATTTAAAGTAATGACTGAACCTACTGGCTAAACTCAGTGACTTAAACTATTAGCTAAAATTTCATGATTAAACTTGATGACTTAAAATAATGGATAAATGTGATGGTTAAATTCAAGGTCTTAAAATAATGGTTAAACTTATTGACTTAAAGTAATGGCTAAACCTAGTGGTTAAATTCAGTGGTTTAAAGTATTGATTAAACCTAATGGCTAAACTTAATGGCTTAAAATAATGGATAAATTTAGTGGTTAAACTTGGTGATTTCAATTATTGGTTAAACCTAGTGGTTAAATCCAATGACTTAAAACAATGGCTAAATTTAATGGCTAAACTTAGTGACTTAAAATAATGGTTAAATCTAGTGGCTTAAAATAATGGTTAAATCTAGTGGTTAAACTCAACAACTTAAACTATTGGTTAAACCTAGTGGTTAAACTCAATGATTTAAAATATTAGATAAACCTAATGGCTAAACTTAATGATTTAGGTTAATGACTAAACTTAATGGTCAAACTTAGGGACTTAAACTAGTGGCTAAACCCAATGGTTAAATTTAATGACTTAAAGTAATGGCTAAACTTAATGGTTAAATTTATTGATTTAAAGTAATGATTAAACTTATTGGTTAAACTTAGTGACTTAAAATAATGGTTAAACTTAATGATTTAAAGTAATGGGTAAAGCTATTGGTTAAACTTAGTGATTTAATGTAATGGCTAAACATAATTACTAAATGTAGTGGTTAAACTTAATGACTTAATGTAATGGCTAAACGTAATGGTTAAATCTAAAGGCTAAATTCAATGATTTAAAATAATGGCTAAACTTAGTGATTTCAAATAATGGGTAAACCTTGATTAAACATAACGACTAAATGTAGTGATTAAACATAGTGGCTAAACTTAGTTGATAAACCTAATGGCTAAATTTCCTGGCTAAACATAATGGTGAAACCTAAGTTAAATATAATGGGTCATACTAATGGTTAAACACAATAGTTAAACCTAGGCTATATTTAATGGTTATACCTTTTGGCCAAACTTAATGGTTCAATTTAGGCTAAACCTAATGCCAAATCTAATGTTTAAACTTAATGGTTAAATTTAAATTAAACTTAATGGTTAAATTTAAATTAAACTTAATGGTTAAATTTTAATTAAACTTAATGGTTAAATTTTAATTAAACTTAATGGTTAAATTTAAATTAAACTTAATGGTTAAATTTAATGAATAAAATTAAGTAGGTAAGTGGGTGGATAGGTAGGTAGATAATATGTAAATATGTGGGTAGGTAAAATGTATGTTGTATGAAGGTGAAAAACATAGGTAGGTGTGTAAGTAGGTAGATGAGAAGGTATAAGTAAATAAGTAATAAGTAAATAATAGGTAAGGTGGGTGGGTGGGTAATAGGTAGGCAAGTAGTTAACTAAATAAATAGGTGGATGAATAGGTATGAGGTAGATAAATAAGGTAGTAGACCATGTCATATTTGATTAAGGATCATTGGCCATATTGACTAAATGTTTAATTTGAAAAAAAAAATTAGTCATTTTTATTAAGGATCATTGGCCACTTTGATTAAGTGTTCAACTTGATTAAGGATCATTGGTCATTTTGATTAAAAATCGTTGGACGTATTGATTAATCGTCCAACTTGATTAAAGACCATTGGCCATTTTGATTAAGGTTGTACAACTTCATTATGGGTATCTAGTCAAATAAATCACTGTAGTCAAATTGATTAATTAACACATACATGTGTTATTCAAGGCCCTAGCCTTTAGTCAAAATGTGGAAGAGGTTTTTTGGGAAGGTGTCCAAGTTCAAAACCATTAATAGTAACTTGCATCTAGAAACTCAGAAAAAGTATGGCACAACAAAGCCATCAAACAATGAACTCATGTCTTGCGTGGTGAAAGGTTACATAGCTGAGGTGAAAGGATTCAAGATAAACTGAGCAAAAGCTATTGTGTGCATTACGAGAAAAAAAACACGTAAGGAAACAACAGAAAAGATGATGAAATTGCAAGTTTCAAAAGTGAGTGGCAATGAGCTTTCTTGTAAATCAAAATGCGATGCATTGTGGAAGCAGCCAAAATCTACAAAACTTCGTATTGGAGGTGCATGATGTTCATATGGTGTCTCACCAATGGATCTGAACAAAGTTGAAATTTTGCAAATTTTGCTTTCTGAATTGACCTCACAAATGCAAATCCAAATCAAATGTGTTGAAGATGAGAAATCTTGGTTATCCAAGAAGCTAATAAGGTTGCGTTTCAACATGGAAATAGAAAGGCAGATGTTTTGGAAGTGTAATGCAACTTTAATGCGATGGAAGTTAAGTGTCAACATTTATGTGGACAAAAGACAAAAAAAAAAACCAATTGGTGCAACTTAATCTTTGATCAATTTGTTTACACTTAAGTACCATGTTAAATAAAGTAATGCCAAATTTTGTTCATTGAATATGCAATTAGATTTGAATATGCAAGAGGTTGCCAAAAGCCATTTATTCATTACACAATTAAGCATTATAGTTCATAAGTTATAGAAATATTGTCAATTTCATTTTATTTCAACATACGATGAGAAATCATGTATTTTGCAACTTGTCCTATGCAATTGAAAAATGTCCTTTAGAACTAGTTTGAGTTGCAAACTAGTTACAACTTTGACATTTTTTAATTGCATAGGACAAGTTGCAAAATACATGATTTTTCCTAATGATAGTCCATTGATGTTGAATTGACTGAACTTGTGCTGGCCTTTATGCTTGGATGTAATGTATCAAGTTAGTTTAGGCCACTCAATTTACAAAATGAGGCCATGATGTTATCAATTCAACGTTGAATACATTAAGTAATGTTGCAACAAATCTACTTTAGGTCTTTTGTGCCCTAATTTTTCTAGGTATTCTGTTATTAACTCAATGTTGAATTCATCAAACAATGTCGTAACAATTTTGTTCTAAGTCTTTTGTTGCCAAATTTTTTCATGTAATACATTGAATTAGTAAATTGTTTTCTTCTAGGTTGATTGCATGTGTGAAGACTCTAGAATTAGAAATACTGCAAAATCATCACTTCAATGTGTTAGCCACGAGTTAGAATAATCTTGTAAGGCTTTTGACATCCTTGCACAAAAGTTGCAACTTGTGGGAAAAACAATTGGAAATTTCAAAGGAACTTCTTGAGGACAAGACCAATTACAAGAAAGCTATCAAGGGTGAGGATGTCTTCCAACACGCTCAAGTTGAATCTTGGAAGTTAAACTCTAATATTATTGAACTTCTTAAATATACATTTGGTTTGGAGTAGACACAAAATGCAATGGCCAACCAAGTGGCTAAAATGCGTTAAGGTGGTGGTTTATCATTTTGGCCCAAACCAATTTTGCACCCAACTTGCCCAGCAACCTCTAAAAATTCAATAGTTATACATGTGAGATTATATGGATTTTGCAACTAAGGGTACCATTGTTGGGACATAGATGTGACATCATGTAAACATACCTACCACCCCTTTTGTTTGGGTGAACTTTTTAAGTTATAAAACAAATGTCTGGTTTGTGACCAGCTATTACATCTTGATTGGTGGTGTAGTTGGGGTTTTGGGGAGGAAGATGATGAAGTCAAAGGCTTGGCTGATAAGTTGGGCTTACAGGAACAACATGAAAAGATTAAGTGGTCCTTGAAAGCAAAATCAACATTGCATTTTCCTGCTTGTAAATAAGTGTTAAATTTCTTTTCATTTCCTTTGTTCTCTTCCATATTTGTTTAGTTTTGTCCTTGACGTGCCAAAATTCTATTCATCCCTTTTATTGTTCTTTATTTGCTTAATTTAATCCTTGATGTGCTAAATTTATGTTCATATCATTTGCTTTGTTCCTTATTTGTTTATCGAAGTCCTTGATGTGTTAAATTCTATTAATGGCTTTTGTTTTTTTCCTTGTTTGTTTAGCTCAATCCTTGATGTGCTAAATTTATGTGTAGTTGTTTTGTTTTGTTCCTTATTTGCTTTGTTTTGTTTTAATGTGCTAAATTTTTGCCCTCTACTTTGCTTTGTTCCTTATTTTTTTACTTTAATCCTTGACGTGCTAAATTTCTACCCATCTTTTATATTCTCTTCCTTGATTAATAAGTTTAATCCTTGTTGTGCTAATGTAAAGCATCTAGTCATTTGCTTCCTTACTTAACCAATTAATTAATCCTTGATGTGCCAACATGTTGCTATTTTTTTTTTTGGCTTGATTAATTACCGAACAACCTAGTAATATTTCAATGCATCAAGGATTGAAGTAATAAGTTGTTAAATGACATGCTTATATGGCACCATTTGATATGTCCTTTACTTACTTGTAGGTGATGCATCTACTTTCAAGCTTAAGCAGAATAAACTAGGGAATACTAATACTCTTTACTCATTTAGACAAATGAAATCAACAAAGGCATATCTTTACAATAGTCCTTTGGAGTTGGTGCCATTCACAAGTGGCCAAGGTCACACGACATCTCTTGGATTTCCAACCAAATGATGAAGTAGATTCACCTTTGAAAACAAGTGTTAAAATACATATTGGTGTAAATGTTCAAGTTGGAAGCTCTAAGAGCAAGGCTCTACAAGAAGAATTCAATTTGCATTTTGAAGAAAAAACTAGTTGCCCATAAGAGGCACCTACAAATGATTATACAAAGTTCCAAGAGAGGTGCATGGAGATGGTTGTTACACATGATTACCCTATCATAAAATTGCTTTGCATTATCAACTGGTTAGCTATTCTATATTCAAATCTTTTTCATGTTTGATTGATTTACATTTGGAATTTATATCTCATTGTCAAAAAAATCCCATTTTGAACCTTATTTTAAGAAAATAAGTGGTTATTTGTTATTAATTATTTAGCTAAATAACTTGCTATTATAGATGAGGTTTTGCCACCAAGTGATGTTCCATAAATACTTGGTGAAGAAATGGGAAGAAATTGGAACACTATTTTAATTGTGGAGAATTATAGTGGGAAAGTTGTAGTAGCAAAACAAACCAGGTACACATTCCCAAAATGAAAAGCACAAGTTACAGTGGTCAATTCAACTAACAAGAAAGTTGCCTCCTTGACCATGATCTCAAATGCTTCTTTTCCTTCAAGTGCAGGTGATATGAAATTATGTTCTTGAATTTTTTTTGTTTACTATGGCATGTTTAAATATGTTTGTAGGTGCATATTAGTATTTATTATGTTGGAAAAAAATTAAAACATTGTCGAATCTGATTTAATTTTGGTTGAAAATCATTTGAATTCAGTCCAACAAATGCAAATTCACATTGGCAGATTTACAAATTTAAGGCCCCTTTGAATTCATGGAATGGGCATCAAATTCACAAAGATTATTGATATAATGTTTCAAAAAAAGATTATGCAAGTGAACAAGAAGAGTGTGATGCCACATCTAATGATACAAACATCAAGAATGCCAACACAAAATGTTGGGCTCCAAAGCCAAAACAACCCAAAAAACATTAGGGTACACAACTTGACAAGCATCTTTGTACCAGAAGGCAAGCTAAAAAATACAAAAGCCTTGAGTCATTAAAGCACGACCTAAAGGAATGAAATTAACATCCTAAAATACTCTAGATAGATTAGGTTGTGGTATCGTGTGAATATGAAATATGCCATGTTCTAGTGTTTGGTATAGATCCAAGCACAACTTCTATTCTTTATTTCTAGTCCTTTGTAAATTAATGTATGTAGCATATGATGTGCTTTATTTAAATGTTGAAAAGCCATTTCTTTAAACATAGCTAGCTACATTTTGACATTATCTTGCATGTTTGGCAAGGAAATCTATATGTTAACTTTAACAAGTTATGGCAACTTGAAAGTAATTGGCAATTTTGTTTTGACAAATTTTTAGGCTTAAGACTCTTTTGCATTGATTTTCATTTGCAAGTGCCATAATCCAAAATTGCAACATTTGTTATTTTTCACAATGATGGAATGAGTTGATCATCAATTTGTATTGCATTTTTACATATGTTGATGGAATTTTCAATGTCTACAAGCCCTTCAATTCACTGCTTGGAACATGTCATATTGCAATAATAGACATCCCTTTAAATGTCTTCTAGTCCATTTTACTAGAAGAATTACCAAAAGACACATTCTTGGAATTAAGCTACAGTGTATGTAAATTGTTAGCTAGCTACATAGGTTAGTAGGAGTGTATGTAAATACATAGAAGACATTCCTAATGACTTATTTAAATTTACATACAGTCATAATGAGTTATGGTTGTATGGTTGTATAAGGTTTCTATATATGGGCATATGGTGTATTTGAATGCCACATAAGCATATGTTTATTTAAGGCTTATGTGTATGGCCATTTGGTGGTTGTAATTCTATTTGTGGATTATTTTGTGTATGGTAATTCAATGGTAGTTTAGGTGTGTACACTTTGTTTTAAAATTGGCCTAGAATTAGATCCTATGATATGTTGAACTCTTTGTACAGGTTGCAAGAATTGTTTAGGTTTTTTTTGTGTTCAGAAGAAGTCAGAAGTCACGAGTAGGTGAGGGCCTTTTAGTGATGTTTTAAGATAAATTTGTTAAATTGATCATGAAAGAAAATTTGATCTATGATTTATGCGAGTTTTATCCATTTTGAAATACATATGTGAAGTTCCATAGCCAATTGTTTTGTAATGACACTATGTATAGCCTCCAAGGTTGTTGGTTTAGCTTGTATAGATCACCCCAAAAAAAACTATCAAAAGAAAACACATTGTTAAATGCAGGAACATGTATCCAATAATATCCGCCTAAAAGAGAGGAAGTAGTTTATTGAATGACACCATTCAACCTGTTAAAAAAAACGAGTACATACATTTCAAATTTATTCTAAAGCAACTTTTTTATGCTACGTTTTACTTTTGTAAATAGTCTTGTTTATTGCAAACATTTGATGTTGTCATGGGTTTGCACCTGAGCTTTATAATATAGCTTCATAAAAAGAATTCCAATATAGCCCACAGTGAAATCAAACAAACTTTTTTCATTGAACATAATTGACAATTTAAATCATATCAGCAACATTTTGAACTGCGGCAAGGATGTAAACACCTTGATATGACAAACATGACAACTATCATGATTATTTGGGTTGGCCCAAAAGGTTAATCATTATGTTTAAATGAACTCAAATTAGTTAATTAATGTGAAACAAGTTAAGGGTATTTTGAATTGATGTTTTATTTTCATAAAAGGTGCTTGAGATTGATATTTCTTGAGTTTAGTCTTTTGTGCCTCACCTTATATATCATGTTCATTGATATGGTAGCACATGACATCTTGAATTTGAAACTATTGTTTTCCACCTTGTGGAAAATGGGAGATTTAGTGTTTGGTGATTCACATGGTAAACATTGTTTGTAGCAAATTTCATTTTAAAATATCTTTTCGAGTTTTGGATGGTTTTTATTTTTATTCTTGTCAAAATTTAAAATTATGAACTTAAAGTTGGTGATTCATGCTTGAATTGAAATTCTACCTTTAAAAACATGCAAATGGTTAGACTTGTTTTTATAAAATACAAAAAAACGAATGAAATAACTTGAATACCACAAAGGCATGAAAAACATGAATCCAAACTTTGTTAATAAAATATTTGAATTGCAAAATGTAAAGGATTGGTCAATTTGAGCATGTATTTGATTGTTGATCCTTTAGGGTTACCCAAAAGTATTGTCCTAAGAATTTTTTTTTAGTTTTTTGGGTGGAAAATACCATAAATAACACTTTCAAAATGATTATTACATTTTACTAAATGGAAAATGTTAAGCACAATAAGAAAACAATGATTCAAAAGTTGGATTAAATTGGTTTCACATGGTATTTTATAAGTATTTTATGTTTGTCCAAAACAGCACACCTTCATTGGATCATATGAAAATATTATGCTATTTAAACCTATTGTGCAACAAATTAGGCCATGGATAGGTAACATATATGTGCATCTTCTGATATGTGCATTGGCCTTAATAGGATCAACTACCCACTAGGATATTTGCAACTTGATTGAATGAAAAATGTCCACCTTTCAAAATATATGTTTTTTTATAGTTTATGACATTCTGTCACTTTTCTATTTTTTCAAAATGATTTGTACTAGTGTCTTGTAAAGTTTTCAAGTTAATTTTTTCAATGATCAAGTGGCATAATGACCAATTTGTTGACTTTTCCTTACTCCTTCATGAATATTATGAATATTTGTTGGAAATAATAACATGCACCACACATTTAATATTTTGAATTGTGGTCCCTTAATTGGTGATTATATAAAATACAAATTATGTGGATTCATTAAGGTTTTTTTTTTTTCAATTGTCGCCTTCATTTTGCAACTAACCCATGGGTATTCCAAAATATAGAACCATTAAATATTTCATTATTTTTGTGCCACCTTAAAAAAATTGGCACCCATTTATTTAATTTGTGTTGATATACAAATTTTTTTACCAAAATCACCCAATCAAACTATAGGGTCAAAAAACATATCCCAACGATTTTAAAAATTAAACGCCTTAGGTTGGGATAATGTTATATATCTTTTTAACCATTGGCGAGAAAGGATCCATCAATGGTAATTAGCGAAACCATTTGTTGATGAAGCCATTTTTGTAACCCCATGCAAAAGTTCAAATTTTAAAAAGAATGCAAGCTTCAAGAAAAAAATTCTTTTTGCTTGAGATTTTGTCACACAATATCAAAAGAAGGTGTAGATTTGACAAGTGATCTTGTTGAAGTTAAGTTCCCACACTCCATGGATGGCATTATGGTGTCATTGTAACCATGTGAAAAGTTGGCATGATGTAAGACAACAATGGTGGTTGAAAGCAACCACTCCAAACTCCATCACCTACACAACGCAATTTTGTAACATCATTAACTAATTAAAACTTTTGCCTACAACAATAAAAAAATATCAAGAAATTATTTATAATGAACTAGAATTGTATAGAAACAAGCAAGTGCAAAATGTGCAAAGTGAATGGATTAAGATCACATTTTTATTGAATTCCATTGGCAATAATGTTGTCACCTTTTAAAGCCCATAAATGTTTTACCAAATTGTCCCTCAAATTGAAATGGTTGTTTGAAATTTCAATTTCATTTATTCCTTTTGCATATTGTTCAAATTTAAACCCATACTTCATGCAAATGAATTGTCAATCAAAGCAAGGCACTAAATCCAAAACATGTTCATCTTTAATAATCATATTATGCAAAATCACATAGAATGTGTTCAACATCATTTTTGCAAGGCTTGTGTCGTTTTGCAAAATGGCACCTCTTTTTTCCTTGAAGTTCATAAATGGTTGTCACAAAGATGTTCCACCTAAGATAAATGCCATCCATTAACAAGTAGTACCAAGAATATCAATGTCGTTCACTTTAAACCTAAATCCATTACCTACACTAGACAACATGTTAAGAACAAATAGGTTCATATCCAAACATTAAAGTTATTGTTACCAATTGGCAAATCAAAATAATAATGCAAACACTATGAGAAAATAATGTTTGTTACAATCAGGCTATTTAGTTGTAATCTAGTTCTATTGGATACTTTTTAGTTGCAATATACAAGTTGCAATGGAGACAATTTTCTCATAGTGAAAATTCACAAAGTATTGGAAGTAATAAAATAAAAATGATAGAACTATTTTTTATCTTTGTTAGTGAATTGACCTTGTTAAGCAATAAAACAATTATTCTACATATAATGCATGTAATATAAAGAAACAAACATTCTTGGAAACCCTTTAGCAACGTTGATCTCAAACTAATGTCAAAAATCAACCTCAATTGGTTGTTTGTTCTGATCCTTGAAGACCACAAGAATTATACATGTAATTTTTTCAATGATAACATGGTCATGTTTTCTCCAAGATAATATTACTCATCATAAGCGTTAATACATGGCCATAAGCCATCATGTGAATCATTGTCGTGCATTTCTAAAGTTGCAATACTCCCATTTGGCCATAATAATTTTTTTTTAAATATATAAAAAATCATGTGATATCATTAATTCCACCAAGTGCATAAACACACATTGATGAATGTGATACTATTGCCCAAACAACTTGTTTCATACATAGGTGTTTGCACAAGTAATCACACAAATTATTTCTTCTCTTTTATTATTTTCCCCTTATTAATGTTTGCTTTGAAACCTAACTAAAACCCACCATGGTGGATGTTCATCAAGCACAATCATAGATTGCAACATGTGAGCGATGGCATCTTTTTCATCATTGCTTCAATTCAACATACAAGTTCAAGTCACTATTGTTCCATTATTTGAAAAACCTACAACAACATGAACAATTATCTATCACCTTGCAAATGCACAAACAAACCACTAAAAAACTAAATTGAATGTGTTGGAACTTTGATGTTTATATCAAATGTGTGAATGAGTGAGAGAAACTGAGATTAAAAATTGGGATGGTTACATTTGCTCAAGACACAACAAACAAAAGAAACATTGACATGATCTAGCTTGCTTAAGACACAAGAAAGACAAGAGACGATGACATGATGCAACTTGCTCAAGAAATGACAAATGAGAAAAGATGATGATGAAAACTAGAAAATGATGATGTGGATAGTGAATGATTTCAGCCCAAATGGCAACCCATCATTTTGGCACGTCAATGTCTCCACTACTTTGAAGGTATGGTGTGGTAAAGCAAGTGATTGGTGGAGATGCTCTTAGCACAAACTCTTAAAACAATTGGAAAAACCATATGACTTTTACATATTTAGTGATCTTGTTTGAAAGTCCAAAATTGTGAAAAGCTTGGTAACATGTACCACATATTCCACAAGTGGCCTCTCCTACAATTCCAAAAACTTATTTACCCAATGACACATCTTATTAGCCACCTCTCAAGTTTCAACAATCCTTGGAAGTTGGAACCATTCACCACGTCCCTCAAACCAAGAAAGTTTGAAAGACACTGAAGATGTTGTTCCCCCAATCCCAAGCTCCAACAAAATTACTCACCAATACACTTTAGTAAATAGCATTAATATGGAATCTGTGTGTACTTAGTTAGACGACTAATTAAAGCGTGGATCTGCAGGGGTGGATGCCAGATGGGTGGAGTACTAAGCAGGTGAGCATTTGGAAAATGCAGCATGTAATAGTATCATCTTCTTTCTACATGGATCCAGAATGAAGGTAGTAAGTAATTAGTAGTCTTCCCTTGTTCCCAGATGAACGAGGGCCTCCAGCATCTTAAAATGAAGTCAGTTTGGGCACAAATTGCAGAAAGCTCACACACAATATATATTCTGGTTGAGTGCTTTTTATTTTATTTTATTTGGCACAGTTTCATCTTATAAATAAACTATCAAGACTGAAGACTCAAGAGGCTAAATTATTTGGTCACACAAAAGTATTGAATTCCTCAAAGATGATAAGCTGCTATCATGTGGATCTGGTCCACTGTGGCCTTTAATAGATGAAAATTTGTCACGTCTCCAAATTTCCAATGTCATTTTTCTCTCTCGTTAAGTAATAATAAAAGATTCCTTTATTAGGGCTGTAACTAATCCTGATCACTAAGGCAAGGATAATTGATTGTTGTCATCTTAAAGTAGTGTGGTACTATGATGGACCTTGGATTGTCATTTTGCTTATAGTTGGAAAAAGATGGGGTGACTATTTCTTCTGTGGTGTTGCACTCTTGGGAACCACTCTATCACTATTTTTTATCATGTAAAACAACATTGCTTTGAATTGGATTACTTATCATTCCTGACCTTCTTGGTCTTAATTTTGCAAGAACCTATATTGTGTCTTGCAATGGATGGCCATTACACATTCATAGGGGAATCTGTGACTTTAGCATGCACTTTCCAGTGAAGTGTTCAGTTCTCAGCTCCATGTGCATCATCTGTGCACCTAGACATCTTCACATCAGAGTAACTTCAATCTTCAACAATTAGGTACAAATTCATTTGCCGAAACAAAGTGTTTAAACTTTTTCAATAAACATGTGCCATTCGCATTGGTATGTGATGGCTTTGGTCAATGACATACACTTATTGAAAACTCACTACAATTGGGGTGAGTTTTCAAGTCAAGTCATGGATATTACAAGGATGGGGTTCTTATTAGAGACTCTTTGCACAGCATGACCAAATTCTTCCTCTTTTTTAAAGAAAATTTGGACTTCTATGAGCTAATATCTCCAAAGATGATACTCTCCAAACTTGCGATTAATTTTTTTGGGGGGTGAATTTTTGCAAAATTTCCATTACATTACAAGATAAAACTTGGGAAACATGTTTTTTCAGTGTAACAAGTGCTTTTTCCAGCAAAAATTCACCAATTTTGGGAATAAAAATGAATTTTTTTTTGGGGGAAAAAGACAACAATCACTGCCAAATACTTAGTCGTCATCAAGTCTCTTTTTAGAAAACATTTAATTTGAAAGATTGCACCAATTCTATTCATTTTAGCAGAAATGATCTCAGAATGGTTAAAAGATGCGGGAGATTCACTTCAATGAAGATCAAGCAAGTTGTATCCGCTCAGCACGCAGATGGGGAACGTTCATTCTTCAGTGTACATCAACGACATGTCAAAATGGTGATGCGGATGACTGATGGTGTCACCAAAAGAATTGTGTGGTCTTAATATTGTGACACCAATGTGGATGAGATCTAGTAAGTTCATCAGTTTAGGGTTTAGGGCCCCTGCGAATGAGGTTCTCATGAACCACATCCTAAGTGATGATGAATTTTTCATGGTTATAGGTGGTAATGAAGGAATAATTTCCACCGTTGGAATGTTGGAATATTGTAAAACACTATATGGACAGAAATGTGATATGGGGTGTGGGTGGAGATGCTCCGCCATTTAATATTCAGATCTATATAGGTTTCATTTCATACGGGTGGCAATTTTCACCTATGATATTTCACAGCTTGGGTGGCACCCTCATTGATACCTTGACCTTTTTGAGTGAGGCCTCAGAGGATTAAGCCCAAAAACTGTTAGATTTGAACTCAGGCTCCAGAGACCCTGATTTTGTTGTAAGTATGGGATACTTGTAATATTTAGAGATAATTTAAATGGATTTTGAGATTTTTACCATGCTACCAATGTGGGTGCTGGTTCACCCAAAGGACACATGCGTTGGATCTCATAAGAACTCCAGAATTCAGCATCTTAAAGTGAAAGTAGTCTTAGGATGCGTAACCTCTCAAAGACAAGAGATGAGAGCACCATGTAAGTTTCCAAAAGGAAGCCCTACTTTAATGGGACATGGGAAGTTTTCGCTCTTGCTGCACGCTTGGGCTAGCATCCAAAGCAAGTTGATTTGAACTTAGATTGAATACACTTGTATGATCTCTTTTTGTCCCTATTCCCTTGAATAAGGAGGGTCGTCTAACCCCAGAGCTTGGACCTTTGTTGGGAGCTCCTTTCATAAAATATCTTTCTTTGCGGAGGGCACTGGGTAGGCCGATGGTGGTACAGAGGGTGTATTTGAACCCCAACTCAGCGAACCAAAATGAGCTGAGATATAAGGTACTATGGAACAGGCCAGGTAGGGCCCATTCCACCTAGGAACGTATGGATTCCCTTGGGCCGAGAATCCGTTCCGTCAGGGGAAACGGGTTCTTTAGGAGCTCGTTCCAAAGAGTTCCCCACTGTTTGATTCACAGAAGAGCATTGTTCCCTATAGTGTTTCCTCACTGTTGGTTCATGTAACAAGGGGAACTGGCAAAACCCAAAAGTGGAACGAACAGGATGACCACCTGTCCCACCTAGGGAAAAAACCCCCAAAAAAAGTACCTGAATAAGACACCAAACTGGGTTCCCTTCCAAAAGCAGGTGATTAAATCTTCATAAGTTGCCTCTGAGCATATTTCTCCTCGGGCCACCCACTAATCTGCAATAAAAGTGCAAGTACACTAATGGAAGATTCCCTCTGAAACTGGGGTTGGACCCCTACATTTGGCCACCATCAAGTTCACAAAGCCAAACTCTAGAGGAGGCCTCCACCATCCGATCTCAGATACTCAAATCGGACTTAGGGCAAGTGTGCACCTGTTTTGTTTTCAGGCTGCTTGGAAATCCAACCACACATCTTCAAGTTGCTCAATTTGTCCAGCACATCGACCACTTACCAAATAAATGTCTAAACTACGCAAAGGCCACGCACTGATTTTTTTGGTGGCGAGTTTTTTGCCATTTTGAGAAAAAAAAAATCCGGTTGCAAATTGCGAATTGTTAAAACATATTATAAGAAAATAAATCTCACATCGTCACAATTGACTATAAAATGAAAGGATGCTTAAGATTTCCTACTTTTCATATTTTGAGCATCACCAAATTTGGATAGATACAATTATGGATGATTGTCACTTGAGCAACATCACAAAATTGAAAAAAAGAAAAAAAGAAACAAGCCCCATGCCAGAATATAACATTCATTATATTTCATTTAAAATATTTTTTCATTTATTATTACTTCATTTATTACAACACAAAACATTAAATTCCTTAAAATTTGAATAGAATTATAACTAAACCAAAATTGCATTATAGCAAAATAAAATGAGATGAATAGCAATTGGAATACATATGTGAAATAAGTGGAACATAAAATATCTTTGGCCAGTTCCCATCCAAGTTTTAGAATATTTGGTTGGAATTCAAGTTGGCTCCAAATTGTGCAATTGATATTTTGCTGAAGCTGAAACCAAGGCTAGATCAAGATCTTGCCCCTTTTTTTAAAAGGTCAAAGTTCTTTAGCTATATGCCATATAAGAAGAAGTTTTTAAAAAAGAGCAACAACCAAACCTTGTTTTGTAAGCAAGTTATTAGTTTTAATTGGCTGTAAATAGTAATTAATACATTATCTTTTGTCTTCAGTGTTATGCACACTAATTGAGAAAAAATAAATTGTAATTTTAATTGAGTGACATATACATGGAATTGAACTCAATCTGTAACCAGACTAGGCTTCAAATTATTTGAGAAGTCTTCGGAGTTGGACGTGGAGTAAATCCAAAAGAAAACCGTTATTGTGAAAACCTTACACGAAGTTCTAACAAGCCTCCAAAATAGAAACTAAAAAGTTAAAAACCAAAACCAAAGGTTCCTTTCAAAATCATGAACCGGACAACGCTGGTTTGTTAGTACATGAGACAGGTGCTCATTTGCTGGTTCCACTTTTGATTATGCCAGTTACACTTCTAATGTGAATCAGCCACACGAACCAGCACCCACCAGTGCAGCGTCCACTGGATGCCCATTATCACTCAGTTGTGGATGAACTTCAACTGAGTTAATATTTGGTTTCACCTTGGTAACCAATTCTGTAAGAAATAGGTCTCAAACATAGGCAAATAGGTAGGAAAATAGGTAACTACTAAGTAACTAGATGGTTTATACATAGGTAAGGGCTGTTTTTACTACTTACCTAATAACAACCTGCGTCTGGGTGTTGTTAGTGCGTAGGTAGAAAAAAAAAGAAAAAAAGCAACTGAGCTAATCACCATGGTTAGCTAATGAACTGGAACCCAACAGAAAACTGTTTCATGACCACTTACCATTCATCCTGCATGGTGCGCTGGTGGGTGCTGGTTCGCTGTGGATGAATATGTGAATCAACAATGGGGAACACTGCAATGATGTGAATCAACGGTGGGGGAACACCGTTTAGAAACCCTGGTAGAACCAGTGACCTCCTGACGGAACGGTATCACGTTTACTGTGCTCCACTGCGTTCGTAAGTGGAACAGGCCTGTTCCATATGTACTTATACAATCATCCTACTAAGTTACTCTGATGCATGCAGGGCTCTGGATCGCTGCTCTGTCTGAACTGCTCCTTTAGATTATTATAGAATTGGTTTGATCCTATGAAATGAAAAGGAAGTCTGCCTCTGTCAACCCTACTCCCCATGTATAGACTGTAGGTGTATACTACTGCTCACTGGTTACTTTTTAACCCTCTCCTGGGCTATAGTATTAGTGTACCAAGAGAGAAAACCCTGTATATACAAATATATATATAAACAAGGATGGAAATCCATCCACAATAAGTACAAGGCATGTCGAAACAAATGTAAATACACCAAAACATTCAAAACAGTAGTAATGAAGTAGAAGACCTAAGAGGGTGTTGAACTGGCTTGTATTTAGGTGTGAAGAAAAAATGTTATTGCCAATGAAAAGTGCTGGATTTGGTTGTTTGATTTTGGTTTTTTAGTATCTTGAGTGAACTTAGAGTTAGATGTGTATTAGGGTTTGTTAGGTTTGTGAAAATATTAGAGGACCAATGGAAATGGTAGGAAGCGATCATTATTTTCAATGTCCATTAGAATAGGCTTGTGCATATATCAAAAAAATGATTTTTTCTCAGGTCAATGCGTTCGCTGGATTTGATGGTTTGAATTTTTTTTCTTAGTAATTTTGAGCCAAGTAAGAGTTCCATTTGTAAGAGCTATTTGCAGACAGGGTTCTTGCGCATTACTTGTGTGCTTCTTTTCCTTCTTTTTTTGTCTTTCTTATACAGGCAATGACCATTTGTTGTTTTCATTTCTTTCTTTTAAAATCGTGCTTCAGCCTTCTGTCGCGAGATCTATTTTGATAAATAAATAAAGATATCTCACTTATTTCCTCTCGTGGAAACTTAATTAGACTTTTGTCTGAGACTGAAAATTAATTAGCTAAGGATCACAGTGACAATAGTTAATAGTTATTAGTATACATGGAATCGTGCCACTACTATAGACAAGTAGGATATCGATGTAGGTACTCTTAATCTTTTTCAGCATCGAGCTAGGGTTTCAGCATCCGCCACTCGTGTCGAAAGCAACAGCCTTGTACCGAAGGGGCGTTGGCTTACTGATATAGCCCCTGTCTGGGACCTCAAAAAAGGTTCTGGGTTCAAACCCACTTGTGAGCAGGTGAAATACATGCCGGCCCACTGCAGCTGAGCTTGACTTGGGGTGCCAATGGCTTGTCAGGTCTGGTCTGCTGCTGCTGTGATTTCAAAAGAAGAATTGCGTGTTATTTATGGATTTGTACTTATACTCTAGATACATTTGGCGGCAGACAACCCTTAAGTGTGACGGAAGAACACGTATACTTAAATTAGAGTGGCGCTTGAAATCAGTAATTAGATTCTGAAGATTTTTGTATCTGTGAGTTTTCTAAAGAGTTCAAGGTTTCTTCCACAATTTATATCATATATAAGATCCCCCAGCGATAAAGTGAAGGAAGTAGCTCATAATAACACAACGAACGTTCCCCTAGAGTAGATTAATTGCACACTGAAGACTTCCAAAGATCACACATTCTTCATCACCAGCCCCTTTCGATCCTTCAAATTTGTACTTTAGCCAGATACAAAATTAGCAACATGTATTTATTGGAGGCAGTACAAAAGTATTGCTTGCTTCTTTTTATCCTTTTCTGCCCTTGGTCTGAAACATTTTTTTTCAAAAAAGATAGATGCTCTCTACTCTCACTTTTGGGGTCCTTTTATGCACGTTTTCGAATTTGTGATGCAACTTAGAAAATGTAAGGTCCAGTATAAGATTCTAAGTAGGATTGGAAAGTGACTATTACAATAGTAAAACACTCCTCTAGATGCAGAATCACATAAAAAGGTAAGATGATTAATACTTATTAACAAGCACTATGTCAGCATTAAGGTAAATGGTTGGAAATAGGTTGCTGGTGGGTGCAAGTTCTTACCTCCCTGAAATTGTGGGTTCAAATGAGACTAAGGAAAAAGTGGAACCTTTTGGGTCCTTTTAAGGAGGACAAATGTTGATTGTGAAGGACACGAAATATGCCTTGTATTTTACACGAGGCTCTGTAAATAGTCTACGAATACAGTTTATTAGGAGACTGCTAGTGTCTCTCCTTACAAGAGTAGGTTAGGTGCTTCTCTACATACAAGAGCTGTTACCTTATCATCTATGCATCCATTGCCCCCTTGTGGTCTACAAATGATTAATTCATGATTCACCTTGTGCTTTACATCGTGTCATTGCCAACAAGTGAAGTTATTCTTGAAATGTAACACTAGGCTCAACTATGCCTTCCCTAGGGCCCTTATTTGAGGAATGCTCCAACCATGGGGCATTACTTTACACTTTTCACTATTACAAAAGAGTTGTGTATATCTCATTGTTATCAACCTCAATATGTTTAATCATCTTAAATATCTATAATTTTTTCCATATCCTTCAAATGGGTCAAATTTCTTCCAGACTTTAAAAACAAAAATTTACATGTATGCTAACATGTTTCCCCTCAAATTTGTTAGGCTTTGTATTAAGTCAATTAAAAGAATATGTTGGTAGCATTTCACCTTAAAAAAAGGCTTGTTCCCAAACCAAATAAAATCATTAGTTATAACTAATTTAATCCAATCTCAAGAGGCTTGCCAATTGGTAAATATTATTGGTATATGGGAAAACAAAACATGGATAATGAATAATTTTCATTGATTTAACATTGATTATGGATTTTATCATCCCAATTTGAAAATTGGCAAGGACACATGCTCAATTTTACCATGCAATTAAACATGAAACATAATTCCATCTTGATTTAGTAAATCTTAGCGTGGAACTCCCTCAAAGGACACACAACTTTTCTTTTCTTTTTTTTCTTTGGAACAAATGGAAAAATCCATAACAAAGAGGAAACAAACAAACACATAGGTTGAAGAAAATCCTTTGACATGCCAAAAAGTCCCCAAGGCTAGTCCATCATATTAACCAAACTACGTGATTGAAAAATTTCACTTAATTTTTTTATGGTCTTTGGCACAAATTGAAAAGTGGGAACCCCACCTTTTGTTAAAGTTTTCCATAAACTCCTTTTTACAACATTGCACAACAACTACAGTAGTCATTCGATTAAGTCCGCATTTTTTTAAGTCCGCATCGCGGATAAGTCCGCATTCTATAGGGCTAAAAATGCGGATCAACATATCCAGTACCTAACACACAACCAGAGGAAACCCTGCCCATGCAAATCTATGCAACATTAATTGCACATCGTGGCAAAGATGGCCCATAAACCAGATCTAATTCCTACAATCAAGACATGTTCACACTTGTAGTTGTGACGTGTTTTGGTGTTACACTATACCTATTCAAAGAGATGAGCAGCATAGGGCTAAGTCCGCAACATTCGGATAAGTCCGCATTAGGACGCCCAGATCAAGGTGCGGACTTAACCGAATGACTACTGTATCTATCTACAAATCTTCTCCCATTTTAATTTGATCATGCAATAAGGCCATCCTAATCATATACCCCAACTTATGACTTGAGAAAACTTCTTGTTGAATATTCTTTCATTCATGTGGATCCAAATGCACCAAATAACCACTACTTTAGAGAGTGATCAAATAAGTGTTAAAGCCCTAAAGGATTGAGGAAGATTTATTTGTTAAATAGATATTATAGAATGTCAAACCTTTTCATGCTTCCTAAAACTATTAGTGGGTGCTTGAGCTAGTAGAGGGTAGCAATTAACCACTCTCACACTACCTGTGTTGTAAAACATTCATAGAATTTGTGCATTAGGGTTTTAAGTACCATTAGTTACACATGGGGTAGTTGGTTTTGATGTTCTAACACACCTAAGCTTTCCAATAATTAACAACTACGATTATATGGTATATGGCCCAAATAAAACTTAAACTTATGTCTTTCTTATTTATGGTTTTCCTCCAAACTTCCTTCCACCTTATATTATAAGTTGTAGGTAGCACGAAGGGCTATTTCTCTAGGATTTTGCAATGTTGTGAAATTTTTGTTGTTCAACAACTTACAAGCTTTTTAACTACATGTTCCATCAATGAATATCCATCTACCTAGGTCCACTAATTACACATGGTTAGAGTCCAAAGTTTTGCCCTTCCAAAAAAAGGTGAAGTGGAATTTGCTCAAGCTTTTGTTAACTATGACAATACAAGCTTTTTACCATTTCCCCTTTTAACATCAATAAGTTTTTTCCTTTAGTCTTTTTCACAAGAATGAAGGTGTTTGAATTTATCTTTAGGTTGAAAACTTGTAACTCCTTGAAGATGATATGGTCTTTGTCTATGTCATCACACTTAAATAGAGACTTCTTCAAGATGTAGAGCACTAGTTTGGGGATTTCATTGAAGTTTTCATTGCATGAACAATCCATTTGTTGACCATTGTTTCGCATGTGGGCATATGGAGTTTGGACTTCCAATTTTGGAGTGGCTTATGAAACATCATTTCCCAAATGTGTCACTCATTTCCTTCAAGTTGGTAATCATCCTTAACCTTTACCCAACTTTTTAATTGCCATGTTTGATTGTTTTAAAGGTTTCCAATAATATGCATATTGTTTTGATGGAGTTGTTTGACATCCACCACCAACATTCCAAACTTCATCCTTCAAAAGTTGGTCACCCACCATATATTCACCTTCCTAATGATGTTAGCTAACTTGGGTGGGTCAAATCATATGAACTTGCACATGCACTTCCATGTTTTAATTATCCAACTCCATGTGTTTGAACCTTTAGAAGATTTATATCAATGCCAAACATCCAATGTACATTGGGTGCCTTATTATTTATGCTTAGATTGGTGCATTTTATTCATGTAATTTTAAAGAAGAAACTTAAAGTTTGAGTTTCCGGGTTGGAGTGCCAAAAGACCCCACTTATTCAACATGACATATATAACTTCTTATGATTTGTAGTGTTTATTGAACCTCACACCTTCCTATTTACTCAACACAGTTTATGTGTTGTGTTCCTAACCACACCATAAGTACTTCTTGCAAATAAAATTTCATTTGAATTTGCAAATTGCTTGTATGCCTTTACCCATATTGTCATGTAGAACCATGAAATCAAGCATAGTATAATGGGACTATTGTGAAAAAAATTGTGTGATTTTGGCACATCAAAGGAATTGATTACTAAATTAATGTGATTGTCAACTCCATCAAAGAAGGAAGGTTCCCAAAAGGAGTTAATCATTGATTGACAACTTTGTTGTTCAAAGTTGGTGACAAAAACTTGGTCGACACGAATAGCCCATATATCTATTGAATGTGGTGTACATATTTTACACAAAAGCTTTCCAACTTCTAATGTTATAACTACTTTTCATGTTTTCATGCTTGTAATACACAATGACTAAATTCCCTTTCTATTTTTAAAATGCATCCTAAACAACATGTTAACTCATGAAATAATCAATTGGGCAAAACATTCCAAGCAAGATTCTATCTTGCTTAAATTAGACTTTTCAAAACCATTTGACAAAATATATCAAGATTTTTTATTCCTTGTCATGAAAAGACTAATTGGTTTAAAAGTTCATTAAAATGGTCAAGTTTTTATGTCAAGGGGTTGAATTTGCCACTTGTTTTAATGAAAAAATCTTATCATTATTTCATATAAGTAAAGGAGTGAAGCAAGGACGATCACTTGCCCCCTACCTTTTTTTGATAATGGGAGAAATTATTAATTTCATGTTCAAGCAAGTCGTGGCCATTGGAAAGATAAAAGGGAACACAATGTTAAGGGGAGGAAGACAATATATTAGTGTGTTGATGATATGTACTACGTTGGTGTTGGTAGGAGATGAGGTCAATGTCAATAGAAAAATGGACTTGAAAAACTATTGTTTTTAGATTTCAAAACTAAAGTTCAACTAGAAAAAGCAATATGGGATATTAGTAAGGAAATAAAGCATATATGGAAATGAGCATAAGAAGGAGAATTGAGAAAGCCACTAGGCACAACATTTTGATTTAATTGGTCATCAAATAAGCAATTTTTTTTTATTAACAAAATTAAAGAGAGGTTGAAATTTTAGAACATTAGGGCAAACTTATCCTTGGGTGGTATCACTACAAATGTCACACCCCGAATTTTTTAGACCCATCAACTTCAAGACAACATAGGACTCAAATAAATAAAAATTCATTTCAAATTATTTATCAAAAGGTTATCCAAATCATGTAGAATTTCAAACTTTAATTATATGTACCAAAAAATGGGTTTTGATGTGGAGAATGAATGCATAAGGAAAAAATTTCAAGAATGTAACACAAGGGATTTTTTGATTAGGAACACAAAGGAATCTATTTTTTGAGAATTTTTTTGAATGTTAATTTTTAATAATATTTCAAATGCCAACTTATTTGATGTTTTTTATAAATAATTGATTGAATCAATTTTTATTTAGTTATGAACTTTTGAAGTCAAGATCTTAAAGTCTCAAAAGGCCATTGATGTTAAGAACACAAGTGATAACTATTTTCACCTTTTGTTATTTAATGACTAATTTGGATCATCCCTTTGCGCATGTACTATATAAACAAGAAAAAATATCTAATGTGTAAGTGTAAGGACACTTTAAAAAAATAAAAATAAAAATTGGGTTAGGAATGGTTTAAAGATCATAATGTCAATGCATATTATAGGTTTTTGGGTGTTCATCATTTTTCATAAGTGTGTGCATAGATGGGGAAAACATAGCCAACCTAATCTAATTAAATAAACTAATGTATAAATAGATGAAATTTTAATTTTTAATTGGGTTCAACTTTCTTGTGATTTTGGCAAGGTGATTTTTAGTGGTACCACCAAAAGATATTTTCACCCATTATTCATATATTATTGATTGACAAAAGGTCATTGTTAACTAAATAATAAACCTGAAAATCTCCTTTCTTTATTTCTTTAATTCTTGTCTTTGAAAAAAACTCACTTGCACAACCCCATTATAGCTCACAACAACACCTTCCCATGAAGAAATTAAAACATTCACCCTAATCCACAGAGGTGATTACATTCACAATATATTGATTACCCATGTATGACCATAATGAACCAACACCCAACAATGCACCATGAAGGATGGATGTCAATTGGTTGGGAAATACTAATTATTGGGTTGTGGTTGTCGATTAGTTCAATTTCTTTACATTACCTATCAACAATATCAAACACTAAACATGAACAACAAATAAAATGCAACATTGGGATTGACACAACACAATTTTTAATAAGAAAGCTATTTTTGATCTTTCTTCCTATATTAAAAGCATCATGAAAATTTAACTATCTTTCTTGCATTGCCACTTTTTTCAAAAAACATTGTGGTGCAATGGTTAGAATCAGCCCTTCAACCCAAAGGTCCAAAGTTTGATCTTTTGAAATAAATGAGAAAGAGGATGTAACCCCTATGCAACATCCTTAAGAAAACTCTTAAGGAGAATGGGACTTGCAATTTACATGGGGAAAGGGACTTAACCAAGTTTCCCCAACTTCCCTAGGGCAAATGGGTTCAAATTCCTTAGAGAAATATGGTTCCCCAACAAAAATGGGTTGAAGTTCCTTGGGGCTCATGTTCCCAACATGTTTCCAAGGAACTTGGGTCCATTTGCCCCATGCAACCACATTTCCTTCTGAACTTTGGTGCATTTGCCCAAGCAACCATGTTTCCACAAAAAACTTGAGGCCATTTGCCCTAGGGAACTTAAGCCCACTTTCATTGGGGAAAAAGGAACTTATAATTCCTTGCGATAAATAGGTCCATTTCCTTTGGGGAACCATGTTTCCATAGGGATATATGAGTTTTTCAAAGAACTTGAACCCATTTGTCCTAGGAAATTACAAATCCCCTTTTTTTGTTAGAAGTTGAGGACACTTGATTAAGTCCCCCTCTCCAAACAAAATTTGCTTAAAGAATTTGCTTAAAGATTACGTCATCTTTTTCATTTGTCCATACAAAGAAATGAATTTTGGGGGCCCCATATTGGACATGCCCTAGCCTATAGGCATTAGGCCTTCCTTCCATGATGATCTAAAGTTGCAAAACATTATAAATAAACAAGCTCCATATGTTTCATGGTAAATAATATCCCAAAATTGTTGTTCTTAATTCTTCTACCATCCAATCTAAGCTTATGCATTGTGGTCATTTTGGTATTTGGTTTGGGGTGGAGCTCAACAAAGGTAAGTAATCGCAAATCAAATGGATTGAATTTTAATTGAGGTCATGTTGCATATTTAAGTGTAATATGAAGGCCAAGGGAATTTTAGACTTTGACATGATTTCATATTATTTTAGATACTAACTTTACTTTCACCATTCACAATCAATGGTTTTTGGTGGCAATTTTTCAACATTTTGAGAAAATAATTGAAAAGGAATATTTTGTTACAGAACTCCTTTATTTATTGAAAAAAATAAAAAAGAAAAGGAAATAAATTAAAAAAATTCCGCAATTGTCAATAATATGAAATAGAGCTCAAGATTTTCTACTTTCATATCATGTTTTGAATATTAACAAATTTGGTTAAATGTATTTATGGATGATCACCACTTGAACAACATCACAAAATTGAAAAAAAATGAACATTACCCTAGCAAGAGGAATCTATGGAACTTTTTTACTATTTGGCATCTCTTATGGCAAAAAAATGTGTTGCAAGCAAAGGGATCAGCTCTATAGACAAATGATAGGGGCCCATATTGAAGTTTGAAATAGATTTGAGAAAATCTTAGGTTGTGTCAAACAAATTAAAAAAATTATAAACCATGATCAAAGGGTTCCTTTTGAAATCAAGAATTGTACCACAATGGTTTGATCCAACATTCACTGGTTCTCTAATTTGTAGTGTTAAACTTTTGGTGGAATTAGCACAAGAGCCAAATCTTGGAAATAGCCTTTTGTAAGAACTATGTATAAACGATCAATTTCAATTAATCATAAACCTTTGTATCTATATAATTTTTAGTTTTAATTGGTTATATAACTTCATACCTATGCAATCTCAAGTCTTGACAAATGTGTAATTCATACGTGGAACTAGAGACCCAATTTTTGAAACTGAGCCCTAAGATTCTTAAATTTGAAAAAAAAGTGCCAAAATCAAGCTCAAACCCACCCTAAGAACTTCAATTAAAATCATTAAAGTGATGAAACACCAGAGGTTCTCATAAAAAGGAAAAACCGGACAACACTGATTTGAACCAAAAGTCACCAATGCACATGAGGGATGGATGGTGGATGGACAGGAAACACTTTTCTGTTGAGATGGAGTTCCCTAGATAACCAGGGTGATTAGCTCAATGATTTTTACTAAAACTATTAGTCCAAGTTTCAGTTTTATGGGTTGGAAAAAAGTTAGTAACTAAATTTGGATGTGAGAAATATGCAGTGTTGGTGGAGATGCTCTCATACTAATATCTGCCTTGTATGGACATGAGCTAATCCTAGCCTAATACCAATACCTACCTGGTAGGGACTTGAGGTACTGCTAATAACTTCATACAACTGTACCAATCTCAACACCAAGTACCTATACAGCTGCCACATACCAACCAAAAAACAACCTCGGCCCTTAATACCAGGGCCAAGGTGCTACAAAAGTGGGAAAAAAATCCAATAGGCTACCAATACAAGGTTGGAATGAATTTTTCTAAAAGATCCAATATAATATAAGCTAGTATGTTCAAAAGGAAATACATGGTGACATTGGTTGGTACTTGCTCAATGTACAAGTGGCTACCTGTCAAGTTGACTTCCCTCCTGTCTCCTAGCAACAGAAAGCACTTGAAGAAATTTCCTTATGTATTTGGAAGGCACCCCTTATCCATGACTATCCCTCTTTGAAATGGGGACGGATCTTACACCTACTCCTTACGAGTGGTGAGCATTATGTGCCTAAGGGGTGAGCATTTTGTGCTTATGGGAGTTGAGGTGTAAAATCCCTTCTACTGTTAAGGAGTAGGCATACCACTCCTACACCTAACAATATATCTTGGTTTAGGTTCATGACAACCTAGGCCTTGTGCTTTATATTGGGTAAAGCCCACATGTGGGGTAGAACTGGACTACTGTTGTATGCCTGTTATTTTGGGAATGCACCCACCCTTGCGTCTTTAGCCTACAGATGATTATTTCATTCAGTTTGGAAACTTAGCCCTTCATTGGAAAGTCTGGGAATGTCGACCATCCTCTTCAAACAGATCACAAATGCTTGAGAACCACTAACTGGCAGTGTGACAAGTACATGAAAGATGTAAACATAGTGAGAGCATTTGGGCAACCATAGGTACTGGTACATACTAGAACATGCCTGGTAGGGACATGAGCTAATACCAGCCTTATACCCATTCTACCTGGTAGGGACCTGAGGTCATACTATCTTCATACCAGGGCTGTACCAGATTCAATACTAGGCGTATACCCAAAAAAAATCAGCCTTCAACCCTAATACAAGGACCAGGTTGGAATGAATTTCTAAAACATGGTTATTAAAAAAGTTAGTACCTGCCAACACGCATTTTGCATGTAGGTCCTTCACCACGGAAGAGAGAGAGAGAGAGAGAGAGAGAGGAGTTCTTGGAGCCAAATCTTAAATGTGATTTGATTTGATTTACAATGGAAACGCCATAAGATGGAAACTAAACTTCGATTGATTGTGGGGACTCTGCCAGAGACTCAATTAGAGGTCAAGAGTGTACTGGGGACACAGATTAAAGCGGGGCCCCAAATTTTAGTGCTTGCTAATGGTTGAATTAAGCTGGTCGAGGGACTGTTGTTCTATCCTCTAAATTCCGCCATTCACTATATAAAGCCCTTCACCATCGAAGCGGGTCCCCACACGGAGGCCCGCATTGTCAGAGAGGGGCACCAGTTGACCCGATCAAAACTCTGACAAGTCCAAAGCCAAAAGACTTGGTGCGGTCAGGCCCAAGATTTTATCACCACCTCAATTTTTGTTTGGTTGTGCTTGTTGATTTCCATTAATTCCCATTAGCTTTACTTTTTTAGCTTTCAATATAACTCCAGAGTTTAGTAGCCTAAGGGATTTTGGCCCCTAGGTAATAATAGGTCTATTTTTATATGAGGATTTTTGTAGAGTTATAATATCTTGAAAGATTTTGGTTTCTTTTAGAGGATTTTTTGAAGATTATATTTTTGCATGGTGAAATATTAGAGTTTCCATAATTCTTCTTCTGCCTTAAGATACTTTTTAATGTAAATGGCAAGGCCACAGTGTGACACACCCCTTGTTTAAGGTGTTGTGTTCAACTTGTTCATAATCCACTAAAGCATCCATCCATAACTTCAGGGTAAATTTTTTTCATATTTGTGATGTAGCTGAATGGGCGACAATCGACCATCAACCATACTACTGCTTTGTAGACTTTCAATTTAGATCCATTACTTCTACTACTAGGCTATATCAAGGTGATGAATTTTCTGTGGAGAATGGGGGATTATTATTACTGTGAGTACTATATTGCTTTGGCTGTTCGCGTGTAGTTTAGCGTAATCATGAATGGTTGGTTAGCATCTGACAAGCCAGAATAGCTTGGCTTTTGGCCTACCCCACTTCTTCTGGATTAAACAAGCGCCTCTCCTCTGGATGGCACAAGTGCTAAACATGCTTTGACAGAAGCACTTAGCACACATGAGCTGTCATGAATCTGATTGGTAAATCTGTGTTTTGCATCATGGTTGGTGGCTCTGAAAGATCATGATGAAGAATATCACTAATTCGCATTGCTTCGCCATTTTGCATTGTAGGTATCAGACTTTGTTTTACAGCCTTTTGGAAACACCAGTTATGATTAAAGATGCTACTAATAACCTCTCATAAAGATGCTACTATGTAATAGTAACCTGTTGGTTTTTGTGGGTAGTCTGGGACAAAACAAGTTTTTGCACAAAAATCAACCAATGCCACCAGTGACCTACATTAGGCCACTCACCCAGATGTAGGGATCTACTTCCACAACTGGTTATTGGAGAGGCTTAACTCATGACTGTTGGGAGGTTATCTCTTTTCAGAACCGGGAATCAGTGAGTAAAGGTAGGTTATATGAACACCCTTGATCCCTTGATCGATGGTTCTCAAAAATCATACAACCGGTTCTGACCCTTAACTGGGGTTTTTAAAAAGTCAAAGAACTGAGTAACAGAACCTACCCTGAACCACCAGTTCTGTGCCTGTACTTTCATGAACTTGTCTCTTTGAAAAATTTCAAATACCCAGAATGAGAGGTTCTTTGACTCTGAACTATTTCAAATACCCTAAACCAAAGGTTCTTAGATTCAGAAAATTTTCTCAACAACCTGGAACCAAAGGTTCTTTGATTATGAAGTTTTGAAAAAACCAGTAAGTTACCAGAGGTTACTATGGAAACTACAGAACTGGGAAACACCAGTTTAACCTCATGAGCAACATGTGACCCATGCATGCAGGCTAAACACTATTATGGATTTGGTTGTGGCCCATGGGCAGGGTGAATGGTGGATATGTCCAGCTTGAAGCATTGGATTGCCATACCCAGTTTCCTCTGCTTGAGCAGTCAATCCTTACGCCACACTCTTAGGTAGGATGTGATTTTTCATCCAGATTCTGATTGAAATTGTCAAATGATCTCAACCTTAGGTGAGCTGCTTCAGCATATGCACATTGGAGATTCCAAAAGCATTATTCAGCCAATGTGCTAAAACTGCGTTTGGTGCCATGCTGATGATATTCCAGTAGTAATTTGTTCAAAACAAAACAGGATGGTGGGTTCTGTTAGCAAAGTTTCCAGAATGCAGAGTTGTTCCTTGGGTTGATTGCTCATACAGGTTCTTGGGCAATAACAGCAGCCTCTGGAGAAGATCAAACTTTATCAACAGCCAGAACTCAACAACTGCACATTGAGTGCGGATTCATTCCCTACTGGGACAGTCTACTTTTGTTGTTCAAGTAGTTTCTCATCAGTAAGTATGTGAATCAGCGTACTCAACTTCCATGTTGTGCATCATATCTCCTGGTCTGAGAGATGCTGAAGACCCAAACTTTGATGGCAACTCTCTTGCTTCTGCAAGGTATGGAATCCACAGATGGAGGCTATGACGCCCTCCATCTATGCAGTGAGTTAATCCAAAAGCCCTAGAAATTTGGATGGTGGGGGGGTCGGGGCGGGGGGGGAATCTGAAAATTATTAATAAAGCTTAGCAGGTTGGCAAGGGTCCACGCCACAACCCTTGCCAAATAAAGTTATATGCACCAGGCGTCAGCATAGCTTCTTATTTCACCCATGACCATCATCTACCTCCCATGTGTAGAATAGTTAACGAGAATCCCCACAATTGACAACTTCTGGTTCTGCATGTTAATGGCAATTCCTAATCTATATTGTGCCCTAGCAAGTGGTAGGGACCTTGATCAAAACTTTTCTTGGTACCCTAGCAAGTGGTTGGGATCTTGATCAAAACTTTTCTCAGTGCATGCTATGCTCATAACATCCAGTTCCCATTACTATATACCCAGAGAGGGGAGTACCTAAATTAACCCTCAAAGGTCCGAACGCATTTTGGATTGATGGATGAGTTCATGTGGGACCTATCAGCAGCTATTGAGTCCAATCAGGATCATCTAACACAGTAGAGGTGTAGTAGGGGTACTCTTCATAATGGGCAATGTGGCTAGAGGATTGAGACCTCTATACTTCCTTCCAAAATAAAATGTGGCCACATTTGAAGATTGTAGTCTGTTTTGGGCTTGCCCAATATGTGTTGGGCGCATGGGCAGCTATTTTGCAGTGGACTTGGAGACATTTTTCGCCTACATGGGGGAATTTTTTCTGTCTGCTCAGTGGATCTCTATGTAAACCTCCTCTTGTCATTTTGTAGCCATGAGTCCTCTTTGCATTGGGTCTTTACCTTTTGTATAGTGTCTTTACTTGATTTTTGTTGATTGTTTGCTTTTGTTTTTTCTTTGGGTTGTGTTTACTTGTGTTCTCATTTCCCTTGTACTTTTGATGGATGGGTTCCCATCCTTGATTATTATTTACAGGGTTTTTCTTCTCTCAGACCAATTTTTATAGACCTTGTTTCTAGCTCATGTGTGACCTGTATGGCAATTCAACCATCAGATCTGGATGGTGCTACAACCTTTTGAAGTTCTTGTTGGGACATGAAATAGGTGAATTCTAGGTCTTTTAAAATAGGCAGTCTTTCAAATTATCTGTTACTACTATCATTATCGAAAACTGTGTCAAATTTGGGATTTCTGTCTTGCCCATCGATTCAACCTTGGATGTACCTTGGTCAAAGCTAAATCTCTTCATATTGAACCATTAGATTGCATTCAATCTTTGTGTGAGATGTGCACACATTGCTTTCTACAAGATCCTAGGTTCATTGAAACCATGGATTCGGAAGAGTTGTGAGGCCTGAAGTGAATTCTGCGCATTGAGCGTTTTCTGGAAGTTGGGGAAGGCTGAACCTCTAGGGGTTATTGTGTAATATGAGTGTTACAAAGTGTGAAAATATAGGGCCATTTAAGGGGGTGGTTTACACTAAATGGCTTGGGCTTGGGACCACACAAACCTAAAATCCCTCATTGGTCCAAACTACGAAGGGTGGTCAGTTTGGGTTTACACTAGGGTAGTTTAAGGCCCAACCAAATGATTTTGGATGAAAAAAATTGTTGAAATTTTGCATGGATAGTTGTGGATAATGTTGCTTGGGCCCTTAGCATATTTTTTCAGGCCTACCTCAAAGAGGTGGGCCTAAAAAAAATAGCGATGGCCCATGGGTTCCAAAATAATCTTAGTTGTTGATTTATAATGTTTATATTTTTTTGAAAGATAAAATTGAAGGGAATTTTTTGGTGGCTCTTCAATAAAATTATTTCCTTTTAACGCCTAAACACAACAATAATAAAATCAAAAAAAATTCTGTAAAAAATAAAGTTGGAAAAAAATTATAATGACTACCTCGCAAAATTGCTTCCCTTTTAAACCTAAAACAACAATAAAACAAGATCATTTTTATTTATTTCATATTTTTGAAAAGTAAGATGGGACGGACTATTTGGTGTCCCCCCGCCCCAAACAAAATTGTTCCCTTAAAACTAAAACAAAATTATTTTTAAAAAAATTTAATCTTTTGAAAAGAAAAATTGGGGAGAAGTTTTGGAAGCTCCCCCTACAAAATCATTGACCTTCAAGGCTTAAACATTATTAGAGAAAAAAGTTTATGTCTTCTATTTTTTTGCAAAAAATAAATGGAAAGAACTTTTTATGTCCTTCCCACCCCCTCCCCCCCCCTCCCAAAATATTAATACTCATTAAACTCTAAACATCATAATAAATAAGGATGATTCCTTTCACCCGGTTCATTTTTTTTATGTTTTTCAAGTTATCGAAGCTTGTTACATTAAAAAGTTGCTTATGGGTAATGCAATTTGTTGTTAAATTATTTTCACATTTTTGTTGAACCATGGATCATGGAAATTCCTCACAATCACAAGGCTGGAATCAAAATTTGCAAGAGATGTTGATTGTCTTTTCCAATCATGGACCACTTTTGAGAATGTTCAATTGTAGTGCATTTTAGGTAATAGGAAATTTTTCCAACCTTCACATATGAAGATCCCTTGTAGTGAAGAGGATGCAAAATTTCTTGGAAAACAAGCCTTTTGTGAACAAAATAAGAGGAATTATGAAAATCAAGGAAAAATAATTTAGCTACCTTACATCAAAGAAGAAGGTGTGGCCAACCAATGTGGATTGTAAAATTAAAAAAACAAAAAAGGGTGGTTGTTAAGAAGGAAGATTTTAAATTTGATAAATCAAAAGGCAATGGTGTGAATTGGAAACGTTTTGAGGTGGGCATTTTGGTTATGATTCAAGGAGAAATGGATGCATAAATTTCTTTAAAGTGCCCAAAAAAAGGTATTTTTTTCGTTTTTTTGTGATTTTGCAAAAGTATGATTCTTTCATAATCATGGAAATAGTACCTTTGTCTACTTCAAACATATCATTGACTAGTTGTAAACCATTTCCATTTCCTATTTGTATCAAAGACATTATAATCTTATCTTCCATCAAAACTGAATTTCTCATAAGTGTATATTGTTTTTTCAAATGTGGACCCAATTTCTCACACAAAGGCATTGAAATGTATTATGAGGAGCCTTTTTCCTTTGCTTGAACATGTTTTATGTCCAAGCAAAACTCAATATGTGAATCTATGTTGCATTTCAAAAACCTCAAACAATTCATTTTTTCCTTCACATGACTACAAACAATGCATACTTCTCCATTTCATACCCTAAAACCAAGGCTTGAATGTTCAACACTTGTTAAACCAACATATATAAACACCAATATATAGTCATCACAACAAGTATTCACTTCTTTTTCTCATCTGTGATGTGTGATCGTTTATGAAAGGTGTAAAAGAAAATAAAAACAAGCAAAAAAGATAAAATGAAATATAAGAAAACCAAAGAGAAAACCTAAAATGAGAGGGAAAAAAAAAAAAAAAAGATGAATATAAAATTAGAGCAACCACATTTCCAAACTTTTTTTACAAAATACTATTTTTTTAACCTAAAAAAAGCATGTGGTCCATTCTTTTGGTCCGAATTAGGTTTACATTATGAATAAAGCCCCTTGAGCCATGGCCTATGGGTTTTTCCATGGTGTCATCCAAAAAGTGGGGTACCATGAAGTTCTATAAGTCATGGCCCAAGCCTTCTAGTGTAAACAACCCTTAAGTTGATTATAATTCAACATAATGATAAAACCTTCCTCAATGTTTAAAGGATAGATCATCCATCGTATGCCTCACTCTTATATCACCACCTATTGATACTAAGTAAAAAATGCAAGCTACATTATATCCAAAAGTTAGTAGGAGGATAATGTGAGTGTTGTTCATTAACTACCAAAATGTAACATTGGGATTCATGATACATGGAAACTAGTTGTGGAATTTCCACTAAATACATGGTGTTCCTTGCATTTGTCATCTTGAAAACACAAGATGGAAATGTACAAAGTTAGTAAGAAAGAAAGGTGACACAAAGTAAACTTTTCATAAATAATTTGTGATGAGGAATTCCATTAGCAATCAACTATTTACAATGTTACTATTAGCAAATGTTTCATTGATTATTCTAGTTTTTGCATGCAATTGATTTTTTTTGTCATGCTAAAATAGTTTTAAATGCATATAATTCATTGAAGTCCATCACAAATTTAGCTTATGACGAATTAATAATGAAAATTGTGCAAAGTTTGTTCATTTGTAAGTTTGTACATTTTACACAAATATCATGTGTTGAAAACATGTTTAACATACAAATAAATGTGTTGACGAATGAAGTATGAACCTATGAATGAATGTCACACAAATTTTACATCTTCCTATAGATCCGTGTTTCAAATATGTTTTCAATGCACGATATCAATGTGTAAAATGTACAAATTATGAATGAACGAATTTTGCACATTCCATACTAAGTCATGAAATGCTAAATTTGTGATGTCATACTTGTGAGGAACTAAATATGTATAGTGGTATGCAATATATGTGATTGGTGTTAGGCAATAATTCATTTTTAAAAGGGTAAGCTAATTCATTTTTTACAACCCATTGTGCTAAACTTAAGGAATATTGAACCATTGGGCTATCACAATGATCTTTGAAAACATGAGGAGATTTAACATACTTCAATTGTCCTATCAAAATTTTGAAATATTCCAAATGAAATTACATTTTTCCCATTTTTTCAAAAAGATAATTGTTTAACAAAAATATTGCCAATTATTAATTATAGGTACAATGCTTTGAAAGTTAACATTTCATATATTGTAAGAGTCGGAAATTAAATTATGAATTACAAGGAACTTAATAGACCTTAGAACTACATGGAGAACTTCAATGTAGTTTTAATGTCAACTTTTCGTTTTCATATTAATCTTCCAATATGGTATAAAGAAACAAATTGTTCACGAGTGAAATAACTAATGAATTTTTCCAAATAGTTTGTGTATGAGGGTTTGAAGGAAACAAAATGAGTCCAAACCCTTTAAGGTGTACTACTTGAGATGAAAAAAAAAATCCTTTGTGTATTTTAAAATTTTGATTCTCATACACATTAATGAATCAAGTGTCATATTTTGAAATATGATAGCTTAAGCCACTATACATATTTTAAGACTATCAATATCATCCGCTTTGTATCCACATGTATGATGAAACATGACTTGTAAAGGAACCTTAAAAGGTGACATCCTTTTTGGTATACTTTAAAGGATTTGGATGCAAATTTTAACTTGATTGAACTAAGTATTGAAATGTTTATATAGTGAATGCATTACAAAAGCACAAGTCAAATTTCCATGTTTGGATTTTAAAAGTTTGATGTTTTTAATTTCCATTGAGAGGACATCATGATGTTTTGTAGTTCAACATATGTTAGAAATCACGTTGAAAAAACTTATTACACCTATGGTGAATTATAAAGGAGGTAGAATTGTTCCTTAGTGAATGGTTATACATAGTTGGATGACATTATAAGTTTTAACTTCATTATAAGTTCATTTAGGGAGGAGATGTTTTAAAAGATTATTGAAATTTTGTTGTCATGTTACATATGTAAAACTTGCATAGGAATGCATGAAATAATGCATGCGTAAATTTCTAGATATAATAGATAATAAATCATTATTTGTGTTGAAAACATTCAAAATATGATATTAGAGTAAGGGATATTTGTTTCAATAACCACATTCTTTTTGTCACATCTTGATGGTTTGGATTTGTTTTTTTTTTTTTTTTTTGTGACTAGACTTTTATCACCACATGGACTAGGGTTTAAGTCTAGCCAATCATCCATGTCCCCATAATTACATGTTGGTTACATTTTGTTTATCACTAAGGTAAAAAATTTAACTTTACAAAATTGAAAAAACATTTTTTTTTTACTGAAGTTGACTTAAATCAACATGATGTTGGGCTACATCAATGTCAAGACTAATGCAATTGACACATCATGACAAGAAGTGACATTGATAACCTTGGTGATTAGGAGCTCAATTCTCTTTTTTTTGGCATAGTTATTTTTGTTTGTATTTTTAAAAATTATTTCTTTTTTGCCAATTATTTAATGTTGAACTATAGTGACAAGTACAATATGTTGAATATCAAAAAATAAAAAAGCATGTATCGAAATGACTTTTTTAACATAAAAAAACTTCAAAAATGAAACAAGGTGAATAAGGCAACATCACAAATTTTTACCTTATATCAACTCAAACAAACTAACATAATGGGTTGCATTGTATTCATTTATACAATGGGATTTAGGCCATATGTGCTTGTATGCCATATAAATTTCCACAAGTTCCACTTTCCAAAAAACCTTTTAAAAATATCCATAATGCAAGAAGATTGTGCACAAAAGATGAATAAATTTTCTTCAATATGGATAAAAAGTGGATGTTCATAGAAATGTCTTGTTCACATGAATGAAAATTTTATGACCAAGTTATACATGCATGTAAACCTTTTGCATGATATATGATGAATTGGTGGATGTCATTTGTGACAACAATTTTTCTACAAATGATGAATTTCACAAAGAACAAATTTAGGCTTCTATAATCATCACATGTATACTTAATGCAATTTTCAAAGGTCCTTATAAAATGTTAAAATAAATTCTCATGTATATTCTCTCGCATCATGAAGGGTTGAATAATGAATAAAATATTGTATTTAATGATGTAAGAATTTAGCATAATTTTTTTGATTGATTTTGTATTCTCACTTCCCATCAATTCTAATTTGTGGAGGAAAATTTGGAGCTAGTTTTTAAATTGTTGATGGACACCCATATAATAAGAAGGAAATAATAAACACTAAATGGATGTTCATAGAACCTATAAACTTGAATTGAAACATCACAACATTTATTTGTCTAATGCTAACAAATGTAATGTGCATAATAAATAGGTAGTCCATGATTTAAGAGAATAATCTACTTGGGAAGTATATGTGCAAGTTTGATTTTCAATATTGAAATTTCCATAGTTTGAATGGTTTTGATTACAAAATAAGGATTATTGATTGTGAAAAACAAGATGAACTTGAAATTTGGCCAACCATGTCACTTGATCTTTTGACACCACTTGGTTTACAATTTCTTTTACATGTTAAATATCAAATGTAACATGTAAACTATAACTCTACAAATAAAATAAAATAAAAAATGCATGTGTCAATAAAGGCACAATTCATTTGAATGAAAATTGCAAAAATAGAAAAATGTGAAAACAATTGTTATCATGATAATTGGTCATGCATAAAATTTGATTGACCTATTTGGTGATTGCATATAATATTTTTGCCTAATGATTGATATATTAGTTTCAATCATTTTGGTGTCAACTAAAGTCAATGCATTGGAATCAATGTTAATAAAGAAAGTTTTCAAAAACATGACAAGGAAGTAACATAATCATTATCCCACTAAAATTATTCATTTGATAAATGCATAGGAAAAAATGAAGATGATTAAAACTTTGAACATGTAAGATGGAGCAAATGCCATAATGGTAATTATAAAAGATAAATGCCATGACCTAACCTTGGGCCAAAACCAAAGTTGCAATTTGAAATGACTTGAACTTAGGAATCCAAAGTTTGACAATATTTGTTAAAATCTCTTTTATTGAAAACACTATTATAAAAGTGAGGTGTGGTTCATTAGCCTAAATCATTATGCGACCCTTAAAGTGAAATAAGTTCACTACACTTTAACGATTTCACCCTAGTTAAAGTTATTTCACTATAATATCACTATGTAAACATCATGTTTCACCACTAATGACATAATTCATTAATATAAATATTGTGGTAAATAAGTTTATTTTTATGTTATTGTTTTAAATACCATATGTTACTTTATAATATACCTTATATTATTTTAAGTTACTTTAGTTATTATAATTTATACCTTAAATTATTATAGGCTATTATAAATTATTATATATTATTATACCTTGAGGTATCATAACTAATTTATTATAAGTTTGTTACTTTAAGTTATTTTAAATTAAATTCTTTAACTAACTTATGATAGTATAACTTAAGATATTCAACAATAAAATTACAATAAAATAACCACTAATAATCATAATATAACTTAAAATAACCAAAAATAATCACTAATAAAATAACCACCAATAGTCACTAATAGAATAGCCATCAATAATCACAAATAGAATAACCATCAATAGCCACCAATAAAATAACCACCAATGGCCTACAATATAATAGCCAACAATAGTCATTAATATAATAACCACTAATAACCACCAATAGCCATGAATAAAAATATTATCAATAACCATTAATAGCCACCAATAGGCACTAATAGAACCACCAATAGCCACCAATAAAACAATCATTAATAACCACTAATAGAATATATAAGCATTATTAGAATAGGCATCAATAACCACCAATAAAATAACCCACGATAATAGCCAATAAAATACCCATAAATAGCTTGTGGTAATATAACATATAATAACATATAATAACATAAGATGAAATAGTTTACAATAGCCAAAAATAACTTATAATAATTGAAAATAACCTAAGGTGAAATAGTAAAAAAAATAAAAAACCAAAATTAATTTGGAATAATAAAAAAAATAACCATCACAAAAAAAGGTTTCCTTGTATGCTAAATGATTTCATTAGATTTTGCATGAATTCATTAGTTGTAATGAATAGGGACTAATGAAAAAAAAGAGAATTCACTAGTCTAATGAAATGGGATTAGTGAACTGCACTCACATTTTGTATAAATCAAACTAAGGTGAAACAATTTAAAATATACAAAAATAACTAAGAATAACCATAAATAACCATAAATAACCATAAATAATGTAGGGCGAAATAACTTAAAATAATGAAAAATAATCTTAAAATAGTTGAAAGTAGCTTAACATAAGTAATATTATTATATTAACAAAAATCTTATCCATTTATTAAACATTTTTTTTTCCAAAAGAATTGTCATTGAAATGTTATTGAATAGTGATATTAAAAAAAAATCGTTCAAATGATTTTACATTTTCAAAAGGAAATAAATGTAATTATGTACATTATTGAAAAAAAAAACCTTAATCATTTCATTTGGAAAAAATCTCAATAATACATGAATTTTCAAAGTTTATTTTTCATAATGTTTAAGATGAAATATTTGATAAATATAATGTAATGTGACACATTTTCACAACAAGTGAGGTGGCTTGATGGTAGGGGTGTTTACTTCCATTGTAGAGGTGAAGGAATCAAACTTCACAAATGGTGTGTTTGTGGCAATGGTAAGTTGATCGAATATTTTCCTATGTAATTCCTTATAGTAGGTGCCTATTTAGGTTGATTACATAACGTATGTACCTTGTCCAAGTTTTTAATTTAACATAGGTAGTGACATGTGTCAATAATTCATAAGTAGAAAATCATGAAATTATCAATAATATTAAATATTATATAATTTAAATTTAATTGATTTTCATGTTGCCTAGTTAATTAATTAACAAGTGAAATGGTGTGATAAAATTATATTTCACTTGAAAGTAACTTTGTTTCATTAAATACTAGTGGACCAATTCACTATTTGTAGCCTACTAATCCCTGTTCATTAGGGAGTTGATTAATTTCATTTTGGTACAAATGTTCAAATACATTCAAAATCTAGTGAAACCCACAATGAACTAGGACGCATTTTGGTGTAGTGATTCTACATAGTTTATGACCCTATAAGATATGTAGAATTATCTTATGACCCCGTTAAACCAATTATACTATCAATTGATCATAATTCATATGTGTTTTTTCTTTCTATGTACTTGTTCAATAATTTTGTCATTTATAACAAATTTGTGTGCGTGGTAGTTGAATAGATTCTTGCATTAATCATAAGCATATTTTCAAAAATATTGGATATGGATTAGAAGATGTCATCACAAAAAATAATAACAAAGTTCATAATGATAATAGGGGAGAAAGGTGAAAGCATGAATAGGTGGACAATTTGGATTATCACACTTATAATTTTTTGGATTACATACAAATGTAAAAATTCAAAGCCATATTCAAAATTAACATTGTCAATTTTTTAATTATTCATGTTGTCATAGACTTTAATAGGAATCATTATAAATTTTTTGGATGACTTCTAAAAAGATTATGGATTCGTAATGGACTTTTGAAATGACAACACTTTGTTTGACAAATAGAAAAAATGAAAGATGTGAACTCAAAAAAATTTCAAAGTAGTGTCAATTTTTAAAAATAAAAATAAAACATCATCAATTGAAGAATTTATTGATGAAAAACATTGAAACCTTCGTGTGTGTGTGTGTGTGTGTGTATATATATATGTACAAGTTTTAAATGACACTATTGTTGTAAATTTTTATCTTTGAAAGTCCATTTCACATTAAGATTTTTAATCTTTTGCATGATTTTAAAATATTATTCACACGTATAGGGATATTCATAAGTTAGCTTATTAATATTATGATTAAAAGCATAGGGGATAATTATAGGATTTATGATTTGATAATTGTTAAACCTGCAAAAAAATTTGTTAATGTTAAAATATGGACTTTCAAACTCCACTTTTGAGCCACCTAACCATGCTTTCACCTAGAAGGTCTTTTGTTGTAATATGGAAAATTAGAACTCCCTTTATTTTCAATAAGTATACACCAATAGTTCCAAATATAGGACATTCCATTCATTTTTTGAAGAAATCTTTTAATTCCTTCAAGATATCTTCACCTTTAGTGGAAAAATGAAATTGAAATCAATTTGAAAAACATGTCTTACTTTCATTTGTCACACTTGTTATTGCAAAACTAATACCAAAAATTTCCTTGGTAATATACAAATTGTTTACCAACCTTTACGAATGATTAAAATCCATCCATATATAGGTGTTTCATGAATTTATGATTAAATTGATGGAAATGTCACAAATGAAAGAACATTATTATATAGACTTTTACATTACATAATTTTGTTTCAATTACATTAATTTTGAAGCTTTGCAACAATTCTCCTTCCATGTGGAATTGTCATCATTGCAATGCCATACAAAAATGTGTGAATTATGTTAAAGTCTATTTCTAAAAAAAATAGAAATTTAAGTTTTGTTCCAAGATTAATAAATCTACACTCCATTAACTCATAAATAATATAAATCATGATTTAAAGCCAAGTTTCAAACCAATCACTCTTTGTTGGTATCTATCAATTCAAATAACACCATTATATTATAATGTAATATAATTTGCTTGATGTTGTTAAATTTTTTTGGAATATTACAACACAAGTATCAAGAAAGGTAATTTGTGCCATAAAAGATGTGGGTATTTTTCAATGCTTAATTGGCCAATGCTGTCAATTAATCCTTGTGTTAAAAGCATGGATATGAAAGGATTGTGTCATGAGTTTTTAAATGACAAGGATGAACATGGAAAACATCATTGTAGGGTTCCTTTCCCAACACATCTAGAGGTTTTCACACAAAATTTTGTTTTGAGTTTGTACGTGTAGATTTAAGTGGTCTTATGTTAATTGAATTTTTGTATGTAATGATGGTTTTATTATAAAATGGTTGATTGTGATGTTTGTGGAAAATTAGATTCTTCAAGATAAAAAGAAATAAGTTTTTGGACATGACCTACCATTTATTTGTTAGTTTGTTGGGTCAACATTGTGTTCAAGGTAAAATATGATGTTGACAATAATATGGTGAAAGGTTTCATTTCATGGCAATGGATATTCATGCATTGAAAGTTTTAATCAACCTTCTAAACATCATCCTTACTTCATAAGTGGAAATTATTCATTTTATTACAATATACTTAATTTAATAATTGATGGTTTGAACTACATCAAATGGTATACAAAGAGTTTAAGATGCATTTTATTAGTTATAATAATAATTTCAAGTAAAACCCATGATAATTCTTTTGTGATGAAAAAATTATATGTTCATGATGGGTCAAAGCAAGATTATTTGTACAAGTAGCTTACCCTATCAAAAAAATGACATGTTGAAAGTAAAATAAATTATTCAATGATTAATATGATTTTTAAAAATATGACAATAATATTGAAGACTTTATTTATTTGATATTATTCAAGTAGATTTTTCTTAATGTATTTACTTGCAAGAGATGTGTACATTACTTTAAAAGGATTGAAAGTAAATGAAATATTGATTCTTTAAAACCTTTAATATCATGGGCATCTCCATTAAGTTTATAGTGAGTTAAATATAAAATTAAAAAATATAATTTCCTTTAAAAATAAAAAATTGGCAAAAACAAATTTATCTACACCTACATTATTGGGATATTATTAATCTATTTTTAAGATATATATATATTTAGTTTTATATTTAACTTACCATAAACTTAGTGGAGGTGCCCATGCTTTCATATTTCTATTGTTAAAATATAAAAATCTATTTTCTTATGTTTATATCAAAATTGTAATATTTTAAAATAAGATTTTACAATGTTTATTTTTTCAGTTTACTTTATGATGTTTTCACTTTATCATATATTCTTTTCCAAATGGTTTTTTTGAAATATATTAAGATTTTTTTTCAAAAGGCTACGAATATATTGTGTTTAGGCCACACAAAATAAACTTGGGTTGTTAAATGCATCGAAGGTAAATTAAAATACTGTTTGTTGCTCAATTTGTTCTTAAAATGATAGTCAACAAGAAAATTTGTTTTGAATTTGTTAAGGATGTAAAAGTTATGATAGTGGTTCCTTATCGTAGTGTTGTGCAAAGATTTAATGTATGCGATGGTTTCTATAATATGAAGATGTTATGCATGTAAGTAAAGAGGTGAATTAGGTTTTCTTTGTTAACCTCATGTTAGCACAAGAGGCTATAATGAAATGGGCGCTCCATCATATGAACATGGTTAAAATTAGTTTGTGCCTTTTTGACAAGAATACATGCCAAACTCAATCAATTTGATGGAAGCACTATCGGTATGGGCCAAAATGGGCTTTATTGAAAATATCTACAAAAGCCACCACTTAGATCAAAGCACTATTGATGTGGGCTAAGTGTGCTTTATTCAAAGCATTTACCAAAACCACACTAATTCAAAGTTCAATGGCAGATGATAATATTATTTCTTGTAACACAAAGTTGTATGGTTATTGAATGTAACTGTTGATTGGGGTGTAATGTTCATATCATACATCAAATGTTTAACTACACATTTATTTAGGCAAACGTAATAGTGAACAATAAGTAGAAGAAATAATCTTTGAGTATGATGTCTTTTCATTAAAGCTAATTAAATTCAATTTATAAAATAGACAATATGAATTTTGAATTTTGTCCGTTTCAACAATTTTTGTATACACAACAACCTATACATCTCATGTTGCATTCACACTTGATGTTATATGAATGTTAAATGAAACTCTAGCTGGCATCCTAGGTGACACCCAATGTTAAATGGGCAATAGCTTAATGTTAAGTGAATGTTAGTTAAGATAAAAATTTCACAATAAGTAAGTTTAAGTCTTTAAATGACTAGTATGGTGTTAAGGGACTTAACACTAAAGTTCCTAACACCAAGTCTGAATGCACCTTCTGTAAACTTGGGTCTATATTAACAAAATATGAACATTATAAAAATTTGACAAAAATAATAACTCTGTGATATACCTTGATAACTTTTGAGTTGGAGTGTCCATAATCAATTCCTTGTCCTTGATAACTTTTGCGTTGGAGTGTCTAGAACCAATTCCTTGTCAAGTTATTAAAATCTATCTAATACTTGAATACTATATTATAATCTTGGCATGCAAATGGTACTTTGTCATCTCAAAGAAATCTTTAAATATATAGTATATGACTTAAATGTTTGGAAGGAATACTTTGAATGCTTTCACTCTACAAATTATTTAGGAACTTAGCACCTCATGTAAAAATTAATACAAGGAGCTCAAGGTTGTCACAAGTTTGAAGCTGCGGAATTTATGGCTGGGTGGAGATCTAAGTTACTCAGGATACTCTATGTTTTGTCCGCTTGTTGTATGGACCTCCAACTTTCAACCCATCTCCACTTTGATTCTTCACTGTTTTTTGTGTGTGAAGCAAATGGAGCAAATCCATTGCAGAAAGAGGTACTTGACAAAAGGGTTTCTTACATGTTTAGTGTTGACAATGCTGGAGCACTTGTGCTAAGTCATAGGGACTCTTGGACACTTTGCAAACAATAGTGTCCTTTTAATTAAGGAAGGAAGGAAGGACGGGTTAGTTCCAATGGAGATCTAATATATTTTCTATTTGGAATATTCTAGGATGGTCCAATCATGAACCTGAATTTGGGGGAGTGGGAAAGTCTGGGAGGGGGAAGGAGGTAGAGGCATTGAATAATTTGTGCAAGGAACCTGTGTTCTTTCCAATTGTGGGCCCTGGCATTCCAGCTACCCTGTAAAACAAAAAGAGTTTAAAAAAAACCAGTTAAGAAGAGTCAAAACTCCATAAGCCGGTAAAATTGTTAGTAGTGAATAGTACCCATCGGCCTCCGGGGAATAACTTCGTAGCCATAACTTACTCCACATTCCTACTTAATAGGGAATAGCAGCCATCCTTGGCACTGTTAATGGGGAGAAATGTAGCCTAAAATTCGCCACCTTTCGAGGAAAAGAAGGCTTAAATCGCCATATTTCGACTTCTTGCAAGTCGCCAGTACATAGCAAGATTTCAGAAAATTTCTACTTTTCTGTAGCCAGATTTGGTTAAGTCCTCTCGTGTGGAGGATCATTTTTCTTTCTTTCTTTTCTTTTAATTTAATGTCAATACCCGGACCAGATCACGAGTCCACCTACCTCATGAAATTGCCCCAAAAAAAGACCCTGATGCGGACTATCGTAAGTAGCCTAGTAGTTGCAAGCCATTTCTCCCCCGCCCTGGCTGCCCCGACTTGAGCTGAAAAAATGAAGCGAAAAAAGGGCCATGAACCATGACCGCACAAAATAGACAAAACAAAGCGACAACGACAAAACGTTTCTTCCTTTCAGACAAATTTAGTGGCCACGCGAAGTGGACCAACCTCCCGGAACGGGCTGTGGACTCTTTCAACCCCACCCCCGTTCGTTCGTTCCCTCACTCGTTCGTTGTTTCCTCGGGAGTGTGCAATGTACAATAGCGTTGTCCACTGCCGCTTTCTTTTCTTCCTTGGCGCTCGCTCCTCCGCTCTTTCTTTCTCTCGTCTCACTACTACGCACTCCGCTCCCTTCGTTCAAGCTCCAGCTAGCATACCTTCCTTTTCTCGGCTTGTTTTACGTGTACCAGCAGTAAGCTCCCATATTGTGATGCGGCTTCGAGTCTTTCCTGTTCTCAACTCTTGTAATTCAGTCGGCCTTCATGTCCTCGCCACTATTCTTCCTACCAGAATCTCCCCCGTGGTCTGTAGGAATTAGAAGAAAATCAACAATAAGAAGAAGAAGAAGTCGAAGTTGTGGCGGTGGCGGTGGTTGAAGATATACCTACTGGGGTTTGTTTAGTGCTGGTCATTTTCTCACAAGACTTGTTCCATATGTATACATATATATTTTAGGTTCTTTGGGGGAGTGAATTTGCAGTTTGATGATTCTCCCTCTAGGACTACGTCTTGACAATATGAGGTCTTCTGATGATCATGAATCTCTTTGTATTATGGAGGCGCTTAGCAGGTCACAAAACTCAGGTGCGTCATCATGCGAGCCCTCTTTGTGGGTGTGTGTGTGTCACTAGACGGGTTGAATCTATTACATGTTCTTCGTTATGGACGTGGTGAACTTTGTTGTCGGAGCTAGTTTAGTTGGAGTGGACGGCTAGCTTGAGCCAGCAAGTTGCTGTAGGCGAAAAGAAGCTCATGTCCATCTGCTTTAGTTTTAGTCTCACACAACTGCCTTTCAATTCTAGTCAACATGGAGGTGAACCGCATGCGCGGAGGGGAAAACCCCGTTTACTGAGCGTAAATCATATGCAATCTGGGAGGGGCGAGATGCCAACAGATGGTCTCCTGTCTCTTCCCAAAGACATCATGCGCAAACCGGATGCTGTAAAACTGTGTGTCCAGAAGTAACTATGTGCTAGGCTGCCTAAGATCTCTATCCTGCTGTAATGCATATGTGATCTCTAGTCCACATGGAGACGCTGCTTAGGAGGTCACAAAACGCAGGTGGGTGCGATGTTCTTCAAGGGTTTCAAACATGTTGTTGGACGAATTTTAAGAGACTACTTCTCGAGAGCTGGTCGTTCTAGTAAGATTCTTATGTGGTGGGTTCTGCAAAAAAGAGAGAGAAAAAAGTCATTATCTTCACTTCGGTTTACGACACTGGCTTTTCGGTATTTGTAGTCTGTGCCATACTTGGTCGTGGATGAGTTTTTTTTTGAACTGCGTCGATAAAATCTTCTGAACAAACAAGCATATTATCATGGTTGCTTTGGTGTGTTATGAACGCAGTTGACCATTGGCAGCTTCAAGAGCACGCAATGCAAGCGGCAGATGTATCTCACGGAATCCATGAGTCGCAGGCTCACCATCTCATCTCTGTGGATCAGCTCTCAAGGCTGACCGTTAACAGAGGTGCAGTGGATCACCAGTTGCAACAGCAGCAGGGATGCACAGCGGGTGCAGCGCACTATGATCACATGCAGCAAAGACCATCCAGCTCGTCAGCCGAGACCGGTAGAGACGGGCCCAAGTTGGAGGACTTTCTGGGGGGCAAGTCTCTTGGAGGTCAGTACTGCACAGATCGCGACCATCACCACTCTCATCAACACCAGCAATTGGAGGGTCTGTACTACAATGCAGCAGCAGCGCACGGAGCTGCTGCTAGCTACCAAGAGGGCCAGACGAGAATCAATGTCAACCTTCCATACACGACGCACTCGGCTCCTGGAGGATCAGGATCACTAAGAGACATGGCACCGAGCTCCACGTTCCACCTGGCCTACGGAAGAGCAGTGCCACAACAAGAGCAGTCCAGCCTTGCATTGAACCACCTTAATCATTGTTACGAATCTCATGAGCAGCAGCAGCAGCAACAGCTTCAGGAGAATAATTTGCTGGCACAAAGTCGATCGCACCTTCACGCACAGAACTTGTTACAAAGCGCACTCGACCAGCAGCGATCCGACTGCAGTTTGCAGATGCCGCAGAGCTCATCGGCGGGGCTCAAGTCATGGTTGCACCATCAAGCCGATACAGACTCGAAGGCGGCTGCAGCCCTGGGACCGCAAACGCGACACAGCAGCAGCAGCTTTAGCGCGGCTTTGGCAAGTTGGCAGCCGCTCTCCCTCTCCATGAGCGCTGGCTCGTCACATGTCACCGATCATGCAGTAGACCAGCAGCTTGTGCTCCCCGGCCACCATTTGGCTGAGTCGAGTCCGCAGGCTGCAGCCGTCCCAGAGCCCCGCAAGCGAGGAGCCGGGCGGATGGGTGCAGGAGCTGCAAGCAAAGACGGGGGGCCGTCCCCACGAAAGTCTATAGACACTTTCGGCCAAAGAACTTCAGTGTACCGAGGCGTCACCAGGTATTTCTTAAACTAGTCTAGTGAGGTGCACGTGCAGTACTATCTCTTACTTATATCCTCTAATCACCAGCTAGTTCTGCAAATCGATTCCTTCTAAGAATCCATATTGTTTCAAACCTCATTTCTCAAGAGTCTGCTAAAAACACCAAAATTATCACTAGGTCAGCAACCTTAAAGCTTTATCTTTTGTCTTGTGATCATGCTCATTGCTCTAATTACAACTTCGTGCTTTCCCTTCTATGGGTCCATTGTGGAGCTAGTAATCCACTAGGGTCTCTTTCCATCAGGATGCTGTGATCACAGTTACACACAGTGTGCAGATTGTGAATCTAGTCTTCTCCATGGCAGCTTGTGCAGCTGTATGGACTCAGTTCTAAACTTCTCATGTTAGTATTTACTTATATGATCCCCTTATTTCTTTGTGATCAACTCAGCGAGATGGTTCTTTTCTTACATCACTTGTTTCTCAGGCTGATCTAGACTCCACTCCTCAAGTTAATGTGATAGCTTAATGATGAAGATAAGTAAGCCAAAATGTACATTCAAGTTTCATTGTCCTGCAGGCCAATGTCTTCATTGTGGCCATCCTAATCTCTCATGTGTCATTGTAATATCTTTCGTCCCACTACAAATGTAATTGTATCTCAGCAATCAGCTTACAGTGCTTACGGTTGTGATATTGGAAAGGTGAACCCTTAAGGCCCTTGCATCTTTGTTACAATTAAAAGTGCTTCAACACCTTGCCAGAACAATCAATCATTCCTTGTCAGATTGAAGAGAAGTCTACCTTGGTGATTAGAGCTCTTGATTGGACTCATCAGTGATGAACTCAAATGGAACATGAGTTGGACTCTTTATCCCAATATAACTAATGTTGTTGCTTTTAATTTTAGCAGTAAATTCAATGGTTACATGCAAGAAATGAAACCATCTACTCTCCAAGTTACAAAACTGAAATTAGCCAAAGTCCAAAAAATCCTGTTATTCCAACTGGAAACATAATGATCTGTTGGTTGTTTGTGCGGTGGAAGTGCTCATGAAACTATGTGTTTAAACCAACCAGTGTTGAAGCTCAGTATATGGAAAATCCACAATTTCAGAACTCCTTTGTCCATCATCATAGCAAATGAGTCGTCAGTACACAATTGCAGTATTGTATCCCATCTTCTTTTAGACCGGACATTTCCATGTGACTTGATGCTTTGTGACCTATTTTTCCTATGTCTTAGATGGAATGAACCATTCAAAACTGTATAATGTTTTTCTAGATAACAAGTGTACTCCTGGTCTGCATTGTTTGCTTATGAGATCACTTCAATCAAGTAGAGTTTTCAATCCTCTAGTTTCTATCCATTCAAAGGAAATGCCCATGACTCTGTGACTCTTTTATCTGGTATGAGTGCATGTTATTGCAAGCAGTTCTATCCATGCTTAACTAGGTGAACTTAGTTATTTTTGTCATTCTTCATGTACACTTGGTGAGCATGCAGTTTCCTTCATTGAAGTATTGAAGTGGGGATCTTGGGTGTGATTTAGGCACCGTTGGACAGGACGGTATGAGGCACACTTGTGGGACAATAGCTGTAGGAAAGAGGGACAGACAAGGAAAGGACGTCAAGGTGTGTTGTGTATCCCCTTGATAGCTTGTAACTCATTGCCTTCAGTCACTGTCTAGTCAGGTTCAATTGGTATTACAGTGGTTTTATCTTTTGATTGTCCTTCAATGGGAATGTTCAAATGGCATGCAGCATGAAATGTCTGAACTTGAAGGACAGATTGGCTTACATCTGTTCTAGATTATTTGGCTATTTGTAGATCCTAAGCTGGAATGTTAGAGCACTGACTGATGATAACTTATGGTTTGTGCATGGTTGGCATTTTGTTGTTGGCGCATTTTTTTCTCACAGTTTACTTAGGTATGTGATTTGTACTGACCTGACCTCATGAAGTTAAAGCTCAGTTCTATGGCATGCTAAATAATTTCCATTGCTTCCCTGTATGTTTATGGCTTGCCAGAAAATGAATCACTGTAATTTTGAGACATCAAAAATTTGGAACTTCTTGCAATTGTGCTGCATGATGAAATGGGTGCCTAATATCAATAATTGCATGATATATGATTAGCTATTTAATCTTTGCTAAGTATTTATTTGGTTACTTTGCCTACCTGCAGGAGGGTATGACAAGGAAGACAAAGCAGCCAGAGCGTATGACTTGGCAGCCCTCAAGTATTGGGGACCTAGCACTACCATCAACTTTCCTGTACTACCTTGCTCCTCCTCCTATCTTCAATCACGCTCTCACACTCATAAAAAATACAACTCTAGTACTTGAATGCAAAGTGGGGTTATGATCCTATCTTTGGTTTATTGTATTGACTCTTTTATTCCTTCTTTAACCACCATTCTAGATGGTTTAGCTTGCAGACTGGTTGGCCTTCCCTTTCCTGATGAGTTTGACAGTTCTGTGGTCAAACAGTTGAGCACTTATGAGGCGGAACTGGAAGTGATGAAGAATATGACACGCCAAGAATATGTTGCTTCCTTGCGGAGGTAATGCACTGAGATTGTGAATGAGATTTTAAAGAGCCAGCAGGATGGAAAGTTGAAGTTGCAATCAGGCTAGAGATTTTGGTAAACTGGTATATATAGCTCTAGCCAATATGTTTTACTGCAACTCCAGTTCTTTTCATTTGCAAGAAATAATTGTGGCTTACACAAACACATCACAAGGAAGTGTTAAGAGTGCACAATACATGACTGGAACATGTTTTTGTGCAACAGGAAGAGTAGTGGATTCTCAAGAGGAGCATCAGTGTACAGGGGTGTGACCAGACATCACCAGCATGGGAGGTGGCAGGCTCGGATTGGCAGAGTTGCTGGCAACAAAGATCTGTACCTTGGCACTTACAGTGAGGCTTTTTTCCACACCCTTTCATGTCTTAAAAATATGCATGGTTTTCCATAGGGGTTGGGGGCCTTATGCACATTGGGGTCAAACCACAATAGGTTATCACAAAAACCTTTTTTTTCTGATTTCATGTGAGGATTCCACCCAGAGAATCTTGAATTTTTCCTATGAAAAGATGAAAGTTATTGTTTCAGATTGGTGAGAAAACATTGATTTCTCTGTTTCACAGTGAAATATTGTTCTCACATTTATTTATGAGGTTCCCCTGTGTTTTCTACTTCCAACTATTCTTTGCCAGAGTTTTTAGAGTGCTAAGTACATTGAATGAAAATTTCTTGTGTAACTACAGCTTTTCTAATGTCCTGTCTCAAATCATAGACTCTCAGTCTGTGGTGTTATAGTGGCACTTTCTCCAGTGCAAGTGGTGACATATTTTTGGGGTTGGCAGAGCCTTATTTTCTTCATAGATGAACTTCGAAAACAGAAAGAGGAGACTTGTCAGTGAGTTTGTAGATCCTGAAAAATCTACACTGGACAAGGTCCAAGTGTTAGACCTCCTTTTATCACCCTCTTTCATCTTAAGCTTAATGTAGCTGGGTTTAGTGAGCTAAGCTCTTGTATCTGACAGGTATTTGAACAAGTCGATTACTGAGGAAGCTGTGACAATTTCAGTAATAGGATTTGTCGAAAAAGTATTTAAAAACTTCCATCCAGAATTTTCACAGGAGACATCTATGCTGAAGCTTTCAGTTGAACTAGTCTGTCCTGTGCAGTTCTTAAAAGCAATTGAAGCAATGTTTTGATGGTGACTGCTTGAATATGTTAGGCCTCAACTGAACTAAGAGTCCTGTAGGTCATGTTTTCTTCATCAGTAAGCTCAAATCCTAGACTTACAAATTTATTTGCTGTTTTAGAAATTTGAGGTGAAGATTTTTGTATTGTGATCCATGTTTCATCCAAAATGGTCACCCAGAAACATGTGATCAGTATTTAAGTCCCAGACCTGTGACTAAATTTTAGGTACACAAGAAGAAGCAGCTGAGGCTTACGACATAGCGGCAATCAAGTTTCGTGGAGTCAATGCTGTGACAAACTTTGACATGTCTAAGTATGATCCTCAGAAGATTCATGCTGCAGCTGTGAATGGACAGCATGGACAAGACTTAAGTTTCAAATGTAAGCCAACAGATCAGAAACTGATCACAGAGCTTTCCAATACCCCTAGTTCTGATGGAGTATTTCGAATCCAAGATGAGAACCAGCTCCGGATTGTGACATCAAACTTGCCTACAGGAACAACTGGCTCAAGATTAGAACTCATGAACACTGAACAGGATCACCTTGTCTCAGCTGGCGTAGCCCCATGTGGCCTTTCCAAGAATTTGCTTGAATGGCAGGCACTATACCATCAACAAGCTGCAGCCCAGCATAAACATGAAAGGAATACCTGGGGACATGCAGGAGGACAAGACAATTGTTCTTGTCCTCATGAAGTAGATGGTGCAGGTGCACATAGATCATCTACCTGTGCCCCTCTGAGCTTTGGATCAGACACTATGCGGGCACCAGCTAGCCAGGCTTCCAGCAGGTATAATACCAGCACTGTACCAAGTAATGGGATGCTGCTAAGGAATTTGATGGGTCTGGAGATGCTGCCTCAAGACCATGGAGGTGGAGAGAGCTCTTGCTCAGCGGGAAGCTCAGGATTGATGAGGCACCATCATGGGTTGCCAAACCCAGCTGCTAGCTTGCTGAGCAGCTCTCATGTGTATCAAGGAAGGCCTGATCAGCCAGCCATGCAGCAGCCGGCAGGTTATGATCATGTGGGTACAGCAGCTAGTGATCAGCAGCTCCAGACTAGTGAGACTCGAGCAATTAGCAATTCAGGCTTGACTTACAACCAAGGGAGCCATGACAGATCAGGTACTGTATTGATGTGCACCTCAGACCATTCTAAACCCTAAACTACTAAGATGAAAATTAAATCTTCCATTGTGTAGTTGATGTACAGTAATGTGCTTTGATGTTTGAGCACAGAAGAAGCAGACTAATGAACTCTGTTGTATCAATTGCAGAAGAAAATATATGATAAATGCTGTAGAGCTGCCAGTTTAGTAGCATATTTTACAATCTGACATATGAAGGTGCCACTTGGTTTAGGAAAATAACTATACAATCATGAATAGTGATATCTCAGGTTAAATTTTCCATGTGCATGCCGGGCATGGTCAGCTTGTGTAGAATTATGTACATACCATCTAGTGCTAAGTAGTTGTTACTTGACTCATTGTGATCATCTGCATCTTGTTATCAAAAGACACATCAGTTGAGGATTGAACTAGTGCCTGATATAAGTTGGTTACCTTACCAGGAGCTGAGCTTGGAATCTAATTCATTTTACCTGCAGATTTGACATACATGGAAATAATGTGTACTGATATACGGGAAGTCCTGTCTGATGTGCAGTCTTTAATTGGCTTACTATTTGTGCTGCTAAATCCCGAACTGGAACCTAGAACTGACTATGTAGCATGCAGTTCAGAATTTGGTAGTTAGTTCAACAATATCAATCTGTGATATAACATCAGAGAGTGTACTCACAAAGTTTTTTTCTTTTTTGGCAGATATGAATATGGAGAGTCCCAGGAACTCTGTAGGAGAAAGTGAGGAGGCTAGCTCCAAGAACTCAACTTTTGACCGGGTCCTGTCAGGCGACTTATCCCAAAGCCTTTTGTTCTCAGCTTCTGCAACAACCACAAGCACAGTGAAAATGAACCCTGGTTATGATTCTAACCCTTTGTCAACATGGATTGGTATCAGCAACCCCTTAACATTGCCAACACTAACAGGTCGACCAGCCAATCTTAGCCAGATGGGCTCTAGCCCAATTTTCGCCCACTCATGGACTGAATAGGCTTGGCAGTTACAATGCCAGTGAAGGTTAGAAATCAACCTTGATTTTGGCCTTCAATGTCCCTCTCCTTTTCCCTTGATCCTACTGATACTATTGGTCCACTGGAAACACTCTTTTGATTTATAGCACACCAGGAATATAGATAAAATGATCAACCTGATTTGACTGTCAAAAGTGCAGACACAGAACTCTAAAGAGTCAAAAATGTTTATGCTCGCCAAACAAACATTGTCAGTGGCATTTGTATTGGATATTGATTATGGTTCATTGTGAGAGGGATTTGTTCATACAGAATGGAAAAATTGTCTTTGATGTCAGATGTCCATACTGTTCATGATTTATTATAGAGAGAGGGTAGGTGAGATCTCAAAATTCATCAAGAGCTCTGTATAATACATTTTTTCTACAATTTGCATGATGATTAAGGTTCTTCAAGGTTAGAACCTGCTTCAACATGTTCTTTGGAGTCTATGAGATATAAGCAAACCTTTCACACAATGCAATAAGTTGTAAAACTTTGCCTCTAAAGCAGGTCATCCAGTGAGGCATGTGGACAATGTATATTGTCCGCACACTGTAGAGTCACGCTAGATGTTTAAACGCAACGAATACCGGGTGAAGTCATACAGTAGTAGGAGCTTTAAGTTTTTAATGGGCTTCCAAAAGTTCTGTAGGAAATATATAGTAAACGTCATGTGCGCTGATAATTTTGTGGCATCAAAAGCAACTTTAGCGACTATGGTTAGACTGCAAGTGAGCCGCGGTTGTCAGACTGAAATCAAACGAGCGGTAATATAGAGCTGATCGATTTGCTCTGATCCAGTCTCACACTAGTACTACTAGCATGCAACATGAATGCTGTGTCACAATTAACAGGTCCTTCTTAATGTACTTTCTGCCTGGAAAACCTGGAGGGTCGTCTCAGCTGCTGCATTGTAGGTCTCCTGCCAGCCGGACTTCGAAACATTCAATATGTCCCTCGGAGAAAGTGGAACGGTGTGAGTAATGCTGCATCATGAGTCAGATCACTACTACATCGGTGTAGATAGCAGCAGTCGGCTGTCGATCAACAACAGTCTTTGTTCAAAGTTACGGTTTTTGTAACTTGGGCCAGTAGCTGCTGCTGCTGCCCTTTGGTCACCCAGCATCATGACTTACTCGATATGCTGTTTGACAGCAATTAGATCAGCCCTTGATGTTTTGGTCCAGCAAGATATATAGCTCCACCGGGATCATGAGTCCTGAACCCCCAAGCTCTGGACTAAATGCATGTTGATAAATATATTGCACCTTTTTGCAACTGTTGATCCTTTCGTGGTGCCACATTTCTGATAATTTTCTACAGCAGAAAAGGATCAGTATTGCACAGCCAGAGTAAATCAGCACCCACCAGCACACCATGCAAAACGGATGGTGTATGGATAGGAAAACACTTTTTTGTTGTACATATACGTGTCCCACAGTTTACCACGTTGGTCAACCATTTACTAACCATCTACCTACCTAGTAGTTACCCAAGTTTCTTTACCTACTTACCTCACATACTTACCCACTATCATAAAGTAATTTACATAGTTAGTGTGAGGGGAAAGGAGGAGGGTTTACAGAATAGGTTAGGAGAATTTAGGTTAGGAAGGTGGAACCTTGGTAACTCAGTTGTAGTTCATTGACAACAGAATCTCAATGGATTGTACTTTCCTATTTAGGGACCTTTTCAGGGTTGCCCTGGTGGGATAGACATTCACCTGCTAATTCTTTTAATGTCGTAAATTTGACTTGTAATGTAAATGATGGTGGAGGACATGAAATGTGAATTGACAATGGGGAAACCAGTTATTCTTTGGAACAGCCCCAGGTATAGAACTGCCCATCACCGATCACTACCTTATCACTGATCACTTTTTTAGATCTTTGTCATTTGTGCTTCATTTTGAGTGATTTAAAATGTTACAGGAGCACTACCTCTAACTTGAGAGACCATCTTTGAAGTGCAAAGGAAAATGAGTAATGAAAAAATAGCAAGAAGAAGAATAAGCTTTCCAACTCACATACTTTCAAAGCTTCTAACTTTCTCAATTCTTTTTCATTTTAAACAGTTTAAAGTGCTATAGGAACACCACCTTCAGTTCTATGATCTTTGAACTCTAATAGCAACATAGCAACATACAAGGAATTGTTTGGGTGATTTGGAATGGGCTTTGTAGTATTTAGTGGTTTGTTCTTTTGAGTTCTTGACCCCCTCTCCTTGGGGGGGGGGCCGTAACTTTCTCAATTCTAATCCATTTTTGATCATTTTTAATGCGCTAGTTGTGCCAATAGGGGGGGTTCAAGTTTTGTTTGGACACTAAAAACAATAGAACCCTCCCCTTGGATCCGGCCTTCCCTGAGCACTTAAGTGATTCCTTATGGGCTATTCTACCTTAGAACCAATTACCAACCCACAAAACAAACACTTGCCCTACTAGGCTTGACTTGGTCTTAAGCCCATTCAAACACATGCCGGTAATCTAATGGATGGTGCATTAGTGGCTGCTAGGTTATGTCATTTTCCCATATTACCCAATTAAAGCACGTCATTTTAATGTGGCAAAATGAAGCTTACACACCCTTTCCCATTTGTCGCCTTGCATTCCACGAACCTCACCAAGCTCCTCTTGTGTCAACTCCTTTAGCTCTTAGCTATGTATGCACCCCACGACACACGTGATTAGTCCCATAGTCCCGACCACTCAGGATGAACTTACACTCGTTACTTAGACTCACTAAACCCTGCTATCGAGGTTAAATTTTAGTCTAACTTGGAACCAACTAGGGCCCGACTCCTAGAGCTAGTCCACATAACCTTAAACCAAATTAGCCCCAAGCAGACTCAAAGGCCTTTCAAAACAACCTCTTAAAGTTGATCGAAAGGACTTAAGCCGAGGCCAACCCTCTTTCGGTGGCCTTTGAAGCTTTAGAGGGACAGCTCCTAATCGTCCTAGGCGCTTTAGTGAGCTTGCCCCCTTGGGCAACCTAGGACAACACTTGATTGTTCATTGAGGGTTTTAAAGGGATAATGCTTCTCACTATAGTCCTAAAAACAACCCCCAATTGTCTTCTTTGGTCAACAAAAGCCCAAGCTCCCGCCTTAACCCATCCAAACCTTGAGGTAAAAATGCATCTTGATTCCTAGAAGAGTTGAACCTCACAAAGCCATTTATGGCTTAACTTTCATATTGCTTTAGTGCCCCATTAAGGTGGTCTCAATATGAAGCCTACATTCGCTTAAAACATTTCTTAAGTGGAAGGGCATGTCATTCACCCCCACTTTCAGGAGGTCTATGTCCTTGTAGACACAAATAACATGTCGCCCTTGTCATGGCAAGCCAACCCTCTTGCCACCCTCTTATCTCAACCCTTTAGGAAAGTAGTTAATTCTTGACTTAAATATAGTTCACATCCCAGGCTCCACCCTTTTAGATGCAGGAAGAATCTTAGAAACTTTTCTTGTCCATCTTTATGTTAGTTCCCTAAACTTCACAACACCCTTCTTGGGCTTGCTTCTCTTACCAAATGACATTTCCCCTATTTAGGATGCTTGAAACATTAGAAGGTTAAGTCTCATGCCTAGACATGTTCTCTCGGTGACCTTGGGCAACCACATTAGGGTATGATTAAAAAACGCAACAATAGATAGTGTTAATTTGGGTTTAGCCAAGTCGAACCCCTTTTGTCTTAAAAGGACGTGGGTTGCGACTCTATACACTAAAAACATCGCTCCCATAAGCTTATTTTTGGTTCAAGGGCATGCCATTTAATGCACGTGCATCACTACGTCAATCTCGCCTAATTGAACCCTTAGAACTCTTCCTTTCAAATTCAACTCCTTAAGTCGATTTCTATTAGTTACTGTCACTTCAACTCAGCCCTCGTTTACTTCTTCCATGGTCCACCCCATTTCGTACATCTTGATTTCAATTTGACTGTCGTCTTGTATATGTCCATTCTTTTAGGTTTTTCTTTCATCCCTTGCCTTTTGGAGGTTGATGTCCTCATCAATGGTATGTTGATGTGTTGGACTTATTTTTATGCGCTTTCCTATTGCCCATCTCATGGCCTTAATTTTGCTCAAACTTTTCAACCATTTTTGGCAAATGGTCTAAATGAGCGGGCTTCACCCACTATGATTCCTTCGGATGACATCCTTTCCACTTGACCAGGTTTGTTTGCCAATTCATCTAAATCTACCTTATGGCTAGGATGCATTTTATTTGCCTTACAAACTTATGTTCAATAAGGTCAAATATTAGGTGATAGGTTTATTTCCGATCCTTCCTTTTCTTGTCTTCATGAATTGGCTTCAACTTGAACACATGCAAGGTTAGGAGGGCTACCAACATCATTAAGAGTTACAAAATGTACACATGAGGTAGGGTTTGCAAATGATCTTAAAAGGGCTTGTGTATTTTCAAAAAAACCTATTTGCCAAAGTTTCAAACATCTTAAAGTCTTTTATGTTCAACCACACTAGGTTCCCCACCTTGAATTCAATGTGCCTTTGTGACTTGTTGGTTTGTTTCTCATAACTAGTTTGCACCTTTTCCAAAAGTTTGATGCCCCATGTTTTCCTTTCTTCAAGTTATTTAACCGTTGTTTTAGCCTCCTTGTTGCCTTTGCAACAAGTGCCTCTTATTCTAAGAATGGCTAGATCCATGGGTTGTTTCACTTCGACTCCCAAGGCTAACTCGAAGGGATTCATTTTTGTGGCTGAGTGTTTTGTGGAGTTGTAACAAAATTTTGCCAAACCTAGATGGTCACCCCAATCCTTATGATCGTCAGCAATGTAATTACAAAAATATCTATTCAATATCATGTTCACTCTTTCCATTTGTCCATCGATTGCGGTTGGAAAATGATGTTAAACTTTAACTTGGTCCCCGTTTTCTGCATTAACATCATGCAAAATTTGACATGAATTTCACATCCCGGTCATTTACTATGACCTTTGGCACACCATTGTCAGACCCACATGTTGAAAAATAATTTTGTTGTCCCCACCGCTATGGTGTTTGTTTAGGTCAATGCAAACTTAGCCAATTTTGAAAACATGTCTACCATCACAAAGATGGCATCTGTCCCTTCCCATTATGGGAGACGTGTCATAAAATCCATTGGGACACTTTCAAATGGACTTGAAGGATGGGGAAGGGCCTATACAACTTGATTTTTTTCTTGTGTACCAACTTAGTATTTTGGCATTTTACACACATGCGGACATAATGTTCTACATTTTTTTCATCTCAGGCCAATAAAATGTCTTCCCCAACGACTCCTTTGTTGTTTCTTCATCACAATGTCTCACCATGGGCACATCATGCACTTCTTACATAACCTTCGTGCGTAATTTTCCTTTTGGCACATAGACTCGTGATTGCTTCCATCTAAACAATTTGTCTGGAAGGGTGATCCCTCTCACCTTTTTTTTTTGGCGCGGGTCATTAAAATAACTTTGCACCATGCAATTTTCCACATACACTTTTCATATCTTTTTCTCTAAATTTCTTTCTTTGACAAATATAGCTTAGAGAATTTTAGTACTTTCCCAAGGCATCTCCCCTTGGTATTCCTCTTTGCAAATTAACACATTTGGCACTACATTGTATTTTTCAAGCTTATGGATCAACTTGATGTCCATAAGAGCCAAGGTATCGTGCTGCCGCAATTGCTTCGTTATGGCCCTTAGCTGGGTCTCAAAATATTTTAATATTCATTAAAAATTTGGTTTTAGGAAAGCCTAGGTAGTGCTACCATGAAGCAATTCATTACCACAAACAACTCCTTTTCATGAGTTAGCCATCTCAATTAAACCTTCGCCAACTTTTTACTGTCCTTCCTACATCATGACCCCACCTATTGTAAAGCCACTTGCATTTGTGTGCACCTCAAATGGCTTCACAAAATATGAGAATCATAACACCAATGCTAACAACAACTTCCCTTTCAACAAGTCGAATGCATTTTTTTGTTCGTCCTTCCATTCAAAGGATCCTTTTTTTCTTCAAGAAGTTGGTGAGTGGTTTTGCCAATCCACAAAAATCCTTTATGAACTTTGTGTAAAATTGGCCAATCCTAAAAATGACCTAACCCCTTTCGTCGAAACCAAATTTTTCCATTCCTTAATTGATTCAATTTTCCTTGGGTTGGGCTTCACCCTTTCCTAGGACAACACATCTCCCAAAAAGTCCATTTCCAAACATGTGAACTCGCTCCTCGCCCAATAGCATACAACTTGTTCTCTTTGAGCTTTTGCAACACAAAGTTAAAATGTGTCACATGTTCTTCCACAAACTTGGAATACACCAAGATGTCAACTATGTAGATGATCATAACTCATCTAACTTCTCATGGAATATCAAGTTCATCAAAATTGTGAAAGTGGATGGGTGTGTCACATAGCCCAAATGGCATGACCAAGAATTCATAAGAGTGGCATTTTATCTTCATGACCATTTTTCCCACATCTACATTTTCCACACAAATTTGATAATAGCTCGACTTCAAGTCGATGCAACTAAAATAAGAAGCCTCATTTAGACAATAAAAAAGATCGTCAAGATCGAGCAAGGGGTAATTTTTTTTAATGGTGCATAATTTCCCATCCTTTTTATCTACGAATGAAATAAGCGAACCATAAGGCAATTTGTTTGGCTTAATGTATCTTTGGTCCATCAAGTCTTTTATTTGAGCCATGAGCTTTTAAAAATTTTTTTTATTAAACATGTAGGGCGACTTAAAAGGTGGCACCAACCTAAGCACCACCTCAATTTTATGGTCCACATTTCAAAAATGAGGTAGATGTTTAGGGAGTTTGTTTGTGAGGATGTCCAAAAATTTATTAATTATGTTGGAAATATAAGTAGGCCAATACTTATCCTATTTGGCTTTAAACTTGGCACTAGATTCATCCACACACAATTAAAAATGAAGTCTCATGTAATTATTGCAAGGAGACCAAATGAATACCTATTTTAGTTAGACTAACTTGGTATTCCACTTCTAAACTAGTAGACTTATATGTTAGTCTGGCAATGACTTTTAACTTAAAACCTCCTCTCAAAACATTTACACAATAAACATCTAATAAGGTGTTCCATAAGATGGCTTTAATGCCATCTAAGGCACAAACCATGAAATTATCCGTGAACTTCACCTTGCTACATTCCAAAACAGCCCCCAACACCACCTCGCTTACTGATGTTGTGGTTCCTTGTGCTAACTAAACCTTGATGGGTTTGGCCACCTTTGTGGTCACCCATCCAAGTTGTGTTACTGCACTTGGCTTCATAAACAAATGTGTGGCTCCTTAACCCAAAAAACACAACACCCCATTTTTTTATACCTTGAACTTAAACTAGATTAAATTGGCGCCCAATTTGGCCACATTCACCTTTGCGATGAACCCCCCTTGTGCCCAATCCTATTTTACCTTTTCACAATCCTTGGCAAAATGCCCCAACTCATTGTAATTGAAACATTGAACTTTGGCAACGTCCCATGACTTCTTTTTCGTCAAAATTCTTTTGTCCTTGGGTGGGTTGTTATCCCACTTTCTCTTTTGGCTTCTTTTTGGGCCACTTGCAATTTGTGTTGCACTTCCAATACTCACCCTCGTGGTGAGTTACAATACTAGTGGCATTTCTGTTTTTTTATGCATGGAGTTGTCTTCCATGCATTCTACAACTATCATCATTTCCCAGCACATTACAGGGACCCAACTTCTTTGCAAATGGTGTTGTGAATCGTAGGTTGCAAGCCATGGAGGAAAGCCACCTTTTGTGCATATTCCTTTTTCATTGGAATGAAGTTTAACAAGGACGCAAAGGTTCGGACATACCTCCCCATTGCTCAAGGTGCATTGGATTGGTGTAAGCTTAGGAATTCTTGTCCATCCTTCAAGATTTGGTTGTGAGGGGTGAACCTTTCATTCAACTTAACCTTGAACACACTCCAAGGCAAACTCCCCATTAGGTTTGGCTTAGCATCTTTCTATGTCATCCACCAATCTAGGGCATGGTCTTTCAAAAGAGACTATATCAACTTAAGTCAATCCAAATCTGTGTTGATCACTTAGGATTCAAAATAAGCCTCCATTTGGATCACCCACTACCTCACCTTTTTTGCATTGGTGTACTTTCCCATGAAAGCATCTAACATTTGGGTCTTCATGGCCTTTGTGGCTTCCATGCTTGGTCCAAGCCCCTTCTCCTTTTGAGCCTCCTTCAATTCCAAGGATAATTGCATGTTGGTCTCCCTTTCACTAACCATAAGTGTTTGCAACACCTTTATGGCTTCAACCATGGTATTCATGGATAACATGAAAGGACCTTCTTCAACTCGTTGGGCCCTAAGTTTAGCCCACTCCACTTCCATTTTTAATTGAACCACTTCTCTTGCGGCTTGGAAGATATCTTCAACATCAAATTGCAACCTCGCCTCTTGGGCCACTTGGGTTTTTTGAGCTGCTTGAGCTTCCAAAGCCTCTTGGGCTCTTTTGGACTCTTTTGTTTGCTTTGAAATCTTAATTGGCTTCTTTGGAATATTGAGAATTTCCAAGTTTTCTTCTTCCTCTTCACTTGATTATGAAGAGTCAAAGGTGGATTAGAGTTGTTCCACCACCTAGACATGGTCTTTGGAGGCTTCCCCTTTGGATTCCTATTGATGCCCATTTTCTTCACTTTCCAAGTTAAGGGGCCTAGAGGTTTCTTTCCTTTCACCTTTCAACATCCTGGGAAGTTTCTTGGCAGAGCCTAGTTTGGCCACCGTTGCCAACTTGGCCAACTTCTTGGCCTCGAGAACTTCTCTTGTGGTGGCCTTCTTTGCCTCGACCATTGCCATTTCTGCCTTGGTCTAACATGAACATTTTCACAACAAAGGACCCAACAACTGTTTCTTTTCCCATCTTTGCACTCAATGACTCAAGTTTTAGCTTTGATACTAGCTGACACACCCTTTCCCACTTCCCACCTTGCCTTCCATGTGCTTCGCCAACCTCCTCTTGTGTCGACTCCTTTAGTTCCCAGCTATTTGCGCACCCCACCACACATTTGGTTAATCCCAAAATCCCAATTGCTCAAGACAGATTTAAACTTGCTACTTAAACTTGCTGACCTTGCTATCGAGGCTAAATCTTAGTCTAACTTGAAGCCAACCAAAGGCCTAACTCCCAGAGCTAGTCCACATGGCCTTAAGCTGAATTAGCCAAAGGCTGATTCGGGGCCTTTCGGGACCAACTCCTGGAGTTGATCTAAAGGACTTAAGTTGGGATGCCTTGAATTGTCCTAGGGCCAACCCTCTTTCGGTAGCCTTGAAGTTTTAAAAGGACAACTCTTAATTGTCCTAGGCGCTTTAGCATGCTCGCCCCCTTGGATGACTAAAGATAATGTTTGATCGTTCATTGAGGGCTTTAAGGGGATAGTGCCTCGCACTATAATCTTGAAAACAAACCCTAATTGTCTTCTTTGGCCAACAAGAGCCCACATTCCCACCTTAGCCAATCCAAACCCCGACTCGTAGAGGAGTTAAACCTCACAGAGCCATTTCTGACCTCACTCTCGAATCACCTTAGTGCCCCCACTAAGATGGTCCTGATATGAGGCCCATGTCCGCTTAAGACATCTCTAAAATAGAAGGGCATGTCAGAAGCCCTCTCCTAGGAATATTAATGTATCTTTCAAGCTTGTATTTATTACTTGGTATTGACTATTAACAAGGGATTGGTGACCTTTGGTGCTTGGTATTATTTTGATTTAATCCAGCCTCATATTTATATATTTAATATTTACCTGTAGGGAATAATCCATCAGACTAAGATCTTTCCATGAAATTCACCATAGCTAAAGACAAGTACTTCAGCCGGTCAGTGAGGTATCTTTTGCCAGAATTTCTTTCTGCAAATAGCAATTGTACATAGCCACCCTCTAGCCCCCATCTACCGATGGTAAGGGTACTCAAAGGTGACCAGTACAAACTAAACGTGGGTGAAAACTGTAGTAGTTTTTAAGGCTTCATGACTATGCGACGAACTGGTAGAATTTCTTCAGTATGCGAAGAACTGAAAGAATTTCTGTAGTCGCCGCTTACCCTTATTGGCCCAATCACACCTACAAGATGCATTTTGTAGGCATAATGCGCCTCTTGCTCCTCATGCCTAGTCAACTATGTATGTTTAAGCTTATGATAGCAGTTAAGTTGTGCTTTCTAATTTGCAATGCCCACATGCGAAGGACATTCCAGAAATGCAGGGCTGAACTTGACTCCTGCCTCATCCTATGTGCCTTATTTCAAAAATGACCCCACCCATGGGCCTTACTTTTCGCATAAAGGATTATGCACACTTTTCAGGCTTCTTAGTTTGCAGAAGAATATGGACTTTTTGAAAGAAAATAAAACTGCCAATTTTGAAGGAAGTGCTGGTTATGAGGAAAACCGGAGCACTTATTTTAGGAGAATTTACCCTCAGAAATCCCTTTATGCCATTGAACGTGCTCCCTAGGAGGCATTTTGCATGTAGTAATTTGCCTTCAGCCTTGCCACAAAAAGCTCATTAGGTGCAGAATGCACTCTAGGGGGCACCTTCTCTGGTACATAATGGTTTTCATGTGACCTTTTCTGCCTCTTTTTATTCCCATTACAAGGCACAACGAACAGGTCTTCTGGGGTTTCTGTGTGACCTAACCATCAAGTTCAAAATCCTCATGCCCATTCTGTACACTCACATGCCCGTTGTTTAGATCATGAAAACCATTATGGTATGGAATGTGCTGGGTACAGGCCATTGTGCCTCTTAAGGTGCCTGTGAGGAATTTGGGTGAGCTCAGGAGCACAATGGCCTGTACCCAGAACGTTCCACAAATACGGGATAACTTGGGCACGCAATTGGTAATGGGATGATGCATCAGACGCATTGGTCTGGAGCCCAAGTGACTCATGCTTGGGGTTCAAAAGCTGACTGGTTACCCAGTATGAAAGTAGCGGTGATGAATCAATTTGAGGGACGAAGCGGCATCAAAAGCAATGCATGTGGTAACCAGAATCTATGTTCAGATCATATTGGATCATCTCTTGCACTAAAGCTCGAGTTGAATCAGTTTGTTATTTGAATCTGGACAATAGGGGATTTTGAGATCTTGAATTTGTTTTGAAGAACACATCACCTCAGTTTTGCCAAAGCAAAACAAACTGCGTAGTGATGGTGGATTTAATCGAGCATTTGCACTGGCAATGAGCCAACCAAACTTCACCAATTATGTTTGAGGTCTGTCATTCCTACTCTGTTTCAGAATTGTGAGATGTGGCATAAAACTTTAGATGACATCTTTTGGCCCTTGTCCAAGATTTTGACCATGAAACCCTAAATAAGCCAATGAGAGGTGTTGATGATGTACCAATAGTATGAACCCTGTCCATTAGTGTCTGATAATTCTAATGACACTGTGCATGTCCAGGCACTCTGTGAGTGTTTGAGGATGCTAGCAACTTGAACTATACCCAGTTCAATTTGGAAGCAACAGTCATCTAGCAAATATGTGTTTCATAATCTATTTGGGTAGTTTCATTTCTACTTAAACCATATTAGGTCGTTGCAGCTTCAGAATTGAATTGCAGTGCCATTAGATGTACAGTTTGCAGGCTTGATTCTATGGGACCTCTCAAGCAGGTTCCTTACTGCTTAGACCTGAAGTGCTCTACATTTGCAGAATCTACTCTGAACAGGCAAGTTTCTAGAAACTATGTTCAGGCTCCATACTGCTCTTCGTACCTTTGCAACTAGCTCAATGTGATGACATCAGTTCCCTTGTCAGCATGATTGCCAACTTCATCTTAAGTATCTTCCTATTGCATTGATCACCTTTGGTATGAAAGCCAGCATCTTTAGTTTGGGACTGAACTCTCTCTATCCCTCTCTGGTCAGGGCATCCTGGCCTCATTATTTCTCACTCTAGACTGTAGGGCTCATGTATTTTGAACCATTAGTTGCAGTGGAGATGTTTCCACAACATGCAGTGGGCCTCAGTAAAGTATAGAAATACTTCTGCCCCAGATTTTCATAAGGGTAGGAGAATTAAGTATGCTTGTTGCATGGCTGAAGTTGTTATCCTCAGACATTATGCACTTCTCATGATCCCTTCATAGAAATCTTGGTATAGTCCATGGAGGGTTGGGAGTTGCATCCAGCTCTCTCACGCTCCATGTTTTGGTACACAACTGCTTCTGTTGGGATACCTGCAATGACTGAGATCTTGGGTGTGTCTCTCCCTCCTATACTGACTGCAGCCGTAATCCTGTGATTCATGATCAGCAGTATTTGCTCTCTGTTGACTTGTCATGGGATCTGCACAGGAGGAGAAAAAATTGAGTCTGAAGACTGGTCATGTTGTTGATGGAGACAAAGAGTAGGGGTGACAGCTTGTTTGCTGATGTTTGGAGATCCCAACAATTCATCAATGTGAACATCATTCTACTTTGTGTGGTCATACTGAGCCAACCTATGTAAGACGATTGGCAGCAGGGTATTCTCTTGATGTACATATGGTAGGTTTGATTCTATGTTCTATGTCTAAGAAGTCAAGCTCATCACCATTTTTTCATTCGTTGAGATGTGCTGCTGTTTCATATGGAGTCTTCTTTTGGGCAGAGATCACAGCTAGAAAGTTGCCAAGCTCCAGCACCACTCTCATGTGGGTGAATTCAAATATCAACAGAGGGATTTGTCTGCTGAGACAGAGCACTTGCTTAGTTTGGAACATGACATGCTATTTCTTCCTCTGATCCCATATGAGATTATGTGTATTTATGTGTGGCCAGTCATTTTTGATGGGTAAGGCCTGTGGATGGGGGCAGTACCAGAAAAAGGTGCCTGCCTGAGGCAGCAGCCAGCAGCACTGAATTCTGGTAACATGCCCGTCGAAGGGCCTTACCATGTGTAGTGACAGTGTCAGACCAAGAAAAAACAACAGCGGGCTCTTACATTTCCATAAGATGACCTCCTGACCTAGGAGTGAATCTTACAGATTTTGAGGCATCCTCCAACTACACTACAAAATTGCTGACAGGCCATTATGTCCTGGTTAAAACTGGGTGAGGTAGGTCTATGTAGTCCAATTGAACTTTCAGTTTAAATTGAAGTCAAGAAATTTCTTGTGCTTGTTGAAAATCTTGGTTGAAATTAATCACTATATGTATGACCCATGGTTTAGGAAGAGATTGGAGGGATATATGTAGAGCTTTTGTAGCATGGTGAGGTGTTCCAGGACCAGGGTGCACCATCCAATGACAAGTAAAATTGCCAAATAACGAGAAAGATGCTAAATGCCCCCTAATGAGCTCTGTCGGCGTGATACTAAATAATCAATGGATCCTTTACCTGAGTTTAATTGGCTGCATGGAAGTCTGAAGACTGGTAGGACCCTGATAGGACACCTTGTATACAACTCGTAGTTCACCAATTGTGCCATGAAGCAGCTGTGAAACTAAACATTGTGTGGGAAACAAGTAGGCAATTTGGCTAATATGTTTATGCTGCTGCTTGTTTTCTTGTCCAACTGTAAAGTCTTTATCTGGTGGGAGCAGCTCAATGATAGCTCTGTAACCTTTTGGTTCAGGGCAGCAGACTAAGATTCATAGCTCTGAGGAAATGTGCAACAAATTGAGCCATGAAATATAGTAGCAGTCTTACAATTCTTGCTCTCTCTTTGAGTTGTGTGGAAGCCTAGGCTTTCTAATTTGGTGGCTTTTTAATGCTTTTGTGTTCAATAATGTTGGCTATTTTAAACCAGTTCACTGTGCACAGGCATCAAGTGGATGGTGTACTGGTGGGTGTTGGTTCACTGTGGCCTATTGCAGAGTGAACCTGCACCCACCAGTGCACCATGAAGGATGGATGGATGGCAACAGCTTAATTTTGCTCTCAATACAATTTTTGTTGCTCTCTTGTGGCTTAAGCTATGGTGGCAACATGTTATTGTTGGTTTCAGGTGCAAAGGCACCACATTGTCATTAGCTTGAGTTGTGACATTGGCTTGAGTTGTACTGGTGAAAACAAATTGTTTTTGTAATACTTGAGCCTTGGATTGAATCCAACTTCACATTGACCCTATCAGTTGGTTTTTGGCCCATAGTTGTTTTGGCACATTTATATAGTGTGATTTCTATAAGAGGGTAAATTCAATCTTGCATGCTCCTGCATCCACAATGCACACTAATTCAATTCAGGAATTGATTCAAGAATTTGAATTCAATTCCATTAAATCTGAATTTTAATTCAATTCAATTCAAGTTCCATGCAATGTCATTCAATATATTCATTCAAAATGGAACTTCATTTTCCCAAAATCAATTCAAGTTTTTCATCAGTTGATTGTCACAAGTAACTAGTGCATAACAGCATGGACCCCAAGTCTATTTCCCCTCCCTAACCCTACATGAGTGGTTGAACCTTTTTTCTTGTAGCATTAGCTTCCAAGTTTCAGCATCAATTTGTTGCTTTCGTGTGGATTGAGTTACATCTTGACAACATTTGTTGAAACAATGTTTTCAATTATGTTTTTAATGTTGTCTCAAGTCTTCCTTGTGGCTTGAATGGTGGCAGCACATAATGTTGGACTATAACCAAAAAGGAAGTTCCCAAATAAACCAAAAAGCTACAATAATATGAAGATCACACCACAAATTGCACTGTGTTTATGATAATTGAATTAGTTGAAGGTCCAGCAAATTGATGTTTTCCTGCACAACATCAAATGGATCCAAGCAAATTCCACTTAACTCTAATCCTACATTCTCTGCTTGCACTGAGCTTCAACTTGATTTGGGTGTTTTTCAGAGTTAGACTCACTTGTACCAACATTTGGTCCTTCTCTCAAAAGGGAACTTTGGGGTTCTCTGTATACCTTCTAAAATTGTGAACAATAGTCCCATATGCACCAAGAAAATTAGACCCCAGGGTCATCTGAGTCTTAATAAACCCTTATGTTCAATGCAGCATCAAGTCCAACACACCAACCATGGATCTCACAAGAATATGGCCCAAGAAGTTTTTCCATGAGGCCCATCCCATCCTCACTGGACCTTGGCAGTTCCTGGTTCATTATCACCCTTACCCAAGCATCCGCATAGCTGGAGAGAAGTGCATTGCAATTGAAGAGAGAGACATAGCAGAAGACTGATATGAAATTTTATATCTCCTCAACTAGAAAAGAAATCTAATCACAGAAGTATGGAGACTGATAACATCTAGCCTTCTATAGGTCTGTCCATAGTTCGGCTTGCTCCTCTTTATCCTCCAGAGGTTCACCATCTCCACAACTCAACATTCATTCCACGCGCACCATTCTTGAGAAACCAACAAAACCCACAATGCTTCCAAAATCATCCCTGAACATCTCTCCAGATCATCACCATCAGGTCTTCACCAAATCCAGAAAAGGAAGGGCCAGCCACACCTTTTGTCATAAATTCATTGCCATCTTCAACACTTGACAAGCTCCAAAAACAGCAATACCTGATCCCTGCAAACACAACAGAAGAAGGTCAATGGCTCACATGATCACCACTCTAATTCAGTAACCCTAATAGCTTCAGCAGAAAGTTGATGTGATGGAAATCCTAATCCACTTGGGCATTCACATGGAGAGATTCACAGGACTTCAAAGGGAACTTCAAACACAATGTGCATGTAAGACTTGTGAATCAAAGTAGAAGGAGTTAAGGACTCCATAATCCATAATAATTCAAATGTGCCTCCTCTTTCACTTCTTTGGTGTGTATTTTGATTAGTGGGTGTCAAACCTGTGCTTATCTCAAGAGAGATTAATGCTAATGGCATAAGTGGAAATCAGCACCAATTGCTAGGTGTTCCCGTGGTTGGCCTTGAACTTTTGCTGATGAGATTAGTGCTAATCGAAAAAACAACCTTTAGGAGGTTTTTCTTTAGGGATTAGCATTGATCTCTTGGAGAGTCTTCTTACACTTTATTTCTCATTACACTTTTTTTTTCTAAAAACATAAGCAATAAGAGAAGCAATTAATGTGTAGAAAAGGCATCAAAGTTAACTAGAGTATGATCTCCTCTCATTGATTCCTTTCAAATTCATGTTGATCATCATAAGCAATGATTTCAAAGACATAAGAAAAGATTTGACAACCACTATTGGATGCAAGATTCACATGCATGATGATTTTCTCCTAAGTTTCGTAGTGAAGCTCGTTGCTTTGATTATCCTCCATTTGCATTATTCATTGAGTTCAATAATTTATTTGTCATTACATCGCACCATTGAAAGTTCTTTAAAGTTCAAGCCATTCTATGCTTGTCAGATCAATGGTGTCTCAAGCTTCTCCATATCTCCCTTCTTGGGTAGCTAGTTTCCTTGGGTAAAATTAGTTGTAGGGGGATATTGTTTGGTTTCCAAAGATAGATGCAATATTTGTTCAAAGATTGAGGGAAATGACACAGTGTTATCACCAAAGTTGGATACTCTCCATAAGCATGACAACTGAAATATATATAGTTGTTTCTAAACTTGATTTTGGGGCCTTTTCTTATAACAAGGATTATATGCACAACAAAAATGAAAGGATTTTATTTTTTAATCATTAAATTTGTTGTGTGTTTGGTCTAGTTTAATGTTCATGCATTGAAAGAGATGATAGTTCAATTTGCCAATTTCCCATTAATTTTCAACTTTAAAACTAAGGTCATCTTGGACCCACTAATTGAATTTGAAACATTGATGAAAAAATTGTTTTGGATATTGAAAAATTAACAAGGGGTGGGGAATGCTAGTTGAATCAATGCATCATATTATCCTATCTAGCATTAGACTTGTTGTGCAAGGGGTTAATTTCTTCTCAATGATTGTAAATGAGGTCACTATCTTAGAAAACCAACTATGCAATGTACATGTTTATGTTAAGAAACATTGGAGTCACATGCCAATCTTACTAAGGTCTTGGAATGTGTGGAGGTAGGTACAAATGTAAATAACCTATCTACAATCTTCTTGAAGTGTGTGGCAAAATATGGGTGAGTTTCTAATTAACATCTCGGCTCAAGTTGGGTGTATTTTGGTTGCAATAGAGATTCTACACTTCAAGGACATTACATGAGTTGGGATAACTTTGCAACTAAAATCCAATGTTGTTTTTTCTTATGGGTGTGGTGTGTAGTTGTTGTGTTATCCAAAATATCCTTGATATCTTAAATTGAATCCATTTCATAGTTAGTTTATTCATTTTTTGCTCACAACCCCAAAATGTTCTTGGAATTTACCAACCTTATTAAGATTTCAAAAAGAAAATGTTTAATGTTGTTGAGGAATGTGAAAGCCATTGAATTTCCATGTGGAGTCTTTTGAAATGCATTATGGCTAAGTACAAGTCTCTAGTTGCAAATATGCATTGTGATTAGCTCAAGAACAAACCTACAAATATGAGAAAAAACCCTTGCTCCACATATTAACATGCACCATGATGCAACATAAAATAAAAAAGAAATATAAAACTAATTTAATGTTCCATGACAAGGTTTAGGGTTGAAATCCACATACAAATGTGCATGACAAGGATGTAATGATACAATGGTGCACATGTGTAATGAAGATTAAGTGAAGGAAATAAATATCTTTTTTTTAAAAAATATTTATGCAAAAAAGGCTACCCATCTATTATATTCAAACGTTCATAAAAAAACTTACTTAAAATGGAAAGATGAAATTTTATTTGAAATAACATGTAAATCTATGGAAAGAATAGCAATAAAGTGGGGTGCATGAAATAATATTGCATAATTTGGAATTATTTTATATTGCATGCATGGTACATGAAACAATCAATAAACTTGAGTGCATTTTATTGTTTAAGGTGATTAATGAATGTATATTACTTTTGATGGGATGAAATGTGGAAAATCCAATCATTTGTATAAAATGTGTTTTATATGTGTTGATAATAAATGAAGTTGAACTCTTATGTGATCATTTAGTAACATTGACTAAAGTATCGTAAGAAAGGAAGAATAGTTAATGTTATTGTGTGATATGTGTCGTTTGATGTTGGTGGCAATAAGCATGTACACCAAGTACAAATAGAATATCATATATGTCAGTATGGTTCAACTTAAAAGAAAATATTGCTTGCTAATGATTTGGAGTTTTGAACTTCCAACTTCCATTTAGGGAATCAATGCCAACCAAGATTTTTTTTTTACTCAAAAGATTGTTATGCCTTTTAGAGTTACTCTTGTTTGTTGAAATTCTAGAATATTAAAAACAAGGTTGTTGAACCCCTTTTGTTGAAAAAGTTAAAATTTTTGATAGTTTTTGCCAATTATGAATCATGACTACATGACAAGATTATGTGCAAATTAATGTGGGTCATCCATGGTGACTAGAAACCTATTAAACGAAATTTTTATTCTTGTTTCATGTTGTGAATGCTTTTGTTATATTAAGTAAAGATTGCACAATAGGCGTGGACTAATGTGCAATATTTGTTAAAAAGAAATGAGGATTTGTTTTTTCTTACAACAACCCTATGACCTTGACTATTGGCATGTTTGATTTTCCTTTATTTAAACCAACCACCTCTAGATAATCTAAATGTGTTGTTTGATAGAACAAAATAATAAACATTTGAACATTTAGAACATTTATTGAATTTCAAGTTCAAAAGAAAATGTTATAACCTATTTATGTTTAAATTTACAATATAACAATTACTAAAGTTGGGGTTTGGGGTGGGGAGGCCGGGGGCTGGTGGTAAGTCTTGTAATGAAATTGAAGTTTCCAAGTGAATATGTAATTAAAAAATGTAAGATGAGATTTTTAACATGACAACATTTGCAACTTATGACATTGGTATACAATTATATAAGTAACAATAACAATTAGTCATGTGACATTATAAGTTGACAAGATGGATTATTACATCTTATAAGCAAGGATGATTTGTCAACGATCATAGTTAGAACACTTGTAGCAAAGTATATAAAGGATTTAATAAAAAGATGGTTTTAAATTTTGATTTGCAACTCCTTTTAATTTCACTTTTAATTTTTCATGATAGAATGAAAGTTTTGGATTTGGTTTATCTGCAAAAATGTGAACCCTACCGAAACACCACTTGAGCCTTTTTGGGATAATATTTAAACACATATTTTATGTTGGGTGGTATCTATCAACCAATAGTATTTTGTCAAATGGATGCATTATCTATGGCTAATGTTATGGCATGCATGCTTGTATGATGAAGAAATCAATATTGGACCTGAAATATTTATTGAAAACTTTGTTTTTCATGTTATCTTTTCTCTATATATAGAATTTTGAAGGTTGATAGGTTTGGGGTAGGGAAAAATTACCATTATCTACACTTGCTTCAACTTTTTGACTCCAAATGCATTGTTAAAAAAAGAAGATGTTTATAGTATTGATTATAATACATTCAACTTTCATGCAAATGTAACAATTTGCATTATGGCATACATGTGAATGTGCTCCATGGGAGTCCCTTGTGAGATTATAAAATTTCATTGGATTTTGTGACTTGTGGCAAGGCATCAAAATAATTATAGAAAAAACTTTGTGAGATTTTTCTCACATCCTTTGCAATGGTGGGATCAAATAGAAGGTTGATGCTTGTTTTCACAATTGATGAGTTTTATTTGGATTCCTATTTTATAAGGTCTTTTGATTTTTAAGACAAAAATACACCCAAGATTCACAACACATAACTGAACCCCCCACAATTGGAAGTTTAGCTAGCAACAATAGCACCAAGGATTGTATAATCAAGCATTTTCAAATGGAATACAATGTTTACAAACCACCTTAAAGTATGCGACATAGGAAGCCAACCCTTTCAACAAATGTGATCAAATAACATGTTACAAGAATGACACTTTTGTTTGTGCTCACTGAATGTGCATGTTGATACTTGTTTTTTTTATTTTAAAGGGAAGACAAATTCATTCACAAATTTTATGAAGTAATTGTGAGTCAAAAAGCTATGTTGTTAGTAGCCTTGTGAACATGTATCCCAAATGTGGGAGTGTTGAGGACATGATTGCAAGGTGCTCAAGCATGATACCCACCCACAATGTGTCTCCTATAATCCTACTATCATGGGATATTTGATGTGTAATGAAGGGTAACTCAAGCATTGGAACTAGATTGACAAATGCAATATGAAGGGATACTACAACTAGACTATGTCACACTTGGTCTTTCTATTGGGAATAGTCTTAGGGACAAATGTGGAAGCATATAAGATGCATAATGTTCAATAGGATGCTTTCATGTGATGTAGTTTCTTGGATATTGTTCTAGGGCAATATCAAATGTGGGGAAAGGAAAAGGAAAAGGAACTAATGTAATGCATGTAGTGTAAAGGGGTGTAATTAAACCCTATCAACATTCTTAGGGTGTTCAATGCATGTGCAACGATTAGTCTATGTCTAAAGATGGAAAAGCATGTTCAAAAATAGATTGTTCAAAATGATTAATAACTTCATGTATGTCAAATTTGGGAATATAAAATATGCACCAAATGTGTATTTCACCAAGTTTTTTGGACATTATTTTGTCTCTTCAAATGTCATGCTTGGAGGGGTTGTCATATATGGCACACTAAAGAAAACTTTTGGACATTTCCAATAAATCAAGGTGTACATGTCAATAAGGTAACATTTGTAAATCATATTCTATTGGTTGGTTTGTATGTGGGTCAAGTGGCTAAAGGCTAATTCATGGGTTCAATTTATGATCTATTTGAAACAATGTTCTTGACCATGTTGGTTGTTGCATAAGGCAAAGATTTTAAAATTACAAGGTCCATTGACCATCAATTTCTTCAATGTGGAAAACCTTATTTGGTGTTTGTAAATTTCATGGTTAATGTAAACGCAAGGAATCCATTGCTACACAAGTTGTCAATTTAGATCATGGAAAACTATAGGCTATATTTTGATGTCCAACCCATATGTTGTTGTTATTGTAATGCCTTTACCATTTCGGCAACAAATTGCCAAATAATTAATTAAATTTGAAATCTTAACTTTGGGAATTGGTTTAAAATTTTAAAATTTTCAATGGGTAATGGTTATACAAAATAATAAACAAGGTCTTGTCAATGTTATGGAACAATCTAGTGTGTTTAAATTGCTTTAGTTTTAAGTTGTTGTCATTGAAGCTCTATGGTTCAAAACTTGACAATTGAACTTTTAAATTTATTATAATTTTGACACAAATAATAAATAAAATTTCAAAAGTTGCACAAAAAAAATTTTGAATATGCCAAAATGGTAAAGGTACTATGGTAACAACTAAAATATTAGTGTAAACATTTAACACCCAAGGTTGGAAAGGGATGTGAAAATACAAGCAAGGAACATGTTTAGATTTGTGAACATGTAGTAGACAATTTGGAAGAATGAATCATATGGGTGTAGAAAATATGAACATTTAATATAGTACATTAGTACGATACAATAAACAAAATATTGAATATATGTAATTATTATTGTAACTATATGTAGGTCGATTGAACATTATGAGAAAAAAGGGTGTTTTGCAACTAGGCTTGTAACTCAATTTTTGAGTTGTAACGACCATTTACAACTCATTATATCTCTACACACATAAGTGCTATCAGACAAGTTGCATGAGCTGTAAGATATGCAACTCATTGTATATATGATTTCATTCTGATGCAGCTTGTTGCAACTTAATTGTAATTTTGTCACAACAACTATTCTTCAACTCCCCTATGACTATAACAATAATGTCATGTTGATGTCATTTTTCATCCATTCATCAAAATTTAACATGTGGCACTATGAAGATTTTTTGGTGAATTTTTTAAAAATATGTTGGTATCCATTGTCCATTATGATTATTCATTTTGGATGGTTTTAAACTATGACATATGGCACAATCAAAAGTTGCCAAATGGCATATGTTTTGAGTTTTGGAAACATATATATATATATATATATATATGTACCTAGGTAGGTCAGTACATAACCATAGGTAGGTAAGTTGGTAGTTCTTACATACCAACCTACCTATTTACTTGCTTATTTACTTTCCTATGTACTTAGGTAGGTAGTCAAGTACGTAGGAAGGTAGAAAGGCAAATGAACTAAATAGTAGCCACATAATTTTATTTTATTTTTTAAATGTTTTTTCCTTTAGAGTCAATCTTTTATGAGTTCATCCCAACATGGCACATATATCTAATATGAGAATGCAAAAGAAAATACATCCTTTATATAGTTTGTGAAATGAAATCTTGAAAACATAGCATATGGGTTACATATTTTAGTTGCACCTTAGTTGTAAATGATTTGCAAGTGCAAATAAAAGTTCCACATGCTTTGTGTTTGATTTTAATTTTTTCATTAATCTGATTTTTATAATTAACCATTTAACATAATTATTTGAATTAAATATCAAAATAATTATTCTGATACTTGATGATTTGAATAAAAATAAAATTTAGCAATTACTCACCTAAATTAATGATTTTTAAAATCTAACTAACCAATCAAGTCTAAATAGTTAATTAGTTAGTGAATTTAAATAATTAGTTATTAGACAATTAATTATCTGATTTTAGATATTTATTTATTTATCATTTGAATTATAATAAAAAATCAATTAATTAAAATTGATTAATGAATTCATATGAATAGTTATTATTCAATTTAATTAATTAAAATTTGTTAATTAAGTATATTACATATTATTTAGTAATTATTTATTAAAATCATTATGAAATATTAAATAATAAACATGAATTTGAGTAGAAGACACTGAGTTATATAAAGACATATCCATATGTACACATTTATTGAATGTTTAATAAAATATACATAAGTTTTAATTTCAATTCAAAAGTAGAATTTCACCCTTCATGAAATTTTATGGTTTGATATGTACGTATGTTGCCAACATGACCTTGTGATTGCAATGTAGTGAAATATCATTAATACTAATAGGACTATAATAATTTTAAATTCGTTATTTAATTAATTATGAAAAAAATGAATTATTTGAATTGATTAATTTCACAATTTTTTTGAATTGGATTGATTAATTTAGATTAAAGGCTAATTATCTAATCTAGTTTGTAGTTCATAGTAATGAAGTAAGTTAAGCCATAAATTAATATTTAATATGCTACAAGATGCAACCATTGTAGGTGCCAAAAGAACTATTCACAAAATAATCAACTATTGTTAATTCCTTGCTTGTTCATGTAGCCTAGGAAAATTCTAGGTGTATAAACTATACTTTCATGTACTTCCAATATATATATTCTAAATATAGTTTATGTAAGATTGGGATCCAATATGAGGTCTACAATTCACAATTTATATGGATAATGAATTAGTAATATATTGTTAATGGCCAAGTAATGGCACCATAATGACAATCTAATTGTAAAATACTACAAATATTGTGGCCTCGTAGTGACATTGTTGTGGCACAATAATGGCATAGTAGTGGGCAATTAATAGTACAATTGTGGCATTTAACGACAACATAACATAGTGGCCAACTTGTAGCATGAACAAATTTCATAATTAAAAACTAGTTACAAAGCTTATACCTCATGGATAGTGGGAATGCAAACACATGGTGTAATCACATGTATGTAAGTTGTACATTAGTTGCAAAAAAATTACTCAATGTGTAGTTCATTATTAATAGTCCTAACTTAGTTGCACGTTACAAGTATAAATATAGTGCATATAAATGATCATAAATGAAACAAAATTGGAACTACAATGCAACTACCAAACAACTAACTTGTTTTTTGACATGGAAATTTGTTTATTATATCACCATATTTGTAAAATGTAGTTGCATAAGAGTTACACTTGGGAGGACGTAATTGCAAGACAATTGTACTTGAATGGTTTTTGAGCTCTAATTGCAAGGCAGTGTGGTCTTCACAAACATGATTCTCATAGTGAAAATCCATTATCATATTCTATAACTTAAATAAATGATTTCCCATATTTAATATACAATGTTGTTTTTTCAACATGTTTTTCATGTTGTCTCTCATTAATCTTAAATAATTATTCCATGGCATCAAAGCCACATTAATGATGAGTTAAAAGCACAATGTTCAAAAAATGAGAGATTGGTTATGATATTGAAATTAACATAAGTTATAATTAAATAAAAAATAAAAAAGATGACTATATAAAAATAAAACTCAATTATTAATGTTGATGTCAAAATGGGAAAGCCCATTTCTTCAACATCAAGCAAAGTCAAATTAAAATCCACAAGTAATTTATTACTCAACTAGAAGTTTAAAATGTTGATGAAAAAGTTGATTTATGTATTCAAAGTTAAATTTTGACAAGAATTAGAAATGTTTATTAAGATAGATACAAGTCACACATTTTCAAATTTGATGGATCTTATTTTAACATTTGGAAACACATAATAATATCAAATTTTTCAAGGTAGAAAAATTATGGTCAATGATCAATGGTATTGAACTAAACTTAATGTACCTAGCACCAACACAACTTGCTATTGGTACGCCTCCGTTACCCACAATAGGCATAGTTAGTATAATTAGTGCATCAAATGTTAAAAATACATTGTCTTTAACATTAATAAACAATTGTGTACATAATAAAATAATTGCCCATCTTCAATCACGTTCTATTCCAAGATTAACATGGATTGAATTAATAAGACTCTTTGAGGCACAAAATGTTGTGACAAAATTGTATCCAAAGGACAAACTCCAAAAGTTGTAAATGAAAGACATTAATAGTGTTATAGAACATATATTTGTATTTAAAACACATGTTTGGAATAGTGTAGGGATCCCAAATGGTGAAGTTGTGTTCACCTTGATGAAGTTTATGCTTCCAAGCTATAGGACTTTTTATTAGTTACTTGAGCAAGAAGCTTATTTGTAGAAAAGAAAAGAATTTCACAAAGAGATGTAGATAGAATGGGCTTTTTACCTTAACTAAAAAAAAATGACAATCTTTGAGTTAGATCATAATCTTGTATGCATAGACTAATATCCTAGCGGGGCTATAGAAAACATGTACTTGGCATATAGTAGATTAATCTAATACAATGTACAAAATATTGAATACATATGTTATCTATTGAAATTCTATTTGCAAACCTTTTGAGATTATTCATTCTCATTTTGTAACTTACATAAATGACATTGCTAGATTTAATATGAAATGTTGCTTATTTTGTGTTTTTTTCATGTTGTTTATCATTCTTGAATTTTTTTAGAATGATGATCATTGAGTTGAACACCTCAACATGTATGAGAAATTTGCAAGAAAATTGTTAACATTCATGAGTATGAGTTCACAATCTCAAGTTCAAATCTTTTTCCTAGTAATCATCTTTTCCCCCAAATGGCTTCACAAGATGAAACCTTTAAGTCATTCGGGGAAAAAGATGGTTGAAATGTGAAACTTGGACATAATTTGGCCCCACTTCCTCGACTAAGTTGTGCATAAGATGTGTATATAAACATGATTTGAACAAAGTGGACTCCTTGTTGAGTTTGAAAGTAAAGTTGTGCAATCAATTTTGGTTGAATCAAGTGGGTGTAGTCGAAAATTGAACATTCACATTGTGATAAAATCTTCCATGGTGAAGAAGAAATCATTATCATGTTGAAAATAGGTTGAAATAATTCCATGTTGAATGTAGGAAACAAAATAAATAAAGTTGATTTCATCCATTCAATAATCATGAAAATCTATTTCTCTATTCATATTAGAAACATGTCATGTTTGATTCCAATTGCTGCAAAACAATCTTGTAACTTCAACATGAATGGATGGGGAAGGTTAAATCCATTTCCAAATGCGATAAAATAAAATGAATGGTAAATTTAACATGAAGATAGTAATCTTCATTGTTAATTGAATTGTCACATGTGGAGGGGCCTATGAGGGCTTTTCATGGTTGGGATTCCAAAAAAGGAAAAATGATATTAAGACTTTTTATAAACCTAACTTCTACAAATAATATCTACATCAAAAAAGTTTAAGTGAAAAAAATAATTTTATTTATTCTTTCTCAAACATGAAAACAATCCAAACTAAGATAATTCATGTGGTGGTAATGATTTTCACATGTGCACATCCATGCATGTATAAACTTTGGTTCAAATCCATAAATGCATATAATGTTTGAATAAGCTTGTATGGACAATTTGAATTTTTTTTCGACATAACTATTTCTTGCACATGTGACTTGCATTTTGAGTTACAACTTTTGTGCCTAGTGAATATAAAAAATCATCAAAATGATTTTTAAAAAATCTTTTTTCCTATAGCTCCAAATATTGAATTTGTCTCCTTCAAAAATGTCATATGGTTTATTATGTAATCAAATGCATTCAATCCATTACAATTCTAACGATGCAAATGAAAAAAATCAAATTTAAAAAATTAAAAAAAAAAAAAAAACTTAGACATTCAATTTTGGTACCCCAATCACGAATGGACCCAAGACACAATTTAAACCAAGGTCAATCAAATTGTCAAAGAGAATGCAAGATAGGGTGTTATGTTATAGGGCAAGGATTCTAAAATTGTATTGTAAAGATAACCAAATTTGTAATAATGGCATTGAAAGTTGGAATGTGAAAAACAAGCATGAATTTGGCGGCAATTTTGATGCCAAGATCAATGCCTTCGATTGTGTTTAAAGAGAGGTGCTAGTGTTGGCATGGGTCAAAACATACCAAAAAAAATTGTCATCAGTGTCGTTGAAAATTTTAGGCAAGACATGAAGACTTTTATATCCGATGGTCTAAAAGTGCAAACATGCCAATGGCTGTAAATTAACATAGCTTCTGAAGATCAAGTCCTTTATCGATCAAGGGAACCTTTTTAAAACAAGGGATTAATTTTGTTTTGAAGTGTATAAGTTAGATTAAGTTTGATTGGCTTGGATGACCATAACTAGGACAAACATGAAATGCCAATGGGAACAGATGGATTTTTTTGGTGTTCAGAGTGTGGACACAGTAGGTAGAGGTACGACATCTTATCTATTGGCCGGGTCAGCGTGTTTGTGATGCCTTGTTTTGTTTTTTCATAACCACCAATTATCAATATCAATTAATTTGAAAAAAAATAAAATTCGCTAGTTATCAACTTCATTGTCAAAATAATAACTCCCATTATCAATTGATTTAGTTATTTTTCGAGTAATAATTGTCAATTATGCATAAAAGTCAGTTTTAAAGTATCAGATTGAGAACCACCATAGGTCATAGTGCCAGTTATACACTGGTTATATGGTTTTTAAAAAAATTTAACTTTATTTTATAAAAAAAATTCTATCATAAAAATGTTTAGTCTCTTAGGGTTGATAACCTATGTGGATGAATAATTAGGTCATTCATCTAGTTTATTAAAATTGAAAATTCAATATTGAGTGATAAGGGGATTGACTGGTTCTCAAAAAAATCGATAATCAATATCGGTATGTTATCAATCTGGGAAAATAATTTACCATAACTTAGGTTACATATTATAATCCCAAAAAAGCCACTAAGAAGGCTATTTACAAACATAAATAGCCTTTCTATTTTATAAAGGTTACTTTATTATTTACTTACTAAAAAGGCCAACTACAAACATAATTTGTACTTTGTGCAATCAAGCTATCTAGCTAGCCTAGGATAGGGAGTTCAACTTTTGGGGGAAAACACACAACACAGGGGGTGAAGTACCTTAGAAGTTGGTCCCCCAGTCCCCACGCCCACAAAACATCAATCTTCACATTCTATTGGTGATCAGTCCTCCTATGAGCCTTGTTTTTTGCTGGCTCTCCATAGCCAAAAAGCTATGTTGAAAATCAAAAGTACTAAAATCTTTGAATTGCTTTTTAGAGATTTTCAATATTTATAATTTGACTAAAGTTTTCCAACAATTGCTATACTTCTTCTACACATGGTTCTTCAAGTAGGTGGCCAGAAATATAGAAGGATTTTTTTTATTTTTAAAAACCATATTTAGGTTGTAGCCAAATTTAATTTGGCTAAATATTCCTGTGGATGATTGCATCATTGACACAAAATTTTAATATTTAAAAATTTGAATAAATCAAAAAATAATATTTTAAAACATAGAAAAAACTGCCTCCTTTCCATCTTTTTCAATGGTTGTTACTTATATTGTTACCACCTGATGTTTTTGCACAGCATGTTAATGCCTCAACAATCTGTGGATGGCAGTTTGAGCCACATGTCCTTAGTTCAAATAGTCTGCATTCAGTTTTGCATCATACATGATAACAGACACCCTAAAAGCTTGAATTGGGGACTAGGGAGCTCAGACAACCTCAGAATCCATAACCACAGTTTCGGTGACCTACCCACTTTCATTGTACTTCCTCCTGTAGAGATTTTACACCACAAAAACAAAGGCTTACCAGCAACTAGCTAGCTAGCTAAGTAGCTGGGGGATAAGGCTATAAATGAGTCTTTGGAGTATGTGATGTGTGGCTTGTCAGGGATCCAGGATCTGGGTTATGGTAGGGTCACAAACAAACACCATTTGCAGATGCAAACAAGTTTGGATGAGTGCATTGGGTTTTCTTCCTTTTTTGGAATGAGAAGTTCTTCGTGCACCACCACCCCCTTGACAATAGACACTCACCCACAAGGGTGAACCAGCAGCACCCACACTGGTACCTTCACCTTTTTGAGTCAGGCCCACTCAGTTCAGTGGCAATATTAAGCCCAAAAACATGTTAGATTTGAACTCAAAGACCCTGATTTGCTCTAAGCATGAGATCTACCAGAGGCAAGGATATTGTGTTTAGATTCATTATAGAGGATAGTAGCTTAAGGGAATTTGTCCCCTAGATAATATTAGGTCTATTTTTATATGAGGATTTTCGAAAGCCAATATATTGGGCTGTGTTGAGACTTGAGATTAGTTATAGAGTTATAATATCTTGAAGGATTTTGGTTTCCTTTAGATTATATTTTTGCATGGTGAAAGAGTTATAATATCTTGAAGGATTTTGGTTTCTTTTAGATTATATTTTTGCATGGTGAAATATTTGAATTTTCATAATTCTTCTTTTGCATTAAGATACTTTTTAATGTAAATGGCAAGGTCACAGTGTGACACACGCCTTGTTTTGTCGTGCTGAAATCTCCCAAACCATGGCAGTTCATGCTGCGCTCTTGGTATCTTTGGACAGATCTCAATGACTGATTCGGGGTGCACCAACTTGGATTGAGACGGTTTGGAGCTACAGTGTGGAAGAAATTGATTATTGAACCATTTTTTCAATGAGAATTAAATAAGATTGAAACTGAAAACTGTATTGGAATTTAGGGGTGTTCTTGAAGTTGTTAGAAAGGCCTTAGCAAGTCAAATTTAATAGAGTTTATTTCACAATTTTCAGATCTAAGGTGTGGAAGAGATTGACTTTGGAGTGAATTTTGTTGCTGGGAATTCAAACAAATAGCAAAAATTGCGTTTGGAAGGAAAAATCAGTTGAGCCCTAATGTGAAAATAAAGAATGTGTTCGTTCTATATCTATAATATTTAGAAGCGATTTAAATGGATTTTGGGTTTTCACCATGGTATAGCATCCTCCTCCCCTCCCACCCCTTTGGATCACACCAGCTGAACCATAAGTTTTCAACTGCCAGATAAATATGCAAGTGCATTTCTTTTAAAATCTGTGTACCGACAGGGTTATAGTATTAGGGTAGTACGGAGGGTGTTGAATAGGCTTGTGTGTAGGTGTGAAAAAAAATGTTATAGCCAATGAAATTGCTGGATTTGGTGATCTGATTTTATTATCATTTCACTTATTTCTCTTGAGTGAACTAAAGGCGTAATAGGGTTTGATAGGTTTCTGAGAATTTTAGAGGACCAATAGAAATGGTAGAAAGGGATCACTATTTCAAACGTTCAACAGAATAAGGTTGTGTGTGTAAGCCCAAAAGCTATTTTTTTGGTGGCCAATGGGATCACTGGATTCGGTGATCTGAACTTGTTTTCTTAGTTATCATGAGTGAACTAACAAAATTCAACATGTACCCACCTAATAGCTATTTACATACAGGTTTCTTACACATCACTTGTGTACTTTGTTGGCCTTGCCTTGGTAGGCAAGGATATTGTGTTTAGATATTCATTACAGAGTATAGTAGCTTAAGGGATTTTGGCCTGCTAAGTAATAATAATAGGTCTATTTTTATACGAGGATTTTTGAAAGATAATATTTTGACTTGTGTTGAAACTTGAGATTAGTTATAGAGTTATAACATATTGAAGGATTTTGGTTTCTTTTAGAGGAATTTTTTGAAGATTGTTTTATTGCATGGTGAAATATGTGAGTTTCCATAATTCTTCTTTTGAATTAAGATACTTTTTAATGTAAACGGTAAGGTCACAGTGTGTGACACACCCCTTGTTTATTCTCTCTACAGGATGGTGGTAAAAAAATTCCCTCTTTTGCAATGTCATGGTCAAAAATTGTTTTGCACCAAAAATTCAGTCCAACCTTTATGTTCCTAAAGCAGAAAAACACACACTCCCCAATGTTGTCCCATGTAAACTAGTGTTGGGCTGGTATATAGGTCAGCCCCTGGTATCTGTAATAGTATAAAAATGGTATCAAATGTCAAATACGAGCCCGGTGTCAAATATTCAGATATTCCCCTTATACCATTATGCCCTTGGCATCGAATTCCAACAAAAACAATACGACATGCCTCTCTATTCTCACTATTCGAATGCTAATACTGGATACTAGGGATTCAAGCACCTTTTTACTCTGATATCACACTCCTTAATCCTCCTCTGCTATGCATCTTAAAATCTTTGGAACACTTGTGAAAGATATGGTGGCACTTCCTCTAAAATATCATCTTTCTTGTCTTTGTGTAACATTACATGAAATCAAACACCATCATCATCATCATCAATGGGGCATTATTGATACTAGAGTTATTATATATACACACCTGCTGGTATCAAAGTTCATAAGATACCATTACATACCCATTGCATATCCTCCAATTACATATACCATGCCATATGCAATTTTGAAAAATAATTTTGACACCATTATGCATATGACATCAAGTTTTTGTTGAACATCCTACATATGTTATTATTACTAGACTGGTATCTCAATATGGTATATACCAGATCAACACACAGTGTAAATGACTTGATAAAATGGTCAAGTAAGGAGTTCTGGCAAAAAAAGGGAAAATACCAATGTTGGGCAGTTCTGTGATTTTGTTAAGAACCTCTAATTTTGGCTTTTTGAAAAGTCCATAATCTCCAAAACCTTTGATTCTGGTTCTATAATGCTTTTAGAATGAAAACAACCTCTTGTTCCAGGTTTTTGGAAATTTTCAAAGAATTGGGGGTTTTGGTGAAAGAACAAGTAAAGAATCAATGGTTTAGGGGTAGGTTTTTTCACCCAGTTCTTTGATTTTTAAGAACTCCAGTTAAGGGTCAAAACTGGTTCTGTGATTTCTATAACCTTGGGTCAAGGGTCAAAACCAGTTCTTTTGATTTTGAGAACCATCAATCGAGGGTATACATATGCCATTCTTTTACTTGTCAATTTCACGTTCCAAAAAGTGAGAATCGCCCCCAACACCGGATAATACTCATGACAGGTTGAGTTTCACAAATTATAAAGTCCATGATAAATAAATCAAAAGTGTAGGGCTTACCTACTCAGAATACACTAAACAGATCCGAGGAGGGTTTTTATGCACAAAATGCCACCAACAAAATCCATACAAGCATGAAAAACCCAACAAGATCAACCAAATTCTGATATCAAAAGAGTTGCTTCTTCAAAAGCCAAGTATGAAAAATCAACATTAGCAAGTTTTTCTGGGATTCCAAGGCAAAAGGAAAAAGTAGGTCACCCAACAACAAAAACGACCCTGACAAATGTTGACACAGGCATGACATCTCACAATTGGGCAAGTAAGTAATCTCCCAACAACATCTGGAGGTGGATTTCTCCCAAAGGAAACCCAAATGACACAACATAGTATAAGGGTGAAAGCAAGTCAACACATTATCAAAACACAGAAAGCAAACATGGAGAAAGATCAAGAATAAGAAGAAGGTCCCCACCATCATCATCACTCTGACCTACCATATACTTTCCTTTTCTTTTTTTCTCATCACAGTCCCGACCAACAAAACAACCACACAGACATCAAAACACCCATCCACACAAAGCACACATACCTACATGATCGATCGCTTACACCAAAACAAAAAACCATAGATTGAGAAAAACCTAAATCCGTTAGCTTTGATTATCATCAACAACAACAACCCCAACATTTTCACATTACCAGGTGATAGCCTAGCTAATGATAACGAAAACCCATTGCAGTGCAGTGCAGTACAGTAGTGGACCACAACGCCCACTCACTCAATCACACACAAGAAATCATGCACTAGAGAATAATGATATGGTGGTATGTAGTTGGGGTGAAAGGATATAACAGCTGCTACTGCTGTTGTATTCATGTTTCATTAGTTGAATCCATTGCAGTAGGGGAGTAGATAGTAGGTTACCAGTGGTGCTTAAGTGCGTGGCGCTAAGTAAGTCATAAGTCGCCTAATCCTGATTAGTGCCTTGTGTATTACTTGTTTGATTAGTGGTACCGGGCTAATAAGTGTGTTTGGTGTTTTTGTGTTTGTTGTTCTGTTGTTTGTGTGTAGAGAGAAGGAAGAGTGCAGTCTCTCGGAGGTTTCAAGGGTTTTGCTTTTGAGCTTTGCTGGGTAAGGTGCTGGATGGGGTAGTTGGAGATCTGTGAAGGAAAAGAAGGAATCTTTTGGGTAGGAAGAGGAGGAGTTTTTGGCACAGAGAGAGACAGACACAGAGAGAGATGGGAGAGAATGGAGAAGGGGAGATGTTGGATAGGACAGAGAGGGCTCCGGCTTGCCCTTGTCATTTTCCTAGGGTTGACAAGTTTGACAGGCGTGCGTTTGTGGAGGAGGAGGAGGAGGAAGAGGAGGAGGAGGATGACGGGGAGAGGAACCACGTCAATAATAATAACAGCAGTAGCAGCAACGGCAGCAGCAGCTTGCTAGTGTCGCCTAAGGAGATTTGCAGCACTTTGCAGCGCGGGCAGGCGTTGCAAACGTTGCTATACCTAGAAACTATTGACGGGGAGATTGAGGAGGTGGAGAGGGAGGTGGCGCTGCTGTCGCCACTGGTGCAGCGTGAGGTTCTGCGCCACAGCCGTGGCGGGTCTCGGAACAATCCTGCGGTGCTTCCCAAACAGGTATGTATGTTTTCTTGCTCGGGCGCTTACCTGTTGCGCATGCTTCTTCTTCTTCTTCTTCTTCTCCTCTGACTGCTTCCTCCTCTTTCTCGGCCTACCATTATCCTTCTGCTCTCCCCAGCAGTTTGCACTCCATATGGTGATTGGGTAGGGTTTTGGAGTTGCACTGGATCTTGGAATGCCAGAGTAGGTCAATCCAAAAAAGCCAATGCAGGGGAGGGTTCGATACCTTTCTCTGTATGTGTGCAAGAGAGATTGGTGCAACCATCATAGGTCAAGGCATAGCCCCCAATGCAGGAAATGGTTTTTTTCCAAATGTGCTCTGTAGATCAGTGGCTGCGAGTGTCGTGGTGTGAGTAATAAGACAAAATGCAGCAAGTGATAGGAGACAGAACTTTGGAGGCAGTGGTGCAAAAATGGGTCTGGCTTGCAGTACCTTCCTCAGATGCCAAGGTGTGAACCTGTGTCTGGTATGTGCAACTTTGCAGGTGAGTCCAGGAGCCCTGAAGCTAATATTGGACTACTGCCGGTTTCATCGAGTGCCTGGCCGGTCAGACAAAGAGCGCAAAGTCTTTGATGAGAAATTTGTTCGACTTGACACAAGAAGGTTGTGTGAATTGACGTCAGCTGCTGATAGTCTGGATATGAAGCCATTGGGTGACTTGACAAGCAGAGCACTGGCCAGAATGATAGAAGGAAAAACACCAGAGCAAATACGAGAAATTTTTCATTTGCCAGATGACTTGACAGAGGAGGAGAAACTGGAACCTGTAAAGATCAGTACTGATGACCCGCGCATTAGATTATTAAACCGACTGTACGCTAGGAAGCGTAAAGAGCTGCAGGAGAAGAAGCTGCTCAAGAGCGGCTTGATGGAATCTGGACAGAAGCAGGTCAGGGATGAACGCTCTGTTGAAGATTTGGTCTCATTTATTGATGGCGAAAATAAGAATAACAGATTGGGCAAGGGTAAGAGGAAAAAGAATCGGCGGAAGAAAGAGACAACTGAGGAGAACAGCATGTCTAGACCAAGGACTGATGCTTCTAGGGCAGTTGTAAATGAGAAGTTGGAAAAGGAGAAGGCCATTCAATTATCAACTATGGGAAGGACTGCATCAAGAGCAGGTGGTGGCCTGGAAAATTCAATTAGGATTGTCTCAAAGGTCCAGGATAAGGTGTTTGAAGAGGCAGAATTTGATGATGATGATGATGACTTTGACCCAGCATTGAAAGAGATAGTGGACAGGGAAGTGGAAGACTTTGCTCGAAGGTTGAACTCGGACTGGTTGAACTCAGACTGGCTGAAGCGCACACAAGAGATTCTTACTCTAGCATCTTCAAGTCAGGAACATAGAATATCTGAGTTGTCTGGGACATCAAATTCTGCAGCATCAAACGTTGGAGATAGAGAAACATCTTTCTACAAGGAAGGTCACATGGGTAATGGACATACAGTATGCAGCTTACCCAAGGATAAGCGGATCATTCAACTGTGAGCAACATAGGATTGATATCCTGCATTTATGCTAGTTTAGGATGGAGAGATGTATCATTGCCAGTAGAGTATTTCCTGGAAAACTGCACTGATTGGCAAATTCAGAGTGGGTTTTTAGGAAAGTGCACAGAATGTCCATTGTTAAATTGAATGGTCCCTCTTATGACAGAAGTCCCATGTTGTTCATACTTGAGTGTGTGTGCTGAACATTGTGAGAAGGGCTGGGGTGCTACTGATAGAACAATGAGTTGGGGTGGGTTGTATTGCCACTCAAGACCGAAGTGCTGCCATAACAAGGTAACTGAAGTTTTCCTGAGGATGTAGAATTTCCTAACCTTGCCTTTCTGTCTGTTAACTTCTGTCATTATGTGCTTATGTCTTGCATGGTGACAGAATATACTCTAGTGATTGTGTTACAGGTTTTTTCATACCTAGTGCTCTGGTCTTAAGTTGCATCTTTTTTTTCAATTTTGTTAATAGGATGGCAGTTGTACATATCAGACAAAGAAGATCATGGAAAAGTGAAAATCTTGGTGAAGTTTTTGACAATTTCTGTAAGCTGGACACATAAACAGTACAGTTTGTCGGACAACTACTTAGTAAATTGTCTGATATTTAGAGGCCATCAGTATGTTAGATATAATTTCTTTTTCTATTTTTGTAGTTTTGTACTGATCAGTGATAATAGAGTGGTTTCAGGGGCTGGTAGTAGCAATGTCAATGTTGTGCAGGACTTTTGCTGCCAACCTCTAAAACCAGCCTCAAATGCCATTGGAAGAAGTGCCATAGCTATATATGGTGAGCTCTCTAGGACTGAAATTTTCATTTCTATCTACATACCTCAACTTATCCATCTTCCAGGACTAGGAAGCAAGTGGTGTAGGAATAAGTTCCTCACATTGTGGAGTTATTTAGGCAAGAAACATCCTATAAGCAGGATAGGCCAGGAGCTGGACTGGGGTGTACAGAAGTGGAGATGAATCTCAACTTGTTCAATGGATCGCTCACCAGACCATACATGAGTCTAATGGTTGGTCAAACCCTGGTGCCAAAGGCTTCACGGTTTGCAGTTGCACATGTGACCAAGACAGTCTAGAGGTATCTGCATGTTTCCTGCTTGTGATTCTCCTGTGTGTTTTCCATCACTGCTTGTGATTATGACTATTATTCGAACACAAAATGCCAGAGGCAGCTGTGTTCTTCAGCAGACATGCATCAGGACTTGTTTCTAGTAATGTTCTTTGCTGAGTTCATTCATTTCTAGGGTGTTTTCCTCTAAAGTTTGTCTCAAAGTCCTTCCCCCTTTGTTTCTCTGTACTTCTTTTGTTTTTTGTTGGGGTTTTTCTTTTCTGTCCTTTTTCCCTTTGTATGTGTTCTTTTTTCTCAAGGTCCTTTGGTGTTTTTTTTCTTTAGCCAGCCAGCAGCATGGCTAAGTTTTGTAATTAACCTGCACTCATTGCTGGGAACTGATGAAGTCAGTGGGGATGTTATACTAGGTGGTCAATCCCATACATGTTGAACATGCAGATGACCAACATGTTGTTTAAACCACACATTTATTCTCTTTTGTGGTCTGATTTTCTCTTTTGTTTAGGGTTGGATTTCCTCTTTTTCATGGTTACTTGATAGTTTCTGGTTTTTTGGTCAGATATGAAATATCCAGTTCCTTTTTAAGGGTCATCTCCAAATTCTTTTCAGTTTGACTAAAATTGTAAATATTGAGCATTTCTCTGTATATATAAAAGATATTATGAAGTTAGGTCACATAGAAACCCATTGCTTCCATGGTCAGCAGATCAAAATATCCACATTGCAATTGGAAGCAAATCTTCCTTGGTATGCAGATGGTAGTAAGAGGAGTCAAGATTAAGATGATACCAAATGATTCAGAATTGAAATAGACATTGCCTGACTACTGCTTGTCATCTATACGAGAAAGGAGGAACTGGTCAAGGGGGTTGCTCACAACACTGGGTCTTCGAGAAGAGACAGGACAAGCATAGTCTAGGTTGGTCATAAACTGGGAAATACTGGGAACCTACAAAAGATCTGTAAGTTCAAAATATTTCATGAAATTGGTCATGCTGGACATGGACATAGCCTACAGGGTTCCTCAAGCTTCTCAAGGGAGGAACAAACAACTCTGAAAACCAGGCAGCAATACCATGGTGTTGAAACCATTGAAGTGGGTTTACTGCACAGCCTAGAAGATTAGCAAAAGGCAATGTCATGGCATTAGAGAAGGCTTCTATCAAATTCCCTGTTCTCAGTCATAGAACGATTATCTGCAGAGACTTCAGAAGCCTGAAGATTGGAGACTAGAAGAAGCATTGATGGAGGGGTTCCAACTCCAATGGGATGAAAGGGTCTATTATCTAATGCAACAGTCAATTTCAAAAGTCCTTAACTAAAACAAAAACCTAAAATTGAACTAAATTAATGTTTATGTTGAAAATTTTAACACTCTGATAGTCATTTAGCACAACTTGGGATGATATTCATAACTTTACAATGTCAAAAAATGAACATATCTTCTATAGTCTACAATTTTCACTTTGCCTTGATGGGGTTTTTGGTTCCCTTTTGGCTTGTATTGACCCTCACAATCACATAGAAAAGTGTGATATGTTCATAGTTCTTTTGAAAGATGACTTGGACTACATTTGTGAAGGGCTAGGGGTTTGGTGGAACACAACATGAGTATATGTTGTTATTCAACAAGATAAGAACTTTGTTTTAATGTTTGATGATTCCATGAAAGCTTTGTCCCTGCAACAGAACCATATGAAAAATGCAATAATTCATATGACCTTGAATGTTATACTATGGCCTAGTGTCAACTTCCTCATTGAAATAATTAATTAATTAATATTCAAAAATTCAATTCATTTTTACAAATTTAAAATTATTATTATTTAATTATTTGTTATGATAGTGTAATATGAGGAGTAAAATTATTCATATTTTAACTTCCAATAATTATGATGGTTATCAAAACTTTAGTTTCATATTTTCACAAAAATTCATTCATTATTTTAAGTACTAATGATGAAACTGACCTTAAGGCTTAGGGTAAGGTAATTCATTCTAGTTCATCGGTTTAAAATCATGCCACATTGCTATTGTTGTATCATCCCATCCTACAATTAAGAAAAGTGGATTGCTTGTTTTTATTTTACATTGGCCTTTGTTGTGCTCTAGGTACCATTTGAATGCCCTTTATGAGTAGGGGTGCATTGAGTTTGTTTCAGAATGTTTAGATCTATAGTGCAAGAGTTATTGAATATTGAATAATTTTGTCATTGAAAATTCAATAAAATCAAAACTAGAAATGTCAAGGACATTTTGGGTTTGGCCTTGGTATTGTTGGAACTCCCCTTGAGGAATAGGTTTTTATGGAGGTGATTTTGTAGTTTTAAGACCTAAGGTGCATGAGATATTAAATTTTGAATATTTTTGTCATTGGAAGTTCCATAAATATCAAAATTTGAAATTTTGATGAAAATTGAATTTCAAATTTAGCCAAAAAAAAGGTGTATCATTTGCCCTTTCAAAATTTGTTAATATTACAATGTGTTCAACAACACAATCCACACTAGTTTTGCTTGATGAGACTAAATGCATAATGTCAATAATTATATGAATCTACAACTTTAATCTAAACTTCTCTAAATCAATAAGTTTGGGGAGATATAAGCTCAATCAATAAGTTGGGGGAAATATAAGCTCCATCAATAATTATGTGGTCTTCGAACTTCAAGCTTTTTCTTTAATATTATCAAGATTGAAGGCATATACATGATATTTGTTCTTCTCTTTTACCATGAAATGTGTCCAAGACATGGATATGACATTACAAATTATTAGCAAGTATTAATGGAGTTCAAATAATAAGGATTAACATATGATTAATTAAACCTTGTGAACTTATAACAATGTATTGAACATCTTGGTAGTTAATGTTCACAACAAATTGCATGTTGTTCCAAACATCTATGACACAAAATCATGATTCACCATATAATTTATATAAAAATGTTTATAGTGAAATTCTTCATCATATTCATGCACATTGAATGTCAAGGGCCCAAATGATGGGTCAAGTCTTAAAATAACCCACATGCATGCAAGTAAGAAGATAAAATTCATTCAACATAAAATATAGATGCACCATTCTATTATAGAACATGATTAAGGTTGATAGAAACAAATTTTTAATAGGATATCTTCAATAATTCTTTTATCGTAATATGATGTACATTTTTTTTATGTCATTTAGAATTTCATGTGATGAGAAATTTGAATGAATTGTATATAGGAAAATTTGCATAATTTTTCATATGGTCATCCTTGGACAATTGATTTTGCATATGGTCATACCTAGACAATTCCCATAATAGTTTTTAAAACAACTGCCTCATTTTCAAGCCTAACTACCTCCTATTTTTATATCTATCTCTTCTTTTTTCCCTACCTAGTAACATGGATATGAGAAGGAAAATTAACACATGCCTTTTCATGTCCATGGTATTTACATCAATTCAAATTAAATTTGACATTGAGATAAATAATGATGAACTATTGGAAAACATATGGGAACATAAGAAAAGCAAAAAACTTGATCCTCATTAGTAGTGCATAACAACATGGAACCCAGATAACATAATTGATTGAAATATTATATACATAACATTGGTGAGTTTGAAGAGCATGAAGACCTTCCATGGTGATTTAAGTTCACAAAGTGCACCAATGTGTGTTGTTGCAAGGTTGTTGGTGAGTGTTTTCTTCAAATGATTTTTTGCTTACAAAGGGTTGTCAAAAGGGTCTAGAAATGAATGTTGTATAAAAGAATGTTATAGAGGTTATTTGCAAGGTATTCAACAAAGATACTCATAGAGTAGGACCACCCATCCCCCATATTTGGGCCTCCACAAATGTTTATATCGTCCAACATAAAGTCCTAATTATTTCCCCAACCCTATCCATAGACATGCAAAATTGGACAATATGAAATGAAAAGCTATTTAAATGCTACCACTTGGTCAATTAATATGACCACCCAATTAGATGCAATCATTTTTTTATAGTAAGCCTTGTAACCATTGTATCCCATGCAATATAAAGGTTCAAAACCACTTTCATGTTATTTGAAGGTCATACTTTATCCAAAGTATAATGTACAAAGCTATTATATTGTTGTTGGTGAACCTTATCCTTTAACATAATATTAGGTTTATGCACAATGTACATTCCCTACCTTATTGTTGAATTTACGTTTTTTTCCATGTGTCACATCTCTCTTAATTCTTATTTCTTCATGCATGTTTACAAAGTCATTCGTTGTTAATGATATATATGTTTGAATCAGCATAATTATTGATGAAAGGACATTTAAGAGTGGTGATGTAATGGAGTGGTGTCTTTTGTTGGCGAGTCATGGAAAGTGTACACAAAAGATGAACAAAATCCTTGTAAGAAAAAGGAAGCAAAAGCGACCATTTCATATAATCTACGTATCATAACAACTAAGGGTGAGTTCTACTTTCGTTGCAAAGATTGAAATATATTTTTCATGTAAGTGAAGGAGGCTAAGGAAATGAAACAAGAGACAAATGTTTAACATGCCAACTATGATTAGTCAAAAATGTAGCTTAGGATTTATCTTTCCTTTTATCAAAGGTGACTTAATTTTAATCCATGCACATTAAACTATACTTCGCACATTAGCTAGCTTTGAATTGTCTTTTTACCATCCAAGCTTGTGATTTTAAAATCATGGGCATCCCAACTAATAATAATAATAAATAATAATAAATGATGTTTATATGTTTAATTGTGTTGTCTGAACTCACCTCTTCTAAAGCCTAACTCCTTCACTCTCCCCACTTACATGGATATGAAAAGACAAATTGACATGTGCCTTTTCACTTTCGTTTAAGAACCCCATGACTTTGTGTTGTCGACTTGATCTAAATGGAAAGACATGAATCAAGATGTGAAAATGTCAATCCAAATCAAATTCATTCATAGAATTTCACGATATTCAAAACACAATAGAAAAGAAATATAGGACGTAGAAAAGAAAAAATATCAAATATAAAAAAGGAAATATCAAAATATATCATCTTCCATAAATAATGTCCGTGTGGTGGGTGAGGTTAATGGGTAAGACATGAACACAAATGATAAAGATTTCAAAGAAAATCAAGAAGAAATCAAAATCCATCATCCCCCAAAAGAATGTGATTGTGACCTATGGAATGGGCAAAATGTGAACACAATTCACAAAGATTTCAAAGCCAATTGCGAAGAGAATTATGGGGAAATCTAAATGTACATACTTGTCCTTCAAAAATAATGTGAATGTGATGAGGAATGGACAAGGTATGAATACAATTTTGCACAAAGATTTCAAAGCCCATTGCAAAGATAGGTATGGGGAAATCAAAATGCATTCTCTTCCTTCAAAAAGGTCAATGTGATGAAGAATGAGTAAGATACAAATACAATTCAAAAATATTTCCAAGCCAATTGCAAAGAGAATTATGGGGAAATCAACATGCATTTTTTTGCATCCTCCAAAAAAGAATGCTGATGTGGTGAGGAATGGGTATGTTTTCTTCCATGGTTGTAAAATGTTACTTGAGCCTTTGTAGCTTGTTGAACATTTAAAATAAGATTCTACATGCCACGTCACATAATTGTGGATTTTTCTCAGTTTGAAAATTTGCCCTTTGAACAAGGGCATTCCACTCATGTGCTTATATTTCATGTCTAGAAATTTTGTTTTTTAAAATTTGAATCCAAGTTGACAAGTTTACACAATTTATCACCATTTCAATAACCTTGAAACATGACATTTGTGCATGTTTGTCAAATTTGTGATTTTGGTATAAAAATTCCCATTGAAAAAACATTCTTCATTGAAATTTTCCTTTTCTTTATGCATGCCCATTCAACTTTTTCATGTATACAAATTTATAATGTCAATCAAAAACTTATATAAATTTTTGACCAATGTTGATAATATGTTGATGGTGATTTTATTATGGTTTCATGTTTGATGAACCATAATATGTCATCAAACACACATGGATGGATGAATAGAAATTAGGATTGCTTGAAATATTTCGTTATATTATGAAAAATACTTTTAATTGGCATGTAGAATGCATTAACATGTGCATTGTTAAAAGGACATTATCAACTTTTGGGCATGTTATTAATTGGATCATGTTTTGAATTGAAGATTGCATTGCCCTTATGATAATTCCAATGTCAATTATTGGTCATGCACTTATCAATTTTGTTGAATAATAATAAGTTTGTAATCCCCATTTTCATAATTAGACAATTTGTTGTAACAAAACAATTATGGCGGAGTTTCAATTGTAAAAACATTATCTACATTTTAATATATCACAACATTTTGTTTCCACCATGCATGAATAGGTCTATCTAAATAACCTTTTAATATATATGTTTTTTATTATCATCCAAAACCCCATAAGTTTTCCCAATCTACAAGTATTACCCTAATGTATATTTAGGTTTTAAAAATTCGAATGATGAGGGTAATATTGGAGCTAATATAATGGAAACAACTATATGGTCTAATAAATTTCATCCTATAAAAATAAAATTGGGTTTATACTTTTCCTTGAATGGAATGGAAAGGTGTTTTTTTTGTGTTGTTTTCTTTTCAATACCATAGTCACAAATGATAGAAGCAACACACATATTTTCAATACCATCCCATTTCTATTCAATTGAATTTGAATTGAATTTGAATATAAATATTGAATTGAATACAATTCAATTGAAATTGCATGCAATGTCATTCAATATTTTTATTAAAATTGAACTTAATTCTCCCACAAAATCAATTTTTTTTTTTTTTCATTTCATTATCATTAGTAGTTTGTAGTAATGCAAAGCTCGAGTAATCAATATTGTGTTTTGTATATAACACATAACTATTGATCTAAATGTATATCATTTCTATAGTGAAATAAGATGTTGAAAGGATTGTGCAAATTGTACCATGGAATTAGAACTAAGATGAAATCATATAGATGGAAAACTAAATGATTGAATCAATAGTTCTTAATTACAAAATAATGGTCTCCAATTTGTGAAAATGACAATCTTGAAGAACAGTTGTGGATGTCCTTAGTCACAAGGTTGGAGAACGTGGGCCATATGAAAGAACAATTTTATGCTAAAAATATAAAGAATGAAAACATAATACTAATGTACATGTAGACATGTATGATAAAGTATGAACAAATGCTTACAAATATGTGAATATGATGTTTTTGGATCCTTTTGTAAATTTTGTTAATATGTTTTTACAAACACATTCAATTCAAGCAAAGTTGGAAAGGGAAAGCCTATATTCAAGGAAATTATAGTGGATTTTCAATGTATGTGAAATAAATAAATAAAGTTGACACAATGGAAAACGTTACCTAACACTCAATACATACATAAATCTATCTCAACAAAATGTGGGTATGTATTAAGAACTTACAACAATCTTGAACAAAAGGTGTTCAAATAAACAACTTTCAAATAAACAAGTTTCAAATGAAAGGTTATAATAGCTTGTTGAATTAAAATTTTTCATTACATCCAACAAATTCACCAACATGGTTTAAGTGAAATAAACTTGTAATTTTCAAGTTCATAAGAAACACAATTAAGGGACGTTGCCCATTTGAATACTTTGTAATGCATTTGTGAAATTATTCAAATGAATAATACATCATAAAAGTACAATTAGTTTCAATCCTAATATTAATATTGATAAGGAAGGATATGGGACAATATGTTAGATAGATTATAAAAGTACATGGATTGTTGATAAATTTCATTGAGTTTGCATTTGGATTAAATTCACTTATAATGTACATCAGAGTGATTGGTGACCATCATATAATTGCCAACCTAAAATTGAAAAATTAATTAATTAATTAATTAATTAACATGATAAAAATGTTGACTTATAGTATCTAATAGTAAAAATGTGGTAAATTAAACAAATTACAATAATCATTTCATATGGTAACACTTGAAACACATGGATAAATTGAATTATAGAATAAGCGATGGAAGATATTGAATATATCTCAATAATCAACATTTTTGTTCAATCATTGTTTTACATAATGTGCAAATTATCTATATATTAAGGTAATTGTGTCATGAATAGTCAAAACCTTTTTTTATATTTTATACTTCATGTTAATTCACACTTGCTAGTAATGTCTTGTGATGACTTTATTTTTGCAAGGTGCATTCTTTGTAAATGTTTCTGATGAATAACATATTCTTGAATTTGCAAATTAATAATTGGCACTACACTACATGATTATTATAAACACATATGCACAATTTTTTAAATTCATTATTATTAATGGTGTACTTTTAAAATAAATAAAAATGGATTGGTCGATTGATTAGAATAATTCATATTAAATTTCATTCAAAGTTGTTTATAGTGATTAAATATGCCTTAAAGAATGAATTAATAAAATTAGGTCTAAATCATTTTTAAAAAACTTTAACCAAATGGTAATTTGGACTTTTGAAAGGATAAAATCAAACTTTGTATTAAAAAATCCCTTTGAAATGGATTTTGTTTTTGTTTTTCAAAGTCCTTTGTGCTTAACACTAAAAGAAATATCGTATTATGAAACCTACAATTAATTGCCATGTGCAATTGGGTAAAATCATAGTCAAAGGAACCACCCCAAGTGTGTGGACATTTTTTAGAACTACATTTTTGTATGTTTGAAAATCACAAGGGAAGCATAATAATTTGAATTGTCATAAATTTGTGGGGAACATTTTCCATTAATTACAAATTCTACATGTTCAAAGCTTGACACAAATCAAAATTGTTTTTGCATGTTCAAAACATTCAAACTTCGAGATTGAACAATGTTTGTTTTTTTTCAGATGTCTTTTTTTCTACCAAATGTGCACCCTTCATTTTGAACATTGGAGAGGATTTTAACATTGATGATTAGAAGGGCAAAAAAGCTTGAATTGATGAAAATTGATTATGTAACCCATATGAACACATTTGGCTCAAAAGTGTTTTTGAACTTTAAAAATTATGGATTTTGAAATGTGGCTTTAACAAAAATTGTTCATATATATGTGATAAAGAGCATGAATGTATAATACACATGATATAAAATCAATTTGTGGTCAAAATGTATTTATATCTAAAATGTAATGTTAAATGGGGTATTTGAAATACAAAATTTGAAGTTATAAACCAATGTAGAAATTACATGTGTCATGTGTAATCTTTGGAAAAGAACTTTTACCTTAATGCCCTTGGTTATTTTGATTGTGATTTCACCCAACTATGTTTCATCAATTTTACAACTAATCACCATCCTTTTCAATGGATTATATTTATTGTGATTATAATGTAATTAATTTATGATTACTTTGTTTTCCATATTTTCATGTTATTTTTTTTTAAGGATTCTCATTAACTTCTATACCAAATTAATTGTAAAAGTAGTCAAAATTGAATATTTTGGTGTATATTTATAAAATATATATTGTATTTAAGGCATGTCAAGAATAAATTTTGTATATATTGTGGGTGGGTTAGGTAGGCCAGGAAAATAGTTATGTAAATAGGTACATGAATAGGCAAGTAGGTATGTAAGTAGATAGTTAACTAGGTAAATTTAAATAATCAAGTTAAGTACATTTTTTAAAAAACAAGATTATTATTTATTAAATATGTAATATAGTTAACATGTAATATTATTATTATTTGAGAAGTTAATTAATTAATTAAATTATTAATTATTGATGAATTTTTCTTTTTCCATATTTTAAATTTATAAAAGTTTAACAAACTTTTAATTTTGTCAATGTTTGGCTAATTTGTTGAACTGATGTTTAACTAGATTTTATCCAAGTTTCAACTTAACCAAGGTTAAAATTAGATTTACTAATATTTAATTTAGCCAAAAAAATTCAAGGAGTTTTCCAAAATTTAGTCATTTTTTTGTTTCATAAATGTTTAATTAAATATTATTTAAGGTTTAACCAAATTATAATTCTGCCAATGTTTAGCCAATCTTTCACCAAATTTTTGTTTAATTAATGTTTAGCCAAGGTTTAGCCTAAGTTTAAACATAAATACCATGTGGCCTAACCTAGGTGTAACATAAGCTACTTTAATTGATAGGTTGGGTTAATTAACATGTCACAAATGGTAGGTAGTAAATTAGGTTAATAGGTAGATATGTAGGTTAATTAAGTAGGTAAATAATTAGTATAATAGGCTTATAATAAGGCCTAAATATGTAGGTTTTTTTTTATAGAGGATCTTATTTTAATTTGAGATTATAAAGTTTATTGTGCACATCTAATTATATAGTTTGCAAAATTGAAAAAAGAAAAGAAAACATATATGGGACAAAAAAAAATTATTACAAATTAATTTATGACTAAATTTGACATGCTCCCAAGTTCCTTGATAGACGCAAATGTAAATCTAAGGTGAAAACAATGGAAGAACAAAGAATTGGGACATGCTCCCTGGCTCGCAACATTTTGGGGGTAAAAGGGCGTGCTGGAGCTTAAGGATGGGACTATGAAGAATAACGAGCACTTAATCACTCACATGGACTTGCACAAAACTAAACAACAGGTTGGTTAGTGCATAGTTGGAGCATTTTTGGTGCCACGGACAAACTTGGATTCACAAGATTCATCACAACCTGGATTTGGGGGAAGCCACCACCTTCCCCCTTATAGTATGTTCTGTGCCTCTTCACGAGGCCCACATCCAAATGACATTTTGTCCCTGGACTCCCAAATTGAAATCCCAAAATTCCAAAGTGGGGACTCCCACAACTTTGGGGCCCCATAACTTTGTGTGCAAACCTCCAATTGAAATGAGGTCTAAAGCGAAGTTGTAGCCTTCATTGAAAGCTTTCCAATGGTATGTTGCACACCATTTGCACATAAGGAAATTGAGTCGATTCCCGACTTTTAATGGTTGGGAGTCAAATTGTTAATGTGACTTTCGGCCTTTCTTTTAGACATAACTTATGTTTTAAGTCTCAAAATGGGTCATGTGAGCATATTTTGCACATTTAAGTTTCAATAACTTTTCAATGCATTGGGTTTTGACCCTTGCAATTTTTCTCTGAAGATTCAAAAGTCCATCAGAACTCCGAACTCCCAAAGTGAAAGCTCCCTTGGGAATGTAAGGGTTCATTCCTTCACATTTTCCCTCATTCCTGGGCTTCCTCTTGGTTCGCAACCTTGCAAGCCTTTGCTTTCGTCGCGAACCCAAGGCTAGGGTTGCGACAAGGTTTTTCCCTAAAAATTTTATCCCATATATTTTGTCCTCCATTTCAATCTTGAAAACTATATAAGGAGGTGCATTTGAAACATTGAAAATACACAAACAACATTTTTTTTAAAAATGTCATTTGGCATGAACCAATAAAAAGGTTTGACCATTAAATGTTAAATATAAAATTAAACTAAAAAATCTACTTACCTATCTACTTCTTACTTACAAACATACTTACCTACCTACTTATCTACGTACATAAATTGATTTTTGTGAAGATGTTATGTGACATATTTCAATCATGCCAAGCGTAAATTTTGATTTCACCAAGTGACAATATGTGAATGGGATATATTTTAACTACAAAACTAAATATTAGTTGTAAATTGCATACCAATGGTCAAGGTATTAGATAATATATGTTAATTTTATACATCATCCATGTGGAATGTGTTAATGTCATAATGAATCATCATTTGTGACTAGACATTGGATGCCATTTCACTTATGCAACTAATGAGTTTTAGTTGTATGCATTGATTGTAACTTCTTTATAATCACACATTATAAATGCAAATTGACAATTTTTTTCAATTAAAAATAATTTGAACTTCCATTCATGCCAAATTTTATGTGTATTTCTTTTAGGATCTCCAAATGACATGCACCATAATAAATCACATGAATGATTTTTAATATAGGTTTTGACTTAGGTTTAAAGGTTTTATAAGTGGGTGAACATTTGATAATCAAATATTACAATGTTGAGATCTTAAAAATTAATAACCATGTCCATTTGACCACTTTTTAAAAACTTGTTATGGACTTGTATGAAGTGTCTATCTACAAAAAAATGAACCACTCAACCACGCACTCATGCATGTTTAGCTTTCGAAATTGTGCACCTCCCATTTTAACATAATATCAAAGTTTTGGTTAGATTTGGATATTATTTTTTCTTAAATTAAAAAAATGAAACAATGTACTTGTGAACATTACAGTCTTGGAATTAACAATTGTTTTTTTATGAGAAAGGAAGCATTTGAAAAGTGCTTGTTCATATGGTGAAAAGATTTAACAATGAGATTGGAATCTAAAGAGAAGAGGTAATGATGAATGTGACAACATCGTTGCCAATTTTCCCCCAATACTTCCCACATCTTCTTATTCCTCGTTTGTTTCTTCAAAAAGCCACCACCATAAGCACACATACAAACAACAAACCACAAAACTTTGTTATAATATATGCACACACCCACAACACAAAAAATTCACAAAATTGTTTTCCATGTTTTATAGTTTTCATGTAAGAAAACCCTTGAGTGCTCTTGCTCCCAAAGCTCCTACAAGAAGAGGACCAATTTCTCTATTTTTAAATAAGACTCTTGTTTGTTTTTGGTAATTTGGTAAATCTAACTATTGCAACATCAAATTCCTTGTTAGATTTTGGTTATGAGTAACCTAACCTTGCCTTGTAAGACTTCTTGCTTTTGGAGTGTGTGAAAAATGTTGTGACTAATTTGAAGTTTCTTGTTTATGTTGTTTTGAGCAAAAAATTGTGAAAAACATCGACAAGTCACTTCTTGAAACAATTTTCTTAACATGAAGAATTAAAAAAAAATAGAAACAATAGAACTTTAAAAACCAAAGGGAAGTAATAGCACCATGAAACCTTAGAGATTTTGTGAACAACATAGCCCAATTAGTAATCAATAGGTTATTAACCTTAATAGGAGTGACATATGTGAACAATGATAATGAACTATCCCTAAATTAAAATATGAAATAGATTAGTGACATTTGAAACGAATTAGTAAATCACCTTCCTAACTAATTAACTACCATTTTTGGTCATTTGTGATAGCTTTTCAACATGTGTGAAATAAACTTTCAATCTTTTCTTCCCAATTTTAACACAAGTTGACACATTTACAAGAAAATCAAATCCCTATTTTTGATGACTATGATATTAGGGATTTGTTACAAAGACTCAAAGTTGAATTTCAATTCATGGAATAGCCTAGGGATAGAATTGGGTTACCTTATCAAACATTTACAAAAAATAAATTTCTAAAGATATCACTTCAAAGTTGGATTGAATTCTAAAACATCTCTTTTTTTTCAAGGAAAACTGAAAAAAATTAGTACAAAACATTTGAATTTAAACAAAGAAAGCAACCTAGAGAATATATCTAGGTCTTCAGTTGTATCCCAAATGTGAAGCCTCTTCCCTCTTTTTGTAACACTTGATTATTATTTGCATGTTACAAGAAAATAATTTCAGTTGTATTTGAAATTGGTGAGTTCCAAATTTTAGCTACCAAAGGCTAATAAGAAATAATAGAAATCGGTTTTTTTTTCTTTTCTTTATTGCAAATTTTGATCACCTACTGAAACAAATTAGTACCAATAAATAATTTGAGAAAAATTTGGAAAAATGCTTTTGATGTAATTTTAACTATATTTTCTTCTTTGGGAAAAATTAATCAACTTTTGAATTGCAATAATGATATGGATCGTAAATATGTGTGTGTGTTTTTTCTCAATTTTGTGATGTAGCCAAACTGATGATTGTCCACAAGAAGATTTAAACAAATTTAGCTATAGACCATATATGAAAGTTTAATAAAATTAGGAATAATTATATATTTTTCCTACATGTTGGAACCTGTTGTAAAAAAATTGGTGATTTTAAAAAAGAATATCTTCAAAATCTGGCAAATTAAGACCATTGAATCCCCCTTTGTATGTGTTGAAATAATATTTTTCAGGTTTTAAAAATGCAAAAAAAAACTTGAAAATGCAAAATTTCAAAGTCCAAAATTCAAATGTGGGGAAATTTTTCTAATATTTTAATCGAAATTTGGCAATTTTCTTTTAAAAAGAGAATTATTGTGACAATATATATTACCTTTTATTTAATACTTTTTGCATTTTGACGAATTTTTGCACAAAAAAAAGTTCAAGATGGCATGGTTTTTCTTTTTTTCCCAAATTCTTCAAGTATCTCCAGTGGCAAGGATCCCAAGCATTAATTGGCATTAATTGGTGATTGTCCTAGGTGGACTATAGCCATTCTAGAAAACTACTGCCCAAAGTGGGGACCGAGGAAATGCCAAGATTTTAGATATGTAAGAAAATTAGTTTATTCTAATTAATGGCGAAAAACTCCAAAAGCCATAAAAATTCTTGTGTTTATTTTCACTTTCTAAATTTGTTTTGCCAAATTGCAAATTGTCACCACAAAAGAAAATATTGCTCAAAAGCTCAAGAGAAATGCTTCTTTTTTGGTCTTGCCTTGGTAGGCAAGGATATTGTGTTTAGATTCATCATAGAGTATAGTAGCTTAAAGGATTTTGGGCCCTAGGTAATAATAACAGGTCTATTTTCATGTGAGGATTTTTGAAAATATATATTTTGACTTATGTTGAAATTATGATTAGTTATAGAGTTAGTTGTACCTTCCATTATTATTAGATCTCACAATTTGTGTGCAGGTGACATTAGAAGGGCCGTCGTTGAAATAACTTCCTGCCATGACATGAAAAAGACTATATTTTTTTGGATATTGCAGGTTGTGCATCTTTTGACTTTTTTTTGGCCTTCCCTTTTTGTTTCCCTTGCGATGGTTCCAGCCATTGATCTTTTATTGGATTTTTTATGACAATTATAAAGTTATTAGTTTGAACCATGTGCCTAATGCACAAATGTGTGTGTATTTGACGGTACATATTATAAAATTACAACTACAAACTACATTTCCAAAACCACTCTATATACCACATTCCGCATGTATTCATCGGGGACCCTGGCCATTGAAAATCTTGATGTTTGCATTGCTTGTGACCTGTGAGATAGCAACATACAGCTGACCATGGTAAAAGACTAGAGATGGCAAATATACCCCAACGTTGGTTAGTGTCTGACCTTGACTCTTGTTGATTGTCATCATAAATGCCATTCGAACAGGAAATTGACGATGACACAAAACAAATGGCCAATCAATCCCGAAGGGGGACATGATGATGCGGGGTATGAATACATGTTTGTTGACATTGTTCCCTGTGATGATTTTTGCTTCAATGACATGCTAACCCAATCTGTTTGGGGAAGTGAACGTTTTGCATAAACACATTGAGCTAGTAGTATATGTCACAAGAGGCACAAGGGCACCCAGTTGGTTGAATCTCTTCTTCAATGGACTCAAGTTTGTAGAGTTTCTTGACAGTCATGATGTAAAAATTGCCACAACACCTGCTTAGGATTTAGTTCCATTACCATCTTGGTGAGAATTGGATGAATGGTGAGCTGCAAGGATTCTATGTAATTTGGCACAATGTTGATGCTCTATATGTATGTCAAGGTGGTGCACAACCTATTTTCTCATGGCTGGTTTTTGTAGGCAACTCTGGTAGTATTAGTCTCGCCTATCACTGAGCACATCGTGAAACCTAACTGCCATCATCCTCCTGCCAAGCAGCTGTTGGATCTCTAAATGTTATGACCCTAACAACTTCTGCAGAATGTCTTGCAATAAGATTTTTAGGCACTTTCACCCACTTTTCGAGAAGTGGGTCTAAGGGGTTTACTGGTACCGCCTTGTTCTATGTCTCCTTGAAGGTATGGTTCATTTTACCTAACCCCATTTGATGCCACAAAGGAAAATCCCTTTTAGCTCCCTTAAACAAATTGGTGCACACTAATTTTTTGCTAACATTCACATGTATATAATGGATTTGAACCCATAGAGACTTGCAACTGGACTAATAAGCCCTAATTTCACATAGACAAACTGAAACTCATATGGAATTATTGAAAGATGACAAAGGATTCTACTAAAGGGGAACTCATAGAAAGGATGATAGATTAGGGTTGAACATCACACAAAAAAAACTAAAATATTCTCTTTCTCAACAATGCAATCTCCACAAAATAATCATAAAAGAAATTGGAACAATGATGTGAATAGGAATTGGAAATAGCAGAGCCGTGTAGATAATGAAAGGGGCACCATCGGGGTTGATGGTACTTGAGCCTGACCACATTCCCATTGGCTCCAAACCAATTTCCAAATAAAACCAGTGAATGAAATGTTTGGAGATAGCATATGCCCAAAACATGTTTGGACCCCACAATGGCATAAATTAGTGTATTGGTGAGACAAATGGTAGTAGCACTTATAATAGTCATGACCTATATTAAACCCCAACACAGATTGTCAAACTTATGTGGGCACAAAAAAGATGAAAAACTAAAAGAGAAATACAAAGACAAAAAGATCACCATGGTCCTTGCCAACAATCTAGTGAAAAGTTTTCTAAGTTTGTGTTGTAATAACAAAAATTGCAACAACATGTCTATGCACTAGGTTCATATGACAGTGCAACTCATAAAGTTATTTTTGCTAGGGTTTTCTTCCCTATATGATGCCATCCATGGATGGATGGATGGATGGGTCACGTGATGGCCTAATGCACATGTGTGTGTGTATTTGACGGTACATATCACAAAATTACAACTATAAACTACATTTCCAAAACCTCTTTATATACCACATTTTGCATGTATTCATTGGGACCCTCATAAAAGACCGGTGAAGGGTCGTCGAAATTGCCAAAACACTACCATGCTGGGCAATGAGTGCATGCACACATTCTTGTATGTCTTCGGGCATTATGTGGAGAATATATGTTGGGTTTGTTGCTAATATTGATATCAAAATCTTGGGGGGTGCCCCCCTTGAAGCCGGGCATGCCTTTCCTAGACAGTGACACATGCGCAGAGGGGGGCGGGTTATTTATTTCTACTAAGGTTTTCTTCCTTGTATGATGCCATCCATGGATGGATGAGGGGATGGATGAACGGACGGATGGATGGACAGGTCACGTGATGAAAAAAACTTCATGAAAATGACCATGATGTCCTTTACTATATGTAATAATTTGTTTAGAGATTTTGATTTATTTAAGACCATTTTTTGAAGATTTTATTTTTACACTGTGAGATATTTGAGTTTTCATAATTCTTCTTTTGCCTTAAGATACCTTTTAATGTAAATGGCAAAGTCATAATGTGACACACTTGTTGTGCGAATACATATTATCATACAATATACATTGTTGACATACCATACTCACATACACACACAAACACGTAACATGGACGAAAGCATACACAAATACCCGTGTACCACAACTGGCCCCCCTAGTTGGTGGTTAGGTCCCTCTAACTTCCAGGTAGCCTTATACATCTTCTACATGTTATACACCTTCGTAGGTGCATGAATCAGAAGGTCGGGTGCTATGTTGCCCCATTATTAGTCACCCATTTGTAATCCATACCATGTGAAGATCAAGTCATCTACCCTTCCAAAGTACAACGAGGACAAACCCACCGTCCAGTAGGAACAACATCCATAGGTGGAGTCATGCACACCATGTGCCAACCCCTAGAACATTTATCACACACTAACATATGGACTTCTCCACCTCTAGACCCACACAACATACACTTTAAGCCGGCCCATACCATTGCCAAACTCGGGTCAATTGTACCATCCACATTTGGGAGGTGATATGGCGCACAATTACACACATGGTCCTTCCAAATAACACCATCACAACCTTCCAACATGAAAACTCCGGAAGTTAACACCTCTCACACTCGTAAGATAGTGCGACCTACCGTTACATCCAACGTCGTTGATGCAGTTTGCTGCAAATAGACATAGTCCCCCACATGGAACCTATGAATCAATGGTTGATAACTTCCACCTCGGATAATTGCATATCGCAATGTATCCTTGTGTTAAGCAATGGCAAAGTTCTCAAATGTTGTTGGCATAACTATTCAAAAAAGCTCTACACATTGATAACACACCCTTAACCACATCTTTGGGTCATCAAGGTTCACCACCTCACTAGACTCACGACGAATCATCGTTGGCAAATCTAGATTTCAGCCGTACAATAGAAAATAAGGTGAGAAGGAAACCAAGGATGCTTGATGACTAAATCGATATCCCATGGCCAACCATAGTGATTGAATATCCCAATTGCCTAGGTGGCCCTTCTGTAAGCCATACTTATGCAATGCTCTCTTCACCATTTGTACCACACGTTCAGTTAAACCATATGCTTCAGGATGATTTCGAAACGTGGTTCGGTGATCAATCAACGCCTTGTCACACAAGACTTGAAACTCACCCTGAAACTCTATACCCTAATCGGTCAACACCTTAGCTAGTGCACCTAAATGACTAAGCACCCTATCAAGGAATGCATACACTACTCCTTCGTTGAATTTGTCGAAGGATGGCACCAACTCAATCCACTTGGAGAAGTGTTCCACCATCACCAACACATATTTATTGTGCCGTACCGTCAATGGTAACAGTCTCACAAAGTCCAAACTCTAGCGATAACCCAACCCCATAATAGGTAAGGGGTGTAACTGTGGTGTAGGGGCATTGAACGATGCCCTCACCTTATCACAAACCATGCAATGTGACACCAATCATTGCACATCAATGTGCATACCAATATTAACCTAGGAGCAAGTTATATGTCTGCTTTACTCCAAAATGCTCCAACTCCTCATGGGCATGTCGCACAATACGCCCTCTTTGGGCTAGATGTGGTACAATCCACACCCTACCATCCTCCCACACTCAGAGTGTATGTGTCCCCTCCAACCTATACCTCGTAGCTTGTTGGAGAACGCGGTCTCTCTCCTTGGCACTCACCATGCCTAACACCATATTGGTCCGTAAAAACTCCAACACTAATGTATCATCATGAACATCATGGTGACCTGTGCTACCACCCCCAACCTCAAGATTTGAAGATTAACATTTACCTTTTGACTAGAGTAACATGTCATGTGGCCCCCCATACTAAAATCCACACCCAATAAGCACAAAAAGGTTGATGCATGCTAACGTGGCACCATTTCCTCATCAACCTCGCCATGCCATCTAACTCTAATATTATCCTCCTGGCTAGTGCATGGGTTCCAATTCAACCCATCGGCATCAAGGTTTGCAACTCCAGGTCTATGCACCACCTAGAAGTCATATTCTTGTAAGATAATAGCACACCATGTAAGCTTTCCTATAAGCTTATTGGACTCCATCAACGATTCGCGCGACTGGTGATTAGTGACAAGGGTAAACTTTATGCCAAACAAGTAACATTTGAAGTGTGCAACAACCCACACCATTTGTCGCAACCCTAACCTTGGGCTCGCGACCAAAGCAAAAGAGTCTCAAGGGCGCGGGCCAAGAAGAATGTGAGAATGAAGACTCACACTCCCAAATGAACTTTCCTTTTGAGACTTGGAGTCCTAGTGGACTCCCAAACCTTCAGAGAGCAATTGTAGAGGTCAAAACACCTTGCATTAAAGATTTTTTTCATATCATTGGAAAGCTATTGAAGTGTAGATGTCTAAAATGGGCTTGCATGACCCGTTTGGACATCTACAACACAAGTTATGGTAAAGAGAAAGGTTGGGAGTCAAATTGGTAGTTTGACTCTTGACCACAAAAAGTCGGGAATCGACTCGACTTTTGTGTGTGCAAATGGAGTGCAAGACATTGTTGAAAAGTTTTCAATGAGAGCTACAACTTTGTTTTAGACCTCATCCTAATTGGAGGTCTGAGCAAGAAGTTATGGTCCTGCAAAGTTGTGAAAGTCCAACCTTAGCAGTTTCGGGACTCCCCTTTGTGAGTCTCGGGACAAAAAGGCCATATGGGGGAAGGTGGTGGCTTCCCCCGAGTCCGAGCCATGGTGAGTTTTGTGAGTCCAAAGTCACCCATGGCTTGTCTTAGCACCAAAGGTGTTGTAACATAGTACTAACCAACTTGTGGTTAGTTGGATGTAGAACCGAGTGAATGAATAGATTACTTATCATTCTTCCTAGTCCCATCCCGGAGCTCTAGCACGCCCTTTTACCCTTTAAAGTGTTGAAAGCTAGGGAACGTGCCTTAAGCCCCTCACCTTTCCGTTATTTTCTACCTTAGATTCATCTTTGAGTCTAACAAGGGGTTTGGGAACGTGTCACTGTTGCCAAACACTCTCCCTTGTATGAATTATAACATGACTTCGTTGCATTGTTCGAATAACTCACATAGGCCACCACAAACTCCTTCCTTTCATCATCACATTCTGTTAACATCGTTCCAAGTCTGAACATATTCCAATCAGTGTGTAGTTGGAATGTACACCCCCTAATAGGTCTTCTCAAGATGGGAGTCGTAACCAACTTGGCCTTTAGCTCCACAAAAGCTCGCTCCTAATCACTGCCACACTACCACTCTGGATCCAATTTCAATAGCATGTTCAAAGGCTTTGCCATCTCACTAAAGCCTTTGGCATACTTGCAATAATAATTCACCAATCCCATGAAAGTGTGAACCCTACTCACATCCGTGGGACGCGAAATACGTGTAATAACTTCCACCTTATCTTGTTGCACTCCCAAACCACCTGGGTAGATCACATGACCTAGATACTCCACACTCTCCTCGAAGAACTTACACTTCCTAGGATGTAAATGCAAACCATGAGCCTTTAATCGCTGAAACACAATATGTAGATGAATCTAGTGCTTCTTGAGGGTATCACTATACACAACAATATCATCGATATAACATCGGACAAAATCCAACCCTGCTAAAATCCTATCCATCACACGTTGAAACTCGGCAAGCGCGTTCTTTAACCCAAAGGGTAAGAACTTCCACTGATACAAACAATCCTTGTTGTGAGAGTTGACACCCCAAAATGCAGTCTTGGCCTTGTCCTCCTTTCAAATTGGCAACTAATGGTACCATGTTCGAAGATTAAGTGTACTAAAGACCTTCGCATGTCCCACAAGATCAAAGATGTCCTCGAGTGTAGGCATGACATACTTATCGAGGTTAGTTTGCCAATTGATAGGATTGTAGTTTCCACACATCTGCCTATTCGTGTAGTTGCCATGTACATCCTTTTTGGCAACCATGATAGTGGTTGATGCATATTCACCATGCGACAACTCCACTAATCCAACCTCCAATAGATCCAACGTCCGACTCCGAATCAAGTCCCTTTCCATATCATTGTATCTATAAGGACGACGAAAGATTGGCGTGTCATTAGCCAACTCAATCTGTATACTAGGTCCAATCAAAATACCTAACTCCTTCATACTAAAGGTAAAATAACTCCTATACACTTTTAGGAAATGCGTCAATCGTCGCCTTTCTCTTCCTATTAACTTGGGTCCCATTAAAGGCTCCCAAGTCTCTTCAGTAAACACATTAAAGGAAGAGGATGACGCCATGGGTTGTTACGAAAGAACCTTGGGAGAAGCCACACGCTCCTCCATGTCACCCAATGGAACACCACGAGAACAACAAACTCCTCCAACAGCATGGGCCACAACCTCCACATGCTCTCCTAACACATTCCATGTACTCCAAGGTTGAAAAGTATAACTCATTTTGCCCCCAGTTGATGCCTCTACCGTCACAATGGGCAGTGAGCTCATAAGAGGTGTAACTACTATAGATGTGGCTCTAAGCGAACGTTGCTCAACCATACCAAGGCTAACAATCCAAGTCAAATAGTTCGGGTCCATAGCCTGACCCAACATTTGTCGACATGAAGCTTCAAAAATAAAAGAGACCAATGTCATTCTTGTAGGAAACCCCTTTGCATGCTCTCTCTCATTGGTGTTGGGCTCCACCAACCGTTGTGAACAAGTATCCCATACAAGCCCAATACCACCCTCCTTGTAGGCATGTGACGCTGGAAAATTGACAAATGTGGGTAACGCCATCCTAGGCTGTCCCACTCGGTTCACCACTACCATGAGTGACCTATTGGCAATTCTCACCACCTAAGAACGTCGCCCAATATCCAAGATACTATCCACTATGAGGTGAGAAGATCACAACACTGTCTCACATGCCCGTTTCAACACCTCCTTCAACACCAAGTTCGTCCACCATAATCATGGACAATGAACACGTGAACCAACCCTCGCTGCATCTAATAAAACCGTTGGTCCAATCCAAGACCGGATCTCGTGTACACTTGCCATCACATGAGACCTATTATCACCCAACAAAGGTACATTATCCAGAATGTACGTGAGAGCACATGCTTGATGTGTCTGAAGATGGCATAACACCCGCAACATCTCCCAAAACATACAAGATCGAGGGTCATGTAATCCCACTACAACAACATGGGGCTATTTTGCGATCCAAATATCATCGCAAAAAAAAAAAAAAGATGTTTCCGAAATCCCGCTGTTGCGAACCATAATTCCTCGCAAATTCTTAAGCTTTTGCGATACCATAACATTCACACCCGTACAATCGTAAGTCCTTCACAACTCCCGAACTTGATACAATCGCAAAACTTTTCCGATTATAACTGCTTCTATCCATTGTTTGCGATTAAAACTACATCGGAAGCTATTTGCAGCAAACCCATCACCGCAACGACTTAGCGAACCGACTCAAAAGTCTATCGGTTTCCGATATAAGATCTAACGCAAGCATTTTGGGATTTTCAAAATGCCGCTAAAAGTTTGCGATTGACATTACATCGGAAACTATTTGCAGTAAACCCATCACCGCAACGACTTAGCGAACCGACTCAAAAGTCTATCGGTTTTCGATATAAGATCTAACGCAAACATTTTGGGATTCTCAAGATGCCACTAAAAGTTTACGAAATCTATGATTTTGCATACCTACTCTGGAATGATTTTACCCGTAAGAGTGTAGCAATGTTTGTGACATGGTATATTTCGTCTTTTGGCTTTTGCAGTGTTGTGAAGAATTATGATTCACAAATGTTTTTGAGATCCACTATGTATCGCAAGAGCATGGCACTGTATTCTTATTTTGGAAGCATGGTTTATATTCATTTGGAGTCACTTTGGACCGCAAAAAAAAAAAATCCATATCAAAATTTCAAAATTTACAATGTAAAAGGGTTTGTAACCCTTGGGTATCTAACACACTAGCTGTCTATCTAGACTTCCTTCCCCTCTTGGATTTCTTCCTTGAATGTTTCTTCTTAGTGTTCTCTGGTGGAGGGGGGAGTTGCTCATCCTCCTCCCTCTCGTCATCGTCCCCCTGCCCCTCCTCATCCTCTTCGTCGTGCCTATCCTCTTTATCTTTGCCCCTTGAAGAACCTGCATTTTGACTAGCAATTGAACTGGGTCCATTGCTAGTGGTAGCACTGGGAGCAGTGCTAGCGCCTCTTTCCTCGTCATCATTGCTGCCCTGGGAGCTCTCACTCTCACCCTTAGATGCCGGCATTTCAACATGCAAAGCTTAGTCAACACCATAAATGAAAATCCTGATTCAAATGAAAAGGATTTCAACACAAACAAAAATTGAATCCCAACCAAACCCACTCACCAATAGTGCATCAACATGTTCAAAAAAATGCTCCTTGCCATGCTCCTGGCCCATTGTCATTTCTGCAGCTGTGATCTTCCTCTTATACCTCTTATACTGTCCCCATAATATAATAGGTCAATAAAAACGCATAAAGAATCTATTCAAGTCTTCGACCACTTTTGCGAAGCGCAGACCTTCGCATACTAAAACTTGCAAAACAGTTTGCGAAACAAATCCCATCGTATCTTTGCGAAACAAACGCCATTTGACCTATTTTTGCGATGCAATTCGCATCGCAAAGGTATCGCAAACAGAAACTATATGACTCGATAGAAACTCAATTTTATTTGAATCTTTGCAGGAAAGAAATGGAGGGGAGGGAGGGTACTTACAAATGTTGCTTTGAGGCCGGGAATGCCACCTTGCCCTAGCCTGTGGGTGGTGGGTGGAAACAGTTTCACTCGCTCTGCTGCCTTAAGGAACTTCAATGGTGGATCACCAACCTCGTCCACCACTAATTAGCATTCAGCAAGCTTCAGCTCCAATGCCTTCAAGTCACGGTCAGACCTCCCCAACTCTCTTGCCTTCTTGGCCTTGGCTAGCTGCTCTGTGATCTCCTTCAGCTGCCTTGCTGCTTTCAGCTACACCTCAGATTAGTAGAAGGCATTCCAGATGTCTTCTGAAAACTGAAGCATCCTCTCCAAGTTCCTGTACACATTCAGGTCTTTCAGGTGAGCACGAATCTTCATCGTGTCGTGGTACTTGCTTGAGACATTGAATTGGAAATCTTGTCTATAATCCAATGTGAATCAAGCTCTCCTCCATTTTGAAATGCTCCCTTGACCTGATTTATCACTCTCTTCTGTTCTGCATTTGAGAAAGTGCCCCACTCAACTCCTCGTGTAAAGTTGGTGGAGACAATGAGCCTAATGGTGCTCTTGGCCCTAGTGTATGCCAGCTTGGTTGGAATTCCCTCCTCTGCCAATGTTATAAAAGGGAGCTTCTTCCTCTTCTCCTTCTTTTTCAAGTCGAGCTTCTCCTTTCTGATGGCATCCCTCTCATCCTTCCTCCTTTTCTTCTCAAGAGTTCTAGGTGAGAGAGCTCATGTTGTTGCTATCTCATCTCTCTTTCTCTTCTTCTCTATTGCCTTGGCTTCTCCAACCTTCCTTGCCTCCTCCTCTCTTTGTGCTTCCCCAGCAGTCAGCCCTACTTGCAATGCTTGACCTAAGATGGCTGTCAAGGATGCCAACCCTTCAAGTGTCCTAGTATCGATTGCAAACAACTCTGAAGCTCTCAAGTGATCAACAACCATCTTCCTCAACCTTTTCTCATTGTTGTCACCTCCTCTAGACCCAAAACCCCCTCCACCAGTCCCAGCCATTGCAATTCGCAACCTTCTCTCTGCTCAAGCTTTCCTTCGACAATTCTTGAATAATGCCGAGAATGAATTCAAATTCACTCGCCATCCTACTCTAGTCTAGACCCCCAAAAAGATTTCATTACACCTTCAAGGGATTCCGTTCCAACTTAAGGACTTTCTGCAATTCAGGGCTTGCGATGTAACCCGCATTGCAAAGGCCGTGCAATGCTGTTAGTTTCCCAAAGTTAGAGGGTTGCGAAGTCGGTCACTTCACTAATGTAGGAGGGAGTTAAAGGGTTTAGGGCTTTGGTTTAAGTAACGTATGCAGATGCAAAGAGGGATGCAATGGTGGGGCCCCTAGAAAGATTTCACTACACCTTCAAGGGATTCCGTTCCAGCTTAAGGACTTTCGACACTTCAGGGCTTGCAATGTAACCCGCATCGCAACTTGCGTTGTAACCTGCATCGTAAAGGCCGTGCAATGCTATTAGTTTTGCAAAGTTAGAGGGTTGCGAAGCCGGGCACTTCACTAATGTAGGTTTTTTTTTTAGAAATTTATTATGGGGGGAGGGGTTGGTTGAAAGTGGCTATTTCCAAAATATTAGGCACTCATGGGTTTTAATTCATTGGTGTTTTTTATTTCTTTTCAGATGTCATTACTACCATCTACTTAATACGTTATTCCACTTTAAATTTTTCCTTCTCATTTATCTTTTTGTATTTTTTTGTATTTTTTTTAAATCCTCAAGAGGTGTCAATCCACAATTTAAAAAAACATTAAAAGATTACTCTAAAAGGAAAATTACTATGAATTATCCTCTATTTTATAAACTATGATATAAACTGTTGAAAGACTTATAAACATGTGAAACATTTAAAAACACAAATTCATTTTTTATATATATGTTATTTTTAAATAAACAATTTAATAAATGTTTATAAGTTCCAATGTTCACTAAAATTTAAGAAATCCATTTCACCTTAACATCAATTTGTTAAGATTAAATTACATGCATGATGTCATGACATAAGGGCTAGCCAATAAGTTCGGTGACCAATCAACCAACCAAACTATTAACAAGCTCTAGGCAAAACCTAGCCCCCAAAAACATTGTTTAACCAATCAGCTAAAAAATAATGTTCGTGGGGCCTCATCTATGAACATAAAAAATTATACATGCAAGCGAGCTCAATTTGAAATGAATTTTTAAAATTGTTCTTTATAAATTAATTTACAAATTTATTTTCTTTATATATGTTATTTTTGTTTAACCAATCAGCTAAAAAACAATGTTTGTGGGGCCTCATCTATAAACATCAAAAATTATACATGCAAGCAAGCTCATATTGAAATGAATTTCTGAAATTATTCCTTATAAATTATGTTTTACAACAAACATTACAAAAAACCAATAAATCTGATAACATAGCTTTGAAATGAAAAACAAACTAAAAAATTACACACATGGCATTTATAAAAATTTACAATTATTTAAAAAGACTAAGGAAAGGGCATTTACATGGTAAATAAAGGAACTTGACAATTTTGAAAAAAATAGAAAAAAGAAGGAAGGAGATATAGGAAAGGAACAAAGAGGATTGCTCTCAACAACCGCATCCATTGCTCCAAATCTTAGCGTATTGGGCACCACCCACTTGCATGAAACCATCTTAGAGTATGAGGCAATATTCCAACTAAAAAACCACATGTTGCTGCATTGATTTACACCATCTACTCATCTAGACCTTATACTCACCTGTACATGAACCAAATTGGCATACATTTGGGAAACCAAAATATAAACTCACTATAACAGTACATAAAACTCACAGTGCATTCATCATTTAATCAGATTCTTCCACATTTCCAGACCATGTTTATCTCCATAAAAGTTCACGCAAAAATGTAGAGTGCCACTTCAAGTAATGAACCAACATGTTTATTCTGACACTGGGAGATGTTGAAAAGGTTGGTGCCTGGTGTCAGAGAGCCATTTTTATTTCAGTATATCTAGTGAAATTTAACCATATGTGAATGCAACTACTCTATCATATAGAAACTGACTTGTATACATACATGCGTAGGTATCAAGTTAGAGGATTAGGCACAGACCCTTGTGTGAAGAATTTCTTGGCTCAATCGCAAATGGAGCAGGACTAGGAATCTGATGAATAGGCACCTATGTGCACAAGTCAGCCCATAAGTGAGTACTTCTCTCAGTGTGACATTATCATCTGCATTTGGAGCATAACATGCAAATAATACAGGAAGTAGTATTAGATGCAACACCCATATTATGATGGATAAAGAAGAAGCACCAGATGCCTAGCTCATCTAGTCCGGAGTACACACCTGCAATTACTAACTACAGTACTAGCACATACATCAAACGAAAGAGGAGAGATGGCACAACCACCACAACAAGGTTACTGTAAAGAGCACCATCAGGTCTCTTGTCATTGACTGGCTTTGGACAGATAAATACTGCTTCTCATGCCTTTAGGAAGGAACTATGCATTCACTCTGAGGACATGATGAGATAGGTGAGATGTGGCTGCAAAATCTGAAACTATAAGGTACACAGAAAAACCTTTATTCTATAAGTTGAGTTCAAGTAACACCTATAAAAAATATACAAGAAAACGGAATGTGGTGCATGAGAGGTGAAAGTGTTGGTTGATGCCTCATAGAAAGAAAATTATCCACTGTAATGAGAGAAAACATGTATAGGAGAGAAATCAACGTTATGGGGTTGCACCTTGCTAGGATGCGGTTCACCATGATCCTAGGGTGCTTGCTGCACTTTTGGCTTATTTGCCTGTCAAAAAACCAAATCCCCATAATTGCTCCCTTCAGCACCCTCATAGATTGACAGTCCAGTTCAAGGTCCTCCAATTCAGGAACCAGCTGTTGCTACAAGAGCCTATGTCAAACTTCAATATTCAGTTTTACACTTCGCATCAAAAGCGTGAAAGCATTATGGAAACACCACCTTTGTTACCAAATAACACAGGTGTCCAAAAAACTCCAAAGATGCCTATAAAATGTTGAATCAACAACAAGCATGAAAGCTAAAACAAGTAGAAAAGAAATGGGTTTAGGAGCTCAAAATTCTTCTTCCAGGACAAGGGACCTTAACCCTCAGATCCATACAGATTCAAGCCTACAAGTAGGTTGTCAACACACCCATTCACAATTCCATGCTGGGGGAGAGATGAGGGCAATACTATTCTAGGAGGCATCTAAGGTTCTTCTGGATGACACAGTTATCAAAAGTTCTGTATGTCGGTATGAGAAGATGACAATGAAACATGTTCAGGACAATTTTAGTTCTTTCGAGGATGGCACTGAACCCACCAAATGATAAACCTGGCATTTTGAAAAATACCAATCCCTATTTTTTGACTGCTGCTTCTCTTCCATCTTGTTCAAAAGACTCAGAAAACTAGAGGAAAATGCCAAGCATATCATAGATTTCAAGGAACATATGAATCATCCACCAGCAGCAGCAACATTCTCAACCGTCAATGCTTAATTCTGCTTCCAAATGCAAAATTAGGTCAGTTCAGCTACATGATTGCCATCATGTTAGCAGCATAAACTATGTGCACAATTTGTGCATATCAAATTACACACTGCTCTTTGACTTGTCCAATGATTTCAGAGGTTGCAAAGTTTGTGTGGTTTCAGAGGATAAAAGCCCCCTTGTGTCCCCTGATCTGTGTTTTTGCATCCAATCCATGAACAATGTATCTATCTCATGTGCACGATGAATCTAGGATGTGGGTTTGCACCGTGGATTTGAAATTGGTTAGCATGTATGTGGGCAATGACGCAATCCTCATGAGATGCATTATCTTCCACAAAACATCTTGAAGGAACAGTGACAGAACTGCATGTTGAACTACTACAGATAAGACTCCCTCCCACTAATGAGTAGTAATAGCAGCTTCAAACCCCATCAAAAAGCTTCACAAAAAGGTCCAAATGAAAGAGTTCTCTAGAGAGATGGGTTTGCAGAAAGGATCCAGACTTGACGAAGAAGAGGTTGGTTGTGGAACGTAGCAAAAGGAGCAGTTTGCAAGTTAGAGGGGACGTAAGGCTCGTGGTTGGAACCTCGGCTATTGTGGGGAGTAGCGTGTTCCTTCATCCCGGGGGCGGATGTGGTGTGGCCTCATTTCTCGAACCTCGGCAAATCGCTCAGAGTGGCGTAGGGAGTGGTGGTGGTCATGCCGAAACCCATTGTGTTTTCTCTCGGTCCTGTCTCTTTTGTCTTAGAGATTCGTCTGTTTGCAAGCTTCTTCTGTTCATACATTAAGAAGGTCACAAACGTGAATATCCACAGCCTGGTTTGCAATCACCATAAGAAAAGATTTGATTCAGTCGTCATAGAAATAAAGGAAAAGGAAATTTGTTCAAAGAGCTGCAGCGATTGCACTCGAGTAATTTCCTTTTTACACTTCCCAATGAGAGACTCGACGACAACCGCAGGACGCGACGAATACTAGAGGGAAAACAAAGCGACGGTAGAACCGCTGGTGCGACATCTTAGCGACAACTAGAAACGTGAAAAAAATGCCAGAAAACATCACTGGAATTCTTCTTCTACATCTGATCTAATAACAGGAACTTTGGCTGATCAACTGTGAGAAGGCCAAAGAATTCCCGAACCGAAGAAAATAAAATACCCAAATTTGCGTCCGACCCCCAAATCACGCACACACCACCAACAGCAACAACAACAAGCTTCAGAGCAGCTCTCACCTTTCAACACCTTTCCAACGATCGCAGAGCAAAGACCCTTCGAAGGGAAAAAAAAGAAATCTAGCGCACTCCTCAAGTCCACGAAAGGAAAAAACAGAGAGACAACCGAACAGATTCAAAAGAAAAAAAACGAAAACAAAATGTAGCCTAGCGAGAAAGAAAGCCCAAGAGGAGCTGATTCACCAAACGATCATCCTTCTTCACCTAATCTCGGAAATGAAAAACCCAAAGGAAAGATAAAAAAAAATCAAAAAGATAAGATTCAGAAAACAGACCTTGGGAAAACAGAATTTAGAAGAGATCTAGCGAGCGAAAGTAGAAGAGAGAAAAATCTCCAAAGAGCACAATCCCCACTCCTTTCGCCTTCTCTCACAGCGGCAGCTCCAGTGCTCTTGTGAAACTCGGGTAAGAACTTGCGGCCGTTGGTTTTGAGAACCTCAGCACACATTGCCCGAACCCAAACAAAGCGATCCATAAGCTTCCCGACTACTAGCTTTCTCTCTACCATCAGCCATCTCATTTGCAAACTTTAGAACCATTTACGTTTCCTAGTCATGTAGAATAATGTTTTTATTTTCCTTATCCCCCAAACCCAGAGGAATGGTCACTTGTTGTCACATATGTGCCACGATCTCGTTCTATTCTAGGTGAGAAACCAAAGGTTGTGTTTACAACCTCTGGGGTGGATGACGACCACGTATAATGTATTACTCATTATTTTTATGCAAATTGCCATTGAGGCTTGTGGTTCTATATTATTGCACAATGTTCATTGTGTCATTTTTTGCTTATTCTGCTCCATTGTGTAATTTTACTTTTAAGAATAGGAGCACTGCTATGCATACTTTACTGATATTTTCATTCAGTCTACCAAGGCAAAATAGATTATAATAATGATTAAGTGGATTTATAGCTTCCATTTGGTCTAAAAGATTTAATTTTTTTTAATGGTGTTTTGGGAATCAGATGACATTGCGAAACCTTTTGCGAAACTTCTTTCTCCAATAACCCTTTCACTAATTTACGAGCTAACGCACATCGCAACTTACGATACGTCCACCATTGGAAAGTTTTGTAAAAATTTGTGATGAGGTTTGCCATACATATTCAAACGCAAAATGCGAGGCGTCGAATAACACAAGCTTGCGATGTCTTGTGATTCTCAAAGTTTGTAGCGATACTTTGTGTGTTGTAAAATGTGCGATGTTTTGAATATGATTAAACGTTGCGAAGTGTGGAATATCGTTAAGGTGGACGGAGACTAAGCGGGTCGCAAAGTTTTGTTTTTCGTATATGTCACAAAAGTGTTGTGATGATTAAATGTACATTATAAATTAGCGATGGGTGGTGCACCACAAGTTGCGATGTGTGTCGCATCGCAAATATGGCAGATTGTTTTTGCTTCGCAAACCCTTCAAGTTTTTCGTTTGGCCCTTCGCAAAAAGGCACAATATGTAGTAGTGTCCCTCACCATACCAGCTCGAGTATGACCCTGGCATGGCCATCCAGTAATCACCAAATCAATAGGACCCATTCTCGTAAGGTCATGTGCCCCCAACAATGCAATGTATGATGGCAAAGCCCACTGATATCCTCGAATAGTCGACCTTTGCAACAACTTAGGGTATCGTGACATCAATAATGCAAAATGGCGCAATGAAACCCTCCTTGCGGTCTCATCCTTCTCCATGTAAAGGTATTTCCAAACTGGAATACCCACTTGAAGCATTATTGCCAAACTGGTGTTGATCCCACCAAATAGATCCAACACACAAATACCCTTGGAAAGATACTCCCACGCAATGGGTGTAGTATCTAATGGAGACAACCCAACATGACCAGAAATAGGAATCCATCGTGGAACTTCTTCCTCCTCCACATGCACAAAAACCTCACACCAAACATGTGATACCAAACGATCGGCATCCTGCCATAACACCCCACTCGAACGCCAAAGTGGAACATCCAATGAGGATGACACTGTTGCAACAAAGCTAGAAACCTCTTTTATATCCTCATAGACCGGAATGTCAATGGCTAAAATGTTGCCCTCCAACAAATCACCTAGCTAAGTGACCATTCAACTAAAACCAGCAATTGATGCCAACACCTCTGGGGGCGACCCTCTTGGTCGAACCCCAAAAATAAATCTCATAGGCACCTGGCTAATTCGTCCATCCCCAAAATGCTAACCAGGTTGATAAGTTGTTGTCTCCGTATAATAATCCATTTGAAAACCCATCGGATACAACATAGCACCTCCAACTAATACATCATACAACTTAGCTGTTGTAACAACAACAATCATTCCCAACCTAGAGTTATTAGTCGCATGATCCGGTCTCATCTGCACCGACAATCTCGCATGTGTCATGAAGTGAGACCTATCACTAGCTCCACCAAGTGATGTTTGAATCTGGAATGGGCATGGTTCAAGCTCTGAGCTCCAAATACCCAAACCAATACATGCTGCGTTTCTCAACATCAAGGGTTGGGCACCAGAATCCAACAAAACCCGATCTGGTCTATACACCTGGTTTGTAGGACTCACCAACCGGAAAATACCACTTTGGTTGTCCAACATACATACACCAGGTGTAAGCCTCTCACGATTAATGGTTGGTCGAGTTGGTAATGCGTCCATCTTAGTTGTTGCCGCTTGCCAAAGACTATCCACACCTAGTATCACAGGTTGCTCCATAGCAACATCCCCCACCACAAGTTGCTCCACATCAACACCCTCACACACCTCGACATTCGTAGCAACAACATTCCCACGTTCACACAATGTGGTTACTAGCCGAAATACACGAGCTAAATCAATTCTTGACGTCATCAAATCACTGGTCGAAAATGATGGGGATCCCAACACTGAAGTCACCATCCGCGACACTACATTTGATGATACATCCGTGTCCACTACATGTGATGTCGATGCCGCTGGCCCCATTATCAGCTCGATAGGTGGTGTAGGAACCATGGAAGGAATCTTAACCATTTCAAATAACAAAAATGATCGGGGAAGCTTGGCCTGTCTACCAGCTTCAAGCTTCTGTGGATCCAACTCCACAGTTACCCCAGGTGGCTCTGAGGTTCGAGTGACAGCTTTCATCACTATAACGAACGCCTTAATTTATGTTACACTAACCATATAAAAAAGATCATTTCCCCCATAAGATATGGGAACCTCACTTCTTGAATGTGATCGATACTAGAAACTTGCCATGGTAGCAAACCTTTGTTCCAACTGTTCAATCCTAGCAACCATAGTTGCTATTATTGTAGGGGGAGGAGTGGTCGTGGGAGGTGCCCCAATTGTTGGTGTACCTTTACCACCCCCACCACCCCCACCACCTCTACCACCTCTACCACCACGACCTTTCTAAGTCGCTCCACCATGACCTCCACCATGACCTGATCTTAATTTTGGGTAAAGGTCAAAACAACACTCACAAGGGTGGCCGACCTAGCCATAATTATCACACTGAACTTGTGCCAACTGAGAACCATCAGCCAAACTTCATCCACCACTCTCCTGTAGATAATCCCTCCGAATATGAACACCACCACATGTTTAACAAGACTATCCCTGTTGTTGACCAATGAATGAAGGTAACGGTCTTTGTGCACCCGTCCTTCCGGAACCTGATTGGGGTCGTATTTGACCTCCACGACTCCACCACCACCACCACGAGGTTGTGAGGTGGACTACTGTCCACGAGAAGTAGTAGATGTATCCCTATTGAATCAAGATGTCACCACTCTTTCCTCCACCATGTTATGTTCTATTTTCTCAGACAAAGCAAACATATGGGCCAATGTGGGAGAATCGTTAATCATGAGAGTCACATCGCTTATTTTTCATTGTAGTTCCTTGTCCAAAATCCCATACCAAAATTGGATTACTTGAGCCTCCGTCACCCCCTGGGTAACTGCAATCAATTGTTGCATATGAGTGTATGCCTCACGAAGACTCTCACTAGTCTTCTATTCAAACGCTTGAAGACTCTTCAACTTCTCTGTTTTCACCCCCTAGTAGTTCTTCTTCAGCCTCAACAAAAACTTCGTGACAAGGTTAAACGGAGGTGGGGGAACAACATGTGTGCTCATACTAGGAGTAGACGTTATAGTAATACCACCATTAGTATCACCACTGTGAGTAGTAGATACATAGGATGGAGTCCAATGTTGCCTCCACTCCTCAATCTCAGTAACATGATCTCTCTGAAACTCATGATAATCATCCATCAGAGGACCCTCCAAGTGTTGAAATAATCCTTTCCATGCCAAGAAGGGTGAAAACAATATGACGTTACTCAACATCTGCATATTACACCAAGAATCAAACTCTTGAATGAAGTTTTCTAATTCGATGGTGCCCACTACACCCGAGTAACGTCGAGGCCTTTCATGGCCCCAGAACCTTCGTCCATATCCCAAATCAATGGGGCCGCAATACTAGACGGTAATATGGAAAACTTGTTATTCATGGTAACTTTCTCCTCTTCAACAATTGATGATGTGGGTGAAGGTAGCCGATACCTCAACCCACTATGTGTAACTCCACCATCTCCATCATGGTCCCCCACAAGACCACCAAATTGCTCTATGATGACCCAATCACCAAACTTGGTACCCAAATTGAATCACCACCAAGTAACGTTGACCTCATGCCCGCACTAACCCTAAAATATATTTTCTAATCTATGGGTATAAGTAACCTAACATGATTTGAGTGACAACCTTGTTAAATTTCCAAGGTACGTACTTGGTAAGCAAGCTTGCTCCTTATTCCACCTCGAATTTGCTCGCTTCACCTCGCTTTGCTACCAAAAATGAGTACTCAACTCAACCACATAACTGAGTAGCGGCTCGATTCGTCCAAACGACCCATCATAACAAGTTGAAAATGCGCTCCCCATTAGCCAGAGGTTCAATTTCTGACGAAATCCCTAATCCGCCATAACCAAAAGTTGCGAAATTGGGTTGCGAGCACTCAAATGAGCATATTTCCATCCTTCCTACACCAAATGTTAATTTGCTTCGACCAGAATGCAATGGATAACTAGATATTCCTTCCCTCCAAAATTCAACTAAAAAAAAGGTATGTGTGTTGAACTATGACCTAAGAAAAATTGCTAAAAAAACCTAGGTGCAAATCTACGCAAACTCGAGATCTTTCAAAGGCCAATATTCCCAATTAGCTCCACTAAAAAATCCCAAACAATTCCCAGATGTAATTCAGCCTTTAAGCAACATATCCACAAAGTTGCGGCACCTAAACCGTAAACCCTAAAATTCCCTGGTTATTCAGCTAAAAATTCGACAATGTTTCCACACTAGGTATGCACAAATTAGAAAAAACCATCACCACAAAAATGAACGTAATGCATAAATCGCTTGATGAAAACACAATCTATCTTGATTAGATTGTAGATTAATTCTCTAGTTACACCCCTACCAATTTTTAGCAACTTTCTTCAAGGGAATTTCCACTTATTTGAGAAATTGACGTCGTTGGAAATCCATCACCAAAAACCGTCAAACCTTAAACCAGCAACTTCAAATGATCATAACTTTTGACTGTTCAACGAAATCCAATGTTCTTTGGTGCATTTGAAAGCTCTCATTACGGCACTCCTTTCCACACCATCCACTCACAATTCGACCACACAACAAGAGAGTGAGACCATAAAACCCCCACAGTTTAATTATTCCCAGAAAAACGTAATTCTTTGAGTGAAAATGTCACGAGAAAGATGTACTATCATAAAATTCATGATGTAAACACATATAGTCAAACTAAGCCCACTCCACTCAGGGAATCTAGATTGATGCTAATAGGACACCATGCCTCAAAACTCCATTAATTCCAATTACTCCCAACGTTTTAAGCTCAATTCAAAGAACTACATTCTTTAAGCCCTCTCTCACATTATAATTCCACTCACAACATAAAGGTGGGTCCTACTAGAAAAGCCACTTTCCTTTATCCCTAAACCTGAAAACCCTAAGTAGGCACTACTCACTACCATAACACATTGTACGCTATAGCTAACACACATATGGTCGTGACACACCCCTTTTTCAATTTCGTGAGGTAATCACATTGGCAAACATCCATAGAAGGGATTTAGCTAGGTTTTAGCTAGAGAAACAACCCCCCCCCCCCCCCCCCCTTTTCTAAGAAATTCTCCAAAAATCATTTGAGAGGGTTGTAAGTCATTTTCCAATTTCGGAAAAATTTCACACAAAATATTTCGACAGAAGTAATGAAATTTGATTGCAAAGTTTGTAAAATGACAATGAGAATATTGAGCAAACTTAGCTTTTTATTTTTCCCCTAATTTTCTCTTCTGGCGAAAGTGTTGAAAAGTTTCCCCCAAAAGCCCTTTGAGAGGGTCGCAGCTCATTTTCAGATTTCGCCCAAACTTTTTTGACAGGAGGAATGAAATCTTGTGCTTGCAGAGTTTGGAAATGAAAATGAGAATATTATAAATAAATAAATAAATAAAAATGTTGCTTCTCCACACGCCAACGACAGACGCGGCGGTTCGACGACAGTTGCTCAAAAGCCGGTCTCGTCTGAGCGATGTCGTTCGTCTCTCTCTCTCTCTCTCTCTCTCTCCCACTCCTCGTCGTTGTCGTGGGACCAAATCGCGCTGTTGTTGGGCGGATTCAGAGAAGCAACTAGCAGCGGTGCCATGGCGCCTGCTGTAGTAGTTGCATCGCGACTCATGATGCACGGGGGATCCTCCTCCTCTTCTCTCCTCACGCAAACTCATCCTTGGATCTCCCGTCAACATCACCTTCCTACACTTCGCACGCTTGCAAGAAGCCAAAAACAACAAGCATGGCCACAGTTGAGTACCGATTGTGCTTTCTCCAACTCCTGCTGCGTTTTGGGTTCCAACTCCTCCTCCTCCGTCTTTCTGCCGTCTCTTGTGAGCCTGACAAGGAGGAGGCGTAGCAGCTTGAGGAATCAGGATTCGCCTTGGGTTTCCAGAGGTAGCATTGCAAGTGCAGTGATCAATGTCAGTGATGCCGCGGCGATCGGCGGCGATGACAGCGGGAATAGCGGAAAACCTGCCGCTGTATGGGAGGGAGTGAAGCCTTTGCCCTTTGTAGTGTCTGTGGGTGTGGGTCTTGCACTCAGGTACCTCGTTGCGAAGCCGGTTGCTGTGACGACGCAAGCGTGGCAGCTGCTGGCTATTTTTTTGTCCACCATCACAGGGCTTGTGCTGTCTCCTCTTCCCGTTGGAGCATGGGCCTTTCTGGGATTGACGATGGCTGTGGTTACCAAAACCCTAACATTCGGTGCGGCATTTGGTGCTTTCACCAACGATGTCATATGGTTGATCGTCATCTCCTTCTTCTTTGCCAGAGGATTTGTGAAGACGGGATTGGGAGACCGCATCGCCACGTACTTCGTGAAAATGTTGGGGAAGAGTACCTTGGGGCTCTCGTATGGGCTTGTTGTAAGCGAGGCTTTACTGGCGCCTGCCATGCCCAGCACTACAGCTAGAGCTGGGGGTGTGTTCCTGCCCATCATCAAGTCACTTTCTCTCTCAGCTGGGAGTCGACCTAATGATAAATCTTCTAGGAAATTGGGATCTTATCTTGTGCAATCGCAATTTCAGGTGTGAGTTCTTGCTTGCTTGCTTTTTTTTTTGTCGTGTATTTTGTTTTCAAGATGATAAAACAGACCTGAGTGTCAACTTACCGCTCGATCATGCAGACAGCTTACATTTGAGTTTATATTCATGTACAGCAGCATAGGTATTAAGAGTGTTGAAAATGCAGATTGCACAGATTTGCGGGCTCGAAGAGAGAATCCACAGATTAGGAGCATCAATTCACATTGCCAAACTTTTGCTGAAATGCGAAGAGTGATAATGTCCTATTCTGACATAAATCCTTGGTTTAATGCCTCTGGAAAAAGGGTTGTTCCAGTGGAGCTTATTCAATCCTTAGTTAGACTGAATCAAAATTGGGAGAGGAAGTTGTATCGTATGGATGGATCCTGCTTTTGGTGTCGTTTTGTGTAACTGATGCATTGTGTCATTGGCAGTATTTCATTCATATCTTTTGCATCATTGATTGTCAGTTTTGATGTCCATGTGTTTTTTGTTCCTGTTTTTCAGTCAGCTGGGAATTCAAGTGCGCTTTTCCTGACAGCTGCTGCTCAGAACCTCCTTTGCCTGAAATTGGCTCAAGAGCTTGGAGTGGCTATTTCAAACCCTTGGGTGTCCTGGTTCAAGGCAGCAAGTGTTCCTGCATTCACAGCTTTGCTGACAACCCCACTCCTGCTCTACAAGATTTTTCCTCCAGAGATAAAGGAGACACCAGAGGCTCCTGCTGCAGCTGAGAAGAAGCTGCAAGCCATGGGTCCGATAACTCCAAATGAATGGTCCATGGTTTCAACTATGCTGCTGGCTGTCACTCTCTGGGTGTTTGGGTATGTAGCCCTCTATCATTTGCTTTGCTGTTTCACCAAGTGTCTTAACCTACCTTGCTCTACAGTCCCCTGGGTTGGATGCAGTTGAATTCACACATGTGTATAGCTTTGGTTCCTGACTACTGTTGCATGATTCAAATATAGTAGTGGCTTTTTGTAGCAATGAATCCTCTCAAATATTAATGATCCAATGTGTTGTCAATTTTGCTATTCGGAGTCAAGCACTATCTTCAATCTGGTACTCTTGCTTTTTGTGATTTCAAATGTCCCCATACCACAAGTCTTTCTTTAGGGTGGTTATAGCCCTGTTGTCACCTTCTCCTTCTCCCTCTCTCTCTCTTCCACTTCTCTAGTGCTTCATACAGAATGGGCATGCCTTCTGTGGCAACAGGTCTAGAGTAAGCAATTTGTCATCTGTACAGTCCCCCCCTCTATTGATCTTCAACATTTGCTGGTGTATACAACTAAAAGTGATAATAATTAATCTCTTCTTTTGTAAATTTGCAGAGAGAAGCTTGGGATTGCGAGTGTCGTGGCTGCAATGTTGGGACTCTGTATTCTCCTCCTCTTGGGTGTGCTAAACTGGGATGACTGCCTCAGTGAAAAATCAGCATGGGACACTCTGACTTGGTTTGCAGTCTTGGTTGGCATGGCTGGAAATCTCTCTAGCCTGGGTCTTGTAAAGTGGATGTCTGATGGGGTTGCTACATCACTTGCCTCATTCTCTCTAAGCTGGCCTGCAGCCTTTGGTGTACTCCAGACTACATATTTCTTATCCCATTATCTATTTGCTAGTCAAACTGGGCATGTGGGTGCCTTGTTTTCTGCCTTCTTAGCAATGCAAGTAGCTGCTGGTGTTCCTGCTGCATTGGCGGCATTGACATTAGCCTACAACACCAATCTCTTTGGAGCACTCACTCACTACAGCAGTGGCCAGGCTGCAGTTTACTTTGGCTGTAAGTCATATCTCATTGTTGCTTCTGTCTTGCATGTTATTGTCCCTATATTTGTTGTGTTAACATCCTTTCAGATGACATGCATATCATCATAATTTTGTTTCAGAGAACAACTCTGAATGATAGAGAGCATTGGTTTCAGGTAGAAGAACTTTGAAGTATGACTGTGAATCTCTGTTCATAAGGCTTCATAAATTCCTCCTGTCAACTGACTTATTGCTTCATTTACCTGTTGATTGCAGCTGGCTATGTGGAGTTGAAGGATGTGTTCAGGCTGGGTGCAATCTGTGCTATTTGGAATGTTCTGGTTTGGTCAGTTGTAGGAGGCATATGGTGGAAGGTAATTGGGTTATATTAGTTGACAATCCTACATGTGCATCAGTGTCACCTCATTTGTTGTCACCCAGGGTGCTACAATTTTGCTGCTGTTCACATTTCTTACTGATGACAATCCAGATACTCTCATTCCTGTTGCCTCAGGATTCTGCATCCTGTAAGACTGGAGCCCTGTGTAGAACATTTATAATCACTTCAGGCTAGATCTACTGATGGGTATGTTTTGTGTTGGGCTTCCATTTTAGAAAATTTGCAATATTGGTCAATATAATAAGAAGATTCAGTATCCTAAGAAAATACCCCAATTCTTCAACATGAAAGACCCCATAGTAATTTCAACTCTGTATGGAGCTCATCAGAGCTCTCACAGTTAGTTTCATTCAGAGTTTTGTGAGTATCCCCAGGTATATCACCTACTAGTACAGATGCATGGTCATTGTCATGCATCACTCCTGCATTTAGACAGAGGGTCCAAATCTTTGCAAGAGGCTCTTGACTATTGTGGCTATTACCATGTTCATTGAAAAGAGCACCAACTTTCAATTGACCTTATTCAATGCTCAATGATCTGCCAATTGGTTGGTTGGAAAACTGAAGAACTCTGCATTGTACTCTTGGACAATTGTCATAGTTTGGACTAGTCACTGTGGTGTAGTAGTTATCATTGTATATTTTTTAATGTTGTGTGCTGTAAGTTGAAGCTTAGGTTTCTCCAGAGCCATGGACCATAACCCATGAATGATGAACCTTAAGCCCATCAACAATGTCTTTCCTTCAAATGATTTTTACATGCAGCCTATCCATGTTAACACAAACCTCATTATGAATATCAGTTTGATTTAGCAAATTTGGGCTTCGTGCTGCTATACAAGATTAGGAAGTTTTATGATAGAAATCAAGTAAAAACTTGTGGGATGAATTAAACAATGTTGAGAAGTGAATGAATTAATAGCTTTGAAGCTTAAAGTATGAAATTAATTTAATTAATCCAAAACTTAAAGTATGTAAGTTTAATCTCTTGTTGTTTTTTCCAATTTCATACACAACTCTTCTTTTCGACTTGGGGAGAAATAATGTTTTGACGCTACGATTGGTTAGACAAGGTACAACAATAATGCCAACATTAAACAAAACCTTTAATTCTCAACATGGATTTTCCATTTACATGTTCTATGATTTTGACTTGACAAATACCAAAGCTTTTTATATAGAATTTGAAAATATATATTTTGTTTCTCTAATGTTCATTACTTGTGACCCAATCATTAAAAATACATACAAAACACACACCTCATGTACCTCATGTACCTCATGTGTTGAATATTGTGTGAAAAGTTGAATGACTAGTTTTTAGTGTTAACAATGTCATGAAATATATGAACATAAACATAGAATTTGGTTATAAGGAGTGATGATCATGTAATTGATTTATGGTTAGTGCCCAAATGATAATGACAAAGGTTAATTAATGAAACCAAGGTCAATTGCAATGAGTAATGTCATGTTTGGGTCACCAATTAATATTTATACATTTGTTCAATATTCAAGATCTATGATCAATTGAACACTTGTTATATTGTAATTCGACTATGATTGTAATGTTTTCTAATTTTTGTTAATAGGGAATCAATGTGATAATCTGATTTGATAAAACAACTAAAGTAAACAACAGTCAAAATCAAGATTTGCATATTGAATAACAACATTAACAACCAGATGTGAAATATTAGCATTATTCATGATCACATTATATTCAATAGTCCAAATGTTCACATATGTTGTTGAGCAACATCACATAATTCATGTAAGTTGACAATGAAAATGTATTGAACGAATAATATGTTAATTTTTTAATGTAAAAACCATGATATTAATTTAATTATCAAACTAGTTAGATTGGTGCCCTTGTAGTATCTTTGGAAGGACATAATAGTACCAATTACCTTACCTTAAGGCTAGTTTCGTCATTAAAAAATCCCCAAAATAATGAAATGAAAATTTGTGAAAATATGAAGTTGACATGTGAAAATCATCATAATTATCATAAGCTACACCTTGAATAATTTGACTACTTGTATCACAATATCATAATAGATGATGGAAAAAAATCAAATTGAAAAATTGAAAAATGTTTTAAAAATAAATAAATAAGTAAATCGTTTTGTCAATGTGGAAATTGACCCTAGGCTACAATAATGACATGGTGACATTATAGTGACATAACTTTAATCAACATGAAATGACTAAAGTGCAATAAACCTATTTCACTTTTAAAGTTTCATAATGATTTAGGCTAGTTAAGTACACCTCATTTTCTATTAATGAGATCAAATGCATGTTCATAAAATTCATTATGATTATTTAATATAAATACATAATCATTTTTTAACCTATCAATCATTTTGTCATTCGATATTGCCTTGTTGATGTAGGATGTATGCACATGGAAACAAACAACATTCAAACGAATAAAAAAATGCAAATAATCATATATCCATTTATGTTTTGTCATTTAATCATGGCAAGTTGTGTTAAATACTCAAGTGAATATTATAATATTCAAATTATAAATCAATTTGATCCAATTTTAATTAGGTTTTGGTCTAGTTAAAAACTTGTGAAAATGAACAACAATTATGTTAACTTAGGATAATTTTCCATTTTGAGTTCTCTTCTATTTTTTATTAAAATAAATTTGAAAATATTCAAATTTACATGATGTGATGTTTCTAACTCATTTTTCACATTGAGAAAACATTTAATTTAAAGAATGAGAAATATGACATTTTTAGAATATCAAAATATGATTTAAAAATTAAAAATTTCAAGATTTTTTTACCACATGGAACTGTAGTATAATGTACATTATAATCTTTTTATTCATACAAAAACTTTATAAATGCTTAAACAATGAACAAATTTTCATGCAATTTGAAATTATGAGAAAAAATTACAACAAAACATAATATCTTGTACAAATTTTAACATTTTACAAATCCATATTAATTCAACAACAATTAACAAAAAACATGTGAGATATTTTTTTACAAAAGGTTTCATTCAAAAAATCATTTTTATGAAAAAGTTGTTTTAGGGGAAAAAGATGTTGCAAATAATGTTTTTAAAAAAAACACATTAGTTCATTTGAACTTGTTTTGAACCATTTGTTTGCTCGTGATTGCATTGGGCTGCTTGAGCAACTTGTCAATTGAATTTCATAATGGGTTGATGCTAATAATTTGAACATTGAATTTGCAAGGTAATGGACCAATTTAAATTAGTTTAAAGTTGTTTATCTTGTGACCTAATTTATTAATGTGCAAGGCACATTATCCTGAACTTCAATTTGTTGAAGCATGTGTGTTTGATTTTATTACATGAAAGTGTGCATGGATTTTTAATATGAGTTTATAAAATCATAACTTTTGATTTTTTTTAACTTGCAACAAAAAAGGAATTATATATGAACATAATTCATGGTTTATTTCTTGATATGAAAAAGTTTTGAAGGTGAAAATGAAGATTTTGACATCATCGTCTATTAAAAATTTCTTAATAAATTGGATTTCTGAAATACACATAAGTACCCCATGCTTCATATGTTTGCCACAAGGTATCGGGGGTAAACTTTTTGATATTATGAATTATGAAATTGTTAATGGGTTGTTGTCTATTCACATCAATGTTTTTGACCTCTTATTAATTCACTAACAAATTTTGTAAATTGCAAAAAGTACATATTGTATATTAGAATTGAATACCTGATTTCAAGTTTGGTTCTTATGAAAATAAAATCTGGTTTTGGTTTGTGAAAATCAAACCTGGTTTGAGATCAGTTCAAGTAACCAGAACTGACAGTTCTGAGCTCTTACCTACAAAAACATGGTACTGAGCCAACATTTCTCTAAAGCCATTAGATTTCTATCAAGATGTGATTCACAATCACTCCAAAAGATCTCGAAATAAGAGTTTGATATCTCTCAGCCACTGTGAAAGAACTATGTAATTGAATCCCTTTAATTTGGGTTAGACAATGGCAAAGGGTAGGTAGCAGAAACCTGGACAAATATGCAAATTGTATGTGCAACAAAAGTGCATTGGAATTCTCACATCTTCTATGAGTTGGGCAATATTTAGTGCACCCTTGACAAATAAACTTTTTCTTCTTTTTTTATAGCAAATTACCAACTTTCTATTGGATTTTGCACATTGCAAAGGACATTCATGCAAAGCCTAGTGAAAGATTTGGAAAATGTCATGTTGTAAAGCTTGAACTAGTGACTACTTCTCATAAAGTTTGTAGTATGATGGTGGCAGAAGACTTTGAGGGAGAATTAGTAGAATGCAATGTGGAGTTGAAAATGTCAGGGTGCCGACATCGATGATAGGAATGGATGAATCTAGAGTTAACATGTGTGTAACAGGTGACAGAAATTAAATCAGTAAAAATTATGGAAGGATTGTGCCACTGAAATTGCTCCCCTCACAATGGAAGGTGAAGACTACACTTTTCTTTTTATGTAAGTAGAATGACATGCAATAATTAGTGAACTGTATTGCAAAGGCAAGAGCAGGATGTACTCTCTTGCACATGGGGCCAACGTGTTTTCTTTTGGTGAATTTTCACCACATGGTGATGGAAAACAAACCAGTGCTACTGCTCATATAAAGGATTAAAAAAAAAAAAATTTGCAAAATCCACCAGATTTTGAGGAAAAATGCATAAATTCCTCATATGACAATAATAGGTTCCAATAAGTTGCCAAAATTTAGTAGGATTCATAAATATTTCTATTTTCTTCTCTGACCTGTAGCCAAATTTGGTACTTCCTCTTGTGGATGATAAACAATGTGGCAACATCACAAAATTTAAAAAGTGCCCAACCCTGCATGGCACTCTCCAGTTTTTATATCAAATCTTTTTTTAAAACATAGAAAATTGAGTGTTTTAGGGTTCCCAATCATCTTCAAAAACAACTTTAAGAGATTATGATTGTGTATAAGATTTCATTACAACAATAGATTTTCTAAGTTTCATGTTGTATTGATAGCCAAATTTGGCTAGATCTTCTTAAATGGATAATCACCACTAAGGCTAAAATCAAAAGTAATCAACAATATAAAAAGATGATCAATTTTTTTCAGTTTCATATTGTGTTTATAGCCAAATTTGGCTAAATAGTCATATGAATGATCACTATTAAACTAAAATCATAAAATCGAAGGGAAAAAAACTCACACATCTAATCCCAATTCATTTATCTAACCCTGAATTTGCAACAAATTCAGTAATTTGCACACTCCTTGTGAATCTTCAATTGTCATCACACTTTACTACCATAGTAAAACTACAGACCAAAGATATGACTTTATATTATGACCAAGTTTGAAAAATAGTACTTGAACAAAGGTGATTAGCAAAACAATGTATTAGCGAAAATGCTTACAACATCAGTTGTATTATATGTATCCTCTGGAATCTAATGTGCACACAATGCTAGAGCATAACTAGAGCTTCTAGTAATAGATTTCGTGCATACTTCATGTACATTTGTAAATCACACAGGAGAAAACATCCACACGAAACTAAATATGTAAGTCACATCATAGCATCAACGGAACATTAATGGCCAACAAATTAGATCCTAAATCAATGGAAAACAAAATCATTAGAGAATGCACAATTAATCTAAAGTAAAAGTCAACTCAATGGTATTTGGAGAAATGTGGATTGCACATAAAAGTCTAAGTTCTTCAAATACTAGTTCCATGGGATAGACCCTTAAGTTTCATACACCAAGGTCTGTGTAAGGGCTAGAAGTAGACTTGTGACTCATTCCCAAGTTTCTTGATATACTCAAATGTGAGTATGAGGTGAAAACATTGGAAAAGTAAAGAGTTGGGGCACGTTCCCTAACTTATAACACTTTGAAAGTAGAAGGGCATGTTGGAGCTCCATGATAAGACTAGGAAGAATGACAAGTAATCATTCACTCACACGGACCTACACAAAACCAAACAACGAATTGGTTAGTGCATAGTTGGAGCATTTTTGATATTAGGACGAACCACGAGCAAACTTGGACTCACAAGACTCACCATGGCCTGGACTTGGGGAAACCACCACCTTCCCCTTTATAGTGTATTCTATGCATGGCCATGGGACTAGCACTCAAATGTCATTTTGTCTCGAGATTCTCACAACTAGGATTCCCACGACTTTGAAGGCCCATAAATTTGCGTGAAAACCTTTGATTGAGATGAAGTCTAAAGAAAAGTTATAGCCTTCGTCGAGAGCTTTCCAACAATATGTCGCACACCACCTTCATGCAAGGAAATCAAGGCGATTCTTGATTTTTAATGGTCGGGAGTCAAATTGACAATTTGACTTTTGACCTTTCTTTTGGCCTTAACTTGTGTTTCAGATGTCCAAATGGGTTATGCAAGCCCATTTTAAACATCTAAATTTTAAGAAGTTTCCAATTGTATAAGGAACTCTTCAATCTATTGGGTTTTAACCCCTGCAATTACTCTCTGAAAAATCGGGAGTCCATCTGGACTACAACTCCCAAAGTGAAAACTCCCTTGGGAGTGTTTGAGTTCATTCTCTCACACTTTCCTTCACTTTCAAGCTTCCCTCTTGATTTGCAACCTTGCAAGCCCTTGTGTTGGTTGCAAACATAAGATGAACATAGGAGAGCTGTTAATATGTTTCAACCAGTATCAAAATATAATGTTTAGACTTTCTGGTTTGGAAATAAAAATAAGGAGATCATAAAGGAGAAGGACAGATCTATTTAGAATCTGCAAGGTGCTTTGGAGAAGGAGCAA